>CM022753.1:35254626-35844626 GCA_012411365.1 Ameiurus melas | reverse complement strand
AGGATGTCAGGGACAAGATTGTAGACCTACACAAGTCTGAAATGGGCTACAAGACCATTGCCAAGCAGCTTGGCGAGAAGGTGACAACAGTTGGTGCGATTATTCGCAAATGGAAGAAACACAAAAGAACTGTCAATCTCCCTCGGCCTGGGGCTCCATGCAAGATCTCACCTCGTGGAGTTACAATGATCATGAGAACAGTGAGGAATCAGCCTAGAACTACACGGGAGGATCGTGTCAATGATCTCAAGGCAGCTGGGACCATAGTCACTAAGAAAACAATTGGCAACACACTACGCCGTGAAGGACTGAAATCCTGCAGCGCCTACAAGGTCCCCCTGCTCAAGAAAGCACATATACATGTCTGTCTGAAGTTTGCCAGTGAACATCTGAATGATTCAGAGGACAACTGGGTGAAAATGTTGTGGTCAGATGAGACCAAAATGGAGCTCTTTGGCATCGACTCAACTCGCTGTGTTTGGAGGAACAGGAATGCTGCCTATGACCCCAAGAACACCATCCCCACCGTCAAACATGGAGGTGGAAACATTATGCTTTGGGGGTGTTCAACTTCACCGCATCAAAGGGACGATGGACGGGGCCATGTACCGTCAAATCTTGGGTGAGAACCTCCTTCCCTCAGCCAGGGCATTGAAAATGGGTCGTGGATGGGTGTTCTAGCATGACAATGACCCAAAACACACGGCCAAGGCAACAAAGGAGTGGCTCAAGAAGAAGCACATTAAGGTCCTGGAGTGGCCTAGCCAGTCTCCAGACCTTAATCCCATAGAAAATCTGTGGAGGGAGCTGAAGGTTCGAGTTGCCAAACGTCAGCCTCGAAACCTTAATGACTTGGAGAATATCTGCGTAGAGGAGTGGGACAAAATCCTTCCTGAGATGTGTGCAAACCTGGGGCCAACTACAAAAAACGTCTGACCTCTGTGATTGCCAACAAGGGTTTTGCCACCAAGTACTAAGTCATGTTTTGCAGAGGAGTCAAATACTTATTTCCCTCATTAAAATGCAAGTCAATTTATAACATTTTTGATGCGTTTTTCTGGATTTTCTTGTTGTTATTCTGTCTCTCACTGTTCAAATAAACCTACAATTAAAATTATAGACTGATAATTTCTTTGTCAGTGAGCAAACGTACAAAATCAGCAGGGGATCAAATACTTCTTTCCCTCACTGTACTAGATCCTGTACCTACATGTTTCTTTAAACAGATTTGTCCTGGAATAATTGAACCGTTTTTAAATATAATCAATTCTTCCCTTAGCACTTTCTATGTACATAAATCCCTTAAATTAGAGCATAAACAAACGTACAGTGGTGCACAGTGGCTTAGTGTTTAGCACGTTCACCTCACACCTCCAGGGTCCGGGGTTCGATTCCCACCGTGGCGCTGTGTGTGTGGAGTTTGCATGTTCTCCACGTGCTGCAGGGGTTTCCTCCGGGGGTTTACTCCCCAGTCCAAACACATGCATGGTAGACTGATTGGCGTGTCTAAAGTGTCCGTAGTGTATGAATGGGTGTGTGAGTGTGTATGTGATTGTGCCCTGTGATGGACTGGCACCCTGTCCAGGGTGTACCCCGCTTTGTGCCCGATGCTCCCTGGGATAGGCTCAAGGTTCCCCGCGACCCTGAAAAGGAGTAAGTGGTAGAAGATGGATAACAAAGACGACCTGTAAGTTGATACGTGAAATTCTGGAGGGACATCAGACGGCGTGGCGCAGTGACGTAATGACGCAGACTGTTAATCTAATAATGTTCTAGAACATATAAAACGGGAACATGGGAGTATTCTAAAAGCGACTCATGTAAACACCTTAATCACATTATTATCTTAAACAGAGTAAGGTCAATAATTAGCTTATGAAGGACTGAACAAATCTACTACATTCATTCCTTTTGAAGGACAGAAGTAAACTTAGCACTGTATGGTTACAGCAGCACGACTGGAGAAATAGTTGCACCTTCAGTTGTGTCCTCGGGGGCCGCTGTTGTTTTCTCTCGATCGCGTCATTTAACATAATAGTAAATGCCGGCTGCCGTGGTTGCAGCTATGCCCGTGTACAACAGGGGGCGCAGTGGAAAATCCACTACATCAGCGCGGAGTGCATTCAGAAGCGTCTTCATTTTCTCTCCTGATCAGAGCAACCTCAGTAATCACCTTACTCGCACAAACTTCAGCGGATGTCTGAGGGATTCGAAGCTCTTCTGTGACGTCACAGCTGCTAAACAACAATAAACAGTAATAGCGGGATGCGTAAAAACACAGTTACAACAATCTGGAAGTTCTAACCGTTCCACATTCCTTTCACTAACAGTGGATTTACACTGATAGTGAGAGAAATGTGGAAAGGTTAGCATTAAAAAATGCCAGTATCAGCCAGAGGAGGATGTCCTCCAGGAGAGTTTTTAATGAAACTCTTTTTTTAATACCACACCTTGTTATCGAGCGCCGTGTACTTTTGGTGGTATCGGTACCGACTACTAGATTTTTGGTATCGTGACATCCCTAAACTCTTAAGTACACTTAACTTAATGCCAAATTGTTAGCCTGTACTAACCTGGTTACAGATTTGCGGTAACAAGGATTTACCGTCATCTACTAGAGACAATAATTTCAGAATATAATCAAGTCCAATCATTTATTTAATCAGGTATGAAAACATTCCTCTCACCATGATGGCACAACACATTCCAGCCTCGTGGACAAGTCTCAGCTCTTCTACGCTATGGTGAACTCGTACCTGCCCGGCCCGATCTGCAGTGACCTCTACGACCTGCTCATCTCCATGCACCTGGAGTCGTCCAAGAGGAACTGCCTCATGACTAACCGGGTGTTTATCGTGATTATGTCTGACGAGACACGTTCCATCATGCTGAGGGCTCACACGCTTCCCGCCGTGGGACGCTCTACCTGCCTCAGACCCACACTGCACTTCTCACACACCGGCTTCGTGGGTACCGATGCTGACCTGTACACACTCAGTCCTTTCACACCACTGCAGGTATGGAGCGATCTGATTGGCTGTAATCACTCGGTTGCAGCATGAAATGCAATAGCCGAGACATCTGATTGAATTGAATGACCACAGCCCTTCTTTTTCTCTCTAGACTCTGAAAGACCACGCCCTGAGTATGTTAACGGAGGCGGTGCAGGACGGAGGCCAGGCCATGCGTGATCCTGTATGGGGCAGTGTGGAGTTCCACTTCATTCTTATCCTGAAGCTAATCAGTGCGCTGCTCATCATGGGTGTGTTTGAGAACGATGACGTGAAACACATCCTCAAACTCATCGAGCCCACCGTGTTCTGAGAGGAGAAAGGTCAAGCGGAGGAGGACGAGTGAAGGAGAGGCAGCAGCTCGCTTCTAAAGAGGCAGGAGTGGAGGTGAAGGGAAAGCAGGAAAGGGTGGACTGAGGACGAAGGAATGGGAGAGGAGGAGGAAGAACTGGAGGAAGATGAGGAAGAGCACCCTGCATCTGAGAAAACAGAGCATAGAGGGGCGGAGCCACATGCTGAGCCAGAGGCCGGGCCTATAGTGGGGAGGGAGGAGCTTAAAGAGGAGGAGGAAGTTGGGGAGGGGCTACTGCATATGAGACTACCCGAGTCTGTAAACCTTGCAGGTATTTTTCTTTCATGTTTAGTTTTAAAGACATTTTATTTTTTCACTTATTCACATAGTGTTAGAAAATAAATTCACGTTAGCTTTCTAGTCTAATATTATTACTTTGTTTACCAAATTATGAAGAAATTATCCTGTCTTCTCCTCCTCCATTCCTCATTCTGTCCATCAAATTGCTTTTCTCTCCCTCCACATTTACCGGCTCTGAAGGCTGTATCAAAAACTTGGCCAAAACGAGTAAATTTATTCGATACTCAAAGTTACTCAAAAATTGTTTAGAATTTTGAGAGTGGTTTATAATTATGCAAATTGAAAACACCCCCACCTCAACCCGATTGGCTGTTATGTTTGGCACAATAACACTCGTCTGTCAGATCAACACTAACTCCCAGAATTCCCAGTCAGATGATCAGGTCATCATGCAGCAAAACAGCAGCAGTTTTCACATTTGCTAGTGCGCTAAACGTTACGGTATTTATCAGCCATGTCATGAATAATTCATGTTTCTCCCTCTCTCTTTCTTAGATGTGTACTCTGCTGCAGTATTTCTGCCACCGTGAGCTGCGTTGAGGCCATTGTCGCTGTCTATGATCGGTTTGTCACTCAGGTTCAGTCCAATCAGAAGCAGCGTTCTAACCAACTCATGCAGGCCTTCACCATGACAGCAGCAGAGACAGCTTGCAAAACCAGAGAGTTCCAGGTACGCTCACACACACTCACACACACACACACACACACACACACACACACACACACACACACACACACTACTTGTATACTGTGCATGAGTAGAGTAGTTATGAACTCTAAAACAACTGTGTGTCTGTGTTTGTAGGTGAACATGCTGACGAAGAGGACAGTCCTGTTCCTGAGGAAGTCTGTGCCGAACTTCAGATGTTTCATAATGACCTGCTGGCTCACTGCGGTCGGTCACACAGTCTAACTCCCTCTAACCCCACTGAACCATTCTTTACTCCACTGAGCCAGGACATCTCTCTTTAGAATCTCTTTCTTGTTCTTTTGTTCAGGTATACATGTTGAGGAGGAGGAGGAGGAGCATGTGGACACGTCTCTGCCTGGACGATCCTTCAGGTTACTCGCAAACGTGTAGCGACTACGGAGGAGAAAGCAGGAGACAGAGAAGGAGGCCAGAGGAGGAGAAGAAACCCAGAGAGCACTGCATTGGATTTTGATTTGAATGTTGCTTTTATAACAACATTAATAACCATAATAAATTTTATTTATTGCTACCAGATTATAACTAAAGCACTGACGTTAAGTTTATTAAATGTCACAAAAACGTGAGGGGTGTACTCACTTCTGTGTGATACTGCGTGTGTGTATATATATATATATATAGAGAGAGAGAGAGAGAGAGACAATGCACGATATTTATGATAACGTCCCTAAACCTCTTATAAGTTGTTGAAGTGTACAAAGTGTTTGAATTCTCCCTGAGAGTTTTTGCTTCACTTTCAAGGTTAGTGTATCTTCCTTCCTCCTTCTATGAATATGCTGTGAAAAATTTGAAAGAGACCAATAAAAAGAGCAGATGTGTGTGTGTGTGTGTGTGTGTGTGTGTGTGTTAAATATGTATGCATGCATGAGCTCCTGATTCATATATTTCCTGTTTTCAGAGTCATAATGTTCTGACCTATTAAAGGCATGCATATCAGGCGTGCAACTCAATGCCACTATCTGTATCTGTAACAGTTTATTGCTCCAACTATGTGTCTAGGCGGGCGTGGTCTAAACCAGAAAACTGGGGGGGTAAGAAAAAAAAAAAAGATATTTCTAATGAATTTATTTGAGTTGTATTCCCAAAATATAAACAAACCTGACCAGGCAGTTACTGAAGATGGAAAGTTCCATGGGATCCTAGTCCTGATGACCACCGCTAGTCTCAACCAGATGCCCTCTGAACCAAAAAAAACCCCATAGTACAATAGTGCTCGTCCTACTCATGTCCATAGTCGCATATGTTTAAAACATTATCTTTTCATTTCAAATAATGTATTCGTATGGATTCATACACAGATCTATCCCTAATGTGTGTACTAGATAGTGATTTTCACTACAGTGCAGTAGTCTTTTTTTCTGAATTCACCCCCACATTTAAATGCAGAAAAACCCCACCTTTTCGAGCTACTGTTCACTGGAGTGCAGTGTAAGACACTTGGAGGAAAGCTCTATCTACCCTCTTCCACATACATGAGCTCACAGAAGCCTGGCTAGGGTTGTTATGATTGACAGGGAAAAGAGTAATGCCATCCCTCACTTTCAGAGAGCATGGCCAAGAGTATCTTGTGACCTAGGCTCCCAAGTATGGATGGCTCTTTTCTCATTTCTGTTGATTTATGTAAAAAGAACATAACAAGTAGGTTCAGAAATCAAAAGGGGTTGTCTCTTTGGGAAGCTTGAATGGTTCCAACATAGTTTCCCTTTTCAGTATATATGATATGATATGATATATGATGTACACTATAAACAGCCTTCATGTAACAGTTCAAAGATGGCCAGGATGACACATAATGCAGTAGTTAGTAGTGGTGTGCCAGTACTATGGCTTCTTTTGTTCTCCTGTTGTACATTATACACAATCTATTCGATCTTTCCTGAACCCGTTCTTAGTCACATTCATCGCGGATATGTTTATAGCTGATAGTATTGATTGAAATGTTGTTAGAGATCACATGATCCATTCTCTTCTTTTCTTTAATTCCATGCCAGCAGATGTCTGACACTTCATGTAAGAGATTTTCATATTTAATGCATTTACAATCTTATTTAAATCTGAATATATGAATTTATGAGAGAGAAAAAAAAACCCCTGGTAATTCCAGACAATTATACAAGGAATAAAAACACCTTGGGGTGTGGTGTTAGGAAAAAACAGGTCAAACTACAAGTCTGCAAAACAAGTTAGTTCCTCTTATGACTTAGAGTTATAAAAGCTAGAGCTCTTTATTCCCCCCCCCCCCTTGAAATTAATAAGACAAAAAAAATTGCAGCGTATCGAGCTTATTACGTTACTGAGAAAACACAAAGCACCGACTCTGGAGGCTCTTTCCTTTAATATTAAATGAACATCACAATAGAGAAAACGCTAGACTGTCAATGATTATATCTTTTAGATTTGTTACATAATAACATGTTTAAAAATGAATACATTTATTATTAGGATTAGATTAAGCGGAGTGTCTGCCATACAACTGCGTATGAAGGAGTTATTACTATAGAAACGATAACATATTGGAACTGATCTAAACCTGTGTTTGCTTAAGCGATGAAAGCGATCAGTGGTATTATGATTAAAGCATTGCAGCAGCGTTGCAGTGACAATGACGGTTTAATTCGAGTAAAATTTGATTAAAAAACCCCCAACGTAAGTATTTATTGTATTTTAACTGGTGTTTAATTGCTAGGCGGAGTTTACCCCAGGCATCACAACACAAAGATCACTGTTAAATGGTCGAGCGAGCATCACATCGAACACACTCTCTCCCAGATGATCCTAACTCTAGTATGCTTTTGGAAAAACTCGGCTCTGAGAAGCTTTAGCATTACATTGACTATCATCCGATTGCTGGTTTGTGTCTGGCAGCTGACATGATTTGCACACACACACTCACACACACACACACACACACACACACACACACACACACACGAAAGTGTCAGAGCGACCTCTCATTCTCCATCTTTGCAAAAAGCACTTTCCTTAATCAGATTCCTGCTGCATTGATTACACTAATGGAAGTCCACTGAGACATCAAGGACAAAGAGTGAGAAAGAGGAATGAATATACAGTGAATATATATACGGTGCTGTGGAAAACGTATTTGCACCATCCTGATTTCTCACAAAAGTGAGTACACCCCTCACATTTGTGTAAATATTTGATGATATCTTTTCATGTGACAACACTGAAGAAATGACACTTTGCTACAATGTAAAGTAGTGAGTGAACAGCGTGTGTAACAAATGTCTAAACCGCTGGCAACAAAAGTGAGTACACTCCTAAGTGAAAATGTCAAATTGGGCCCAAAGTGTCAATATTTTGTGTGGCCTCCATTATTTTTCAGCACTGCCTTAACCCTCTTGGGCATGTTGTTCACCAGAGCTTCACAGGATGCCACTGGAGTCCTCTTCCACTCCTCCATGACGACATCACGGAGCTGGTAGATGTTACATACCTTGTGCTCCTCCACCTTCCATTTGAGGATGCCCCACAGAGGTTCAATGGAGTTTAGGTCTGGAGACATGCTTGGCCCTTCACCCTCAGCTTCTTTAGCAAGGCAGTGATCGTCTTGGAAGTATGTTTGGGGTTGTTATCATGCTGGAATACTGCATACTGATCATGCTCTGCTTCAATACGTCACAGTACATGTTGGGATTCATGGTTCCCTCACTGAACTGTAGCTCCCCAGTCCCGCAGCACTCATGCAGCCCCAGACCATGACACTCCCACCACCACGCTTGACTGTAGGCAAGACACACTTGTCTTTGTACTCCTCACCTGGTTGCCGCCACACACGCTTAACATCATTTGAACCAAATAAGTTTATCTTGGACTCATCAGACCACAGGACATGGTTCCAGTAATCCATGTCCTTAGTCTGTTTGTCTTCAGCAAACTGTTTGCGGGCTTTCTTGTGCTTCATCTTTAGAAGAGGCTTCCTTCTGGGACGACAGCCATGCAGACCAATTTGCTGCAGTGTGCGGCGTATGGTCTGAGCACTGACAGGCTCACCCCCCACCCCTTCAACCTCAGCAGCAATGCTGGCAGCACTCATACATCTATTTCCTAAAGACAACCTCTGGATATGATGTTGAGCATGTGCACTCAACTTCTTTGGTCAACCATGGCGAGTCCTGTTCTGTCCTGTCTGTCTGTGTGTGTGTGTGTGTGTGTGTATGTGTTTGTAACAGGATCAAGTTCCTTAGAAGGGAAAAGGAATAAGGGGGAGGGAGAGAGAAGCGCATGAGTAAAAGGGGTATGAGGACTCGAACTCGATAGATCGAAAGAGAAACCAAGTGCGCCAGACATTTCTGTCCAGTGGCCATTTCTTTATTTTCATTTCCACAATATCTCACCTCAGCAAAAAAATTAAAATTAATATTAATATATATTTCCTTATGCAAAGCATCTTACACATCTTCCAGCAAAAAAAACAAAACAAACAAAAAAACCCCAAACATCTAGAAGCCATGGATAAAAATAGAGTGAACTTGGAGCCGATTAGAGTTGGAGCTTTTACCGTAACAATCCTCATGGCAGACAGACAGGAAATAAACAAAAACCTGACCAATAGTTCAAGGCTAAACTTTAATCAGTTGTGTCCCGGTTTCTCCCTTTAGCAGAAAAAAAAAAAGAAAGACCTGCAAAATATCAAGCTATTACGGTGCCATTTATAGTTATGAATAATAAATATAATAGTATATAATCTAATTGCTGTCATGCATATAAAAATGGTTCGTACTGTATACGCTCTTGCACATATACAATTTGTGAAAAATATGCATTCCTTCTTTCAGATCTGAAGCAGGACAGAGACATTCTATCAGAGTAAAATCTTTGATCATGGTAAGAAAAGTTCCTACATTAATATTGAATCTGTCCTTATGTACCATATGTACAGAAATCATGACAAGCTTGATTATATTATGTACAGGATAAACACTGCAGCACTAAGCATGCTTCTGATGTTTCAGAAAGCGACGAATTAAAGCAGCTCTCACTGAAAAAAACTAGCCAAATGTACATCGACACCCGAAAACTCCCGCCTCTGTTTAAGCACTGAAGGTGTCAGTTTCAGGTCAGTGGGCCTCATTTATCAACCATGCACCTGGATTTTGACCTTAATTTTGTAACACCGTACATTAAGGTTCCCTTAATTAACAATATTTACTGCATTAGTTAACATTAACACACCATGAACTTCCGTGTTAATAAACCCGTAGCAGAGCTACTAACATGCAAGACAGTCTAGCAAGAGAAATCCTAGCATGCAAAAGAAAAAAAAAAAAAAAAACCCCAGAATTTTACCACCAAACCCCAAATAAACAACACCACAGGTTGGTGGTTCCATGCTAACAGCATCAACAACAACCAGGACATTCTACCTCGCAGCCGAAGAGACAGCAGTCCCGCCCTCTCGTTTTCGATTGGTTCACAAATCTTAAGGTTTGCGAATTTACACTTAAAAGTTGTTGCAAAACAACTAGAGCGATGTTTACTACTTTCAGCCCTTTCCCCTTCGGTGAAGTGGTTTTTCCACAGGTTGATTTTTGATTGCCGTTTGGCCTGACTGCTGCTAAACCGTAAATGTTGGCATGTTAACAATGTCACAATATGGTCAAAAGTGGGTTTCCAGATATAGTTCCCCTCCCCCTCCTTGCTGTAATAATAACCTTCACTCTTTCTGGAGCGCGGCTGTGGGGATCTGTGTTCATTCAGCTACAAGAGCATTAGTGAGGTCAGGTACTGATGGATGAGGAAGCCTGGAGTAGTCAGCGTTTCAGTTCATCCCAATGGTGTTCAATCGTTTTGCGGTCAGGGATCTGTGCAGGACATTTGAGTTGTTCTTTTTTGCCAAACCATGTCTTCATGCACTTGAAATTGTAATACTACGGCATACAGTGACATTCTATACAATTGTGTGGTTCTTCATGTTTTGGGAGAAGACCACATATGGGTGTGATGGTCAGGTGTCCACATAAATCGCACCATCTTCCTAAATGTTGAGAACGTGAACTTTGGTCTCCAGGCACAAACCTTGCTTCATTAATATGTTCATGGATGTTCCCAATTTTACTCAGAGATTATATGCACTGTTGAGTAATCATCTTAGTTGGTTCATTATTGGAAAAAAAACAACATTTAATGAAAGTGTTAGTTATTTATTGTTGTTTATGTAATGTATTGTGTAAGGATACGGTTTATGTGAATTAATGTATTAAATAATTTCAGGTTATAGAACATTAATATAAAACATTAGACTAACTTGTACATAAATGAGATTTATGAGATTTAAGCATACATAACAATCCCTCTCTCCTTAGCTCAGTCTATCCTTCTATCGAGATACACATGACATTATGGAGATGCCAGTGATCCTGACCCTTTCTGCTCTACGGACGTGTCTGATCCATCCTGATGCCCTACGTCTGGTTGGAGCTCGCATCAACTGGAGACTACATTCTGCCACTGAGGACGACCCTAAGCAGTGCAGTCTGGAGATTGCTGAGGATGGTGCCGCTTGAAGTACCATGGAAATGGTTTTGGACCTCAATTCCACAAGGACATTCTCGCTGTGGTTGCTGGAACTACAGTTGCTGCAGTTGGATTAGTTCAGCAAAACAGACTTCATATAAAAACCATAATGAACTTCACTTTCAGAGAGTCTGGTTCCTCTCAAGGTCTCTTCCTCAACACCGTCACCACCGTCTCGCTCAATAGGGATGAATTCACACACTTAAAATCTGTATCCTGTGTTTATATATTTCTGTAAAGCTGCTTTGAGACAATGGCCATTGTTAAAAGCGCTATACAAATAAAATCGAATTGAATCGAATTATGAGTGGTTGGGTGACACACACACATACACACACACACCCGCATGGTCTTGTTTTGGTAGTGCCTGTGACTCCACTTGTCTGCTTAAATAAACATCTACTTAAAGGATGTATGTCCCACATGTCTCCTAAATGTAGTTGATCATCCAAGACGTGTTTGGTGTCCAAAGCTTGCTCCTTTAGTTTTTCCACTTGATCGATGCGGTTAATTTCACTAACAAGTGCATCAGCCAAATGTATTTTGGCCAGCTGTATGGACTGTCCTAAACTGCCAGCTACAAGCTTTCATTACTTCTTAACGTTAGCATTGTTGCTTTAATGGAAATCTGAAATTTGAGTGGCATCATGTTCTGGTGTGTTAATTCCACACACACACACACACACACACACACACACACACACACACACACACACACACACACACACATTATGGGAGATTAATTATGCTAACAAATGACTGGAACACACATGCAATTAACGATCAAGTGCAATTCATGAAGATTTCCACGTGGCTAAAAACAAACAGATCATGAATCAGACTTGGAATGTGCTTCATTTTGTCGGATCGTGTTTGTGGGACGCGCAACTTTGATGAATGAGGCCCATTGGCTGTCCAAAAAAACAACAAAAAAAACAACAACAACAAAACATTTTAAGAAGTAATAGACTTAGTTATTCATCTGTATTCTTTCACTCTTCTTTTGCCATTTTCATTGCCCTTTCAAACTGTACTCTTCCAGCGGGATTAAACTCGTGAGTGTTAATCTGCACGACAGAAAACGTTACGTTAACTTACATTCACCTACCAAACGATAGGCATTAGGGTTATGGTTAATCTGGAACGCAGCTAGGATTAAAAATACTCTTTTCGTAGCTTATTTATGTTGGCTAGAGATCACATCAGTCAGTTTAGTTAGCAAATACAAGCAGAATTATGACATATCCCTGTCCAAATCGATTCTCAAGCCTGACATCCATGTCAACCTCGTGCGAAAGCTTGTAAAAGTCTGAGATTACAACCGTCCTGAGCAGCCGTTTCTAAGTGCAGTCTTTAAGGACACGAGAGTCGTAGGGTGCTTTCACGCATTTAGCGTTTAAACCAGATGGATCGAACCATTGGTCCATTTTGTTTGTGTAGGTAAGAGCATAGCAAGAGCACTCGGATCGGACCACATTAACCGGTCAGAGAGTGTCCGAGTGAATTCCGATTTGACTGTGTATTTTATGCTGTAGCGGCTAAACTGAGCCACAAGACACAAGCTGATCCAAAAGGTGAAGCTGTAGAGCTGCGGAAAATGTGAGGTTGTTTGTTGCGTGGGAAGCGGTAAAGATGGTGGACTTTTGATCAGAAGCTTGTGGGTTCAAATCCCAGCTCTAACAAGCTGCCACTGCTGGGCCCTTGAGCAAGGCCCTTAACCCTCAACTGCTCAGTTGTATAAATGAGATAGTTGTAAGTTGCTTTGGATAAGTGTGTCTGCCAAATGCTGTCATGTAATGTGTACTGGAAAAAAAAAAACCAAAAAACAATAACAGAAACCCCCCCACTGGATGTAACATGCTTTAAACTAGTTATTTAAAACATTTGTATTATATCATTATCTAACCATTTATTTAGCGCTGGCTCCGCCTTCTACAGGAACTTGACAAAGGTTTGTTTTACCATCGTTGTATTTCTGACCAATAAATAAAGACATTTTCACAAAGACAAATACGTCTTCAATCCTACCCCCCCTCGTTCTTTTGCTTTTGGGTTCTTTAATTATGCGCAGTGTGAAATCAAACCATTAACTGAAGCAAAAGTGTCAATTTCGCCCTTACACGGACCACCAGGCTAAAAAGGAAAGGTGTGAAAGCACCATGGTACACTTGCTACAAGTCACCAGCTAATTATCACCTCTCGTGAGTTGAATCACGTGTGTTAAAACTCGAACGTGTAGAGATTGCAATTAGAAACAACTCCCTGGAGGTGATATTAAAAAAAATAAAATAATAAAAAGCTTAACGTAAATGAGTTTGTTCCTCAGTCCAACATGCTTTTGTGCCTCGTCATCGTTCGTTCATTTTTCCTCTTCACGCTCACATCTGTGTATACATTCACGTAGCCTTCGTTTCCAGCTCCAGACTTCCTCTCATGGTTAATTTGTTTTCCAGACGAGGGGCTCCTGCTTTGGCTTCACTGACTTGCTTTCTCCCGTGGCTGGACCGAATCCTGGATTACGAGTTGCGAATGTCCAGCTGCCTCGAGGAGAACCTCTTCGGGGCTGCTCAGATTCACCAGCTCGGCGTCCTTCACTTCTATGTCCTCCTTGTCCTCTACTTGCAGCTCTTCAGCTTCGTCGTCAGGCTCAGCTTCAGGCTCCTCCTCCTCCTCCTCCTCACCCTCGCGGATCTTCTTGACGTAGAAGGTGAATGGCGGTACTCGATAAGAGGTGATCTTCGAGCGGGCGTAGACCTTGTTATCGGATTTGAGCGACTTCTTCATCTTTTCACGAGACACGCGGATCTTCTCTTTGCGTTCCTTGTTGGGTCTGATCTTCGTTCCTATCTTGCCCATCTTCTTCCCGAGGCTCAGCTTGGTCTTCTGGAAGTTCTCACGAGTCCTCACGCGCGTCTTCTCCAGATTCTCCTTGGTTCTCTGACGGGTTTTCTCTAGGTTCTCTTTGGTTCGCTTCTTGGTCTTTTCCATCTGCTCTTTGCTGAAGGCCTTCTTAATTTCGTCCACACGCTGCAGGCCGCTGCGCTTGATGCGTGCCACCCGGGATTCCTCCACGGTTTCCTCAATCTCGACCACTTCATCCGTGCCTTGTGCTTCTTCTCCCTCACTCAGCACGTGTTCACCCTCCTCGCTTACTGCTGCCTCAGGCAGCTTAGTGGTCTTCACTGGCTTTTCTTTATCCTGAGGGACAGATGGATCAAAAACACATGGAGGAAAAAAAGATCAGGAATATGATAAACGCAAATCATAATTTTTTATATAGTGTTTAGAAAATGAAAAGTCAATGACTACCCTGAACACTTATGTATAATCAGCAATTTTGCATAAAGTAGCTTCCAAAACAAATCCGTTCCTTTCAAAGCCACACCCGCAAACAGTGACTATGTTTACATGGACAGCAGTAATCTAATTATTGACCTTACTCTAAGTAAGACAATATTCTGATTAAGGTGTTTAATAATTTTTTAATAATTAACATTATTTAATAATAATGTGACTAAAACAGGAGTACTCCACCTGTCTTAATTCGATTTGTGTTTACTCTTAGTCAGATTAAGGTAATTAAAAATCGCTGTTTACATGCTAGTTTCTTAATCAGAGTATCATCTTAATCGGGTTATTGTTGTCCATGTAAACGCACTGAGTGCCTCAGAAATTAGTGCTTGTGGAAAACTTTCTGAACTGACAGGCAAGTAAACCCGCCCGCTTGTTTTGATTTCTCGCACGTCAGTGGTCCAAATTTTGTGGTATTTCTCCTGTTTACACACCCGTCACCAAGGACGCAGGAACCCCGCCCACCCCCCACCCCTTTGTAGATTTTTATTACCAAACTGTAAAATGAAATCGACCAAATATTTCCAAGTGATTTGATTTAAAATCCACTGATCCCATCTTTAACCCTTGAAATGCTCAGGTTATTATTCAGATCTTCATATTAAAGCATATGATTCTGTAACTACTATGAATTCATCAGTAGCTGCAGTGAAACAAATAGGAAAAAGGAGAAAGGGTAGTAATTGTAGTTCCAAATGTGATGAATGTAAATTGAGCCTGTAACACACACTGGTTTTTTTTTGTTTTTTGTTTTTTTTTGGCTTGACGGATTGCTAATTTGATTTCCAGGAGGAACCCATTTTCCCCGCTGAGCCTAGAATCAACATTCCTATCCTCATGCTAATTTAATACTCCTGTGTTTTGGAGATAAGGCTGTGTTTTGAACTCAGGGCATGTTATCAGGTCTTTGACGGTGACATGGTGAACTATAATTAAGTGGATAAGGCCAGGCTTGGGCGGTGAAAATGTATTCATTTCTATTAAGCTCAGTCAGGCGTATTGTGCTCACGAGCTCCACCTAGTGTATATTTCACGTACTGAACACAGCTGATCAATCTGTATTAGCATCTACTGTGATGCAAAAGTGCTGTTTCTGCCCTCTCCTTCCCAACAGACCATCCTTTACATTTTAGTATTTTTTTTGAAACAGTAACTGACAATTGAACACTCTCACATTTTTTTTTTGGTCACGTTGGCAGGAAAAACAAACAAAAACACTTTTTGATTAAGCAATAAATGTAAATGTCACATCCTCATAAAGCAGCTTTCACATCAACCGCTATGTACACACAATGAAACTGAAGCACACATTCATACTGAAAGCAGCGTCTAGAAAACCCAACAGGTGAGAAATAGGTTTCCCACCACACACACGCGTACACACACACACACTACCAACTAACTATAGACTTCCTTGTGTCTGCAAACGCAATGCAGTTATAAATATGCAAGGCTGCCTAAAGCTAGCAGCTCTCAGGATGGAAATCATACACATTTGAAAGGACTCAATGCACTAGTGCTTTCGTGTGATAAACCCAACATGGTCTTAATTCCATCAGTATTTTTTATCAGATCTAATGATCAGCTAACGAGAAGCGATTACTGATCCCTGGTCACATATGTGCATTTATTAATATTATATATATATTTTAAATCTAGATGCTGAGATGGCATGAAGAGAAGGAGCAGAACTGAAAGCGTCTATGAGAATAAAAAACACCATGGAGGCAGTGGTGGTTATGGTGGCACCTTAATAAAAATAGGGTTTTGTGATGTAAAAAAATATAATTTAAAAAATCAATAAATAATGAAACTGAGATAAATAATGGCAGAACTTCAGAAGTGAAAAACAATCAGAAACATTTTTAGGGAAATAAGGAAGAAGATATAAAACATACAATGACCTAGTTGCGCAAGTCAGTGTCAGCACACTCAAATTATATTGAGGCAGCTTTTGATTTTATTACACCACTCAGTCTTTTGGGGTCTATCAGCATGGCAGATCCTGACTTGGGAGTTCTTGGCGTTCTTTTACTTTACCTAAAACAGCCATTTTAACAGGGGTGTGTATGGGTATTAAAGGCTGAACATGACTGAAAGGGACTTGGGCGCATGCTGTTATAGGAAAATAATGATTCATTGTTCATTTTTTTCCTAGAGCACTTTTTTAAGTGCTTCATTCCTCTTACACCAAGCACTTTAACAATGCTGACTATATATTTGTTTAAAAAAAAAACAACAACCCCAAAACAACAGATCATACTTTAAAAAAAAAAATGTATAGTTATGTTCAATGCTGTAGAACATCCATAAAACAAGTTAGTTCCTTTTATCATTAAACACACACACACACATATATATATATACACACATACACATTAATCTGCAATTTCTGTCCAATCATATTAGAGAATTCAGTAGTGCTGTGGTATAAATAGATGTACTGTATTAATGCTACATTTTATCAAACTGTCAAAACAGTTAAAAAAAAAACACCCCCCCAAGAATATGACGTGAACAGGAAATACTGACACAGCTTGCTTTTACCCAGTATTCTGAGTAAAATCGTATATCGGACTCCCATTCATATTGGATTAAACACTAGATGACTTTTGGTCCCTAATGGATGTGTGCTTCAAAACCAAGTCAAAACGCCCCCATCTGGTGGTGGCAACCGGAACGAGATAGTCACATTGCTGACGATACTGGAATATTACTATGAATGAGGGTCTCTCTCTGTCTCAATCCTCAGGGTCCAATAAAATAGCCTCGGTTGCCTTATGTGGAGTTGTGCCCGAGTCCAAGGTGTGTGTGTGTGTTTATTTTAGGTTCGCCTTTCCCACTCGCAGGATTCCATCTGTCTCATTCCCTCATTCCCTGGACGGGATCCATCACTTCAGCGCCTCATTCCCTCCGGAGCAGGCCTTGATCACTAACTGCTATTGCACCCTAATGAACGCTGATACTCTCAGCACAGCTCAGGAACAGCTGGCTGATGGCTGGAAAGACTGATGGCACTGGCCTTGAGAATGTGCCTAAAGAAACACAGCGGCACAGAGCGTAGCAAAGACGCTCAACAACGATGGTGATGTCGGAAAACAAAGAACAACTGTTCTCATAGAGCTCTTTTATTGTCTCACAAAAAGTCCGTTTTTGACGCCATTCGACAGACAGCAGCACAGCACACAAGACTGTCTTCTCTACTCACCGCTAACTGTTTAACGCAAAAGACAGGATTCTGTTAACTTTCTAAATCCTGTTACACTGTGACACAATCCGAGTGTTCAGCAGTTTTTCCTCAGTCAAAACTGCATATACGTACTGATAAATATGGAGAATTTATCCAAATGCAAGTTTCTTGATTCTGAAGCTTGTGACCAGAAAAGTGTACAAAATATATCAGACTGTAGGTGGCGTGTCTGAGGCTGAGACTAGTGAAATATCAGCTTGATTTGATTTCAAACTCATTTGGTATATCGCAGTACAACAGATCTTGTTCGTTTCTCCGGTGCAGGCCTTTCATTTCTAATTTTCTGGCCCTGAAATGAGCTCCACCCATTACTATAAGGCGTGATCGTTTTCCTTAAAAGGCTGAGGGTTGGGGTTTGTTACGAAGATAGATAAGATGCTGCTATTCACCTCACTAGCAGTAAAGTTTGAAAAATTACCAACTGCTTCTTTAAGACAATTTGGCTAAATTACGGAACCCCTTGAGACTCCTGGATTATTACTGGGTTGTTCATTTGAACGCATCTGATTTAGTAAACAGTGGCTTTGATTGAGCAACTACAGTAAGAGTAATACATAAGGGAGAAGTTATAAGAGTGAGGAATATGAGACCCGTCACAAAATGATAAACATTGGGTTAAAGTTACGCTACATGTTCAATGTCATTGCGCTGCTCGAGGCGCCAAGATTGTAAGGGGATCTTGGGCCACGCCATCGGTTCTAAAGCTCAAGAATTTTGCCGAATGATTCATGATTATTTACTTGTTTTATAGTTTTCTTTCTGTCCAAATCTCGGTATATTTGGAGACATGGCTGTCCAGAAGCAGATCAGATTCACACCAGTATCATGACAGGAAAAGAAGTTTAATAGGTGCACCTTCTATTCAGAAATGACTGAGCCAGCAGATGGACAAATGTCCTTCGCAGCTTTGGAGAAAAACTGACTGATACTTTCGGAAACAGGGAACGTACTTGTGTTTTGGACGCATTACGCTAAACCAACAATCTCCTCACCGAAAACGTCACAGCAACAACAATTACACAATCCATTTACATGGCGCGTGGGAAGTATTTATACAAGTCTTTATATATCTGTATATATTTATAATACCGTACATGACACTTACAACACAGCATGAGGTTTAACTGTGGCAAAATGATCCACCGAAATACAGCCCATAATGACCTGATGGCATTTTAAAACTAAACAAATGCATGCATGGCTATTAAAGGCAAAAGACCTCACTGCGTCTATTCCATCAGAAAGACACACTAAAAGCAATCAGCTCGGCAATGACAGACTGACGGCTGCCCATGTGACTGGCTGCCATGACGACCTGCAGCAAACAGCAGTACACAAGCAGTGCTCAACATATCTGTGTATATGGTGCAGCAACATGCAAATCGAATTAATTATGACTTCTGAATAGGTGTGTGTGGGGGGAGAGAGAGAGTTAGAGAGAGAGAGAGTGTGTGTGTGTGTGTGTGTGTGTGTGTGAGAGAGAGAGAGAGAGAGACAGACACATTGGGTCTCCTGAGAGGAAAGATGAAAGGAATACTGCAGATGAGTGAGAGAGCAGCTGCTCTGCAGCGTCCAGCTCTGCTGTACAACAGCGACTCTTCTAGAACGGCAGTCATGTTAAACTTTTAATCCACCAAATCAAGCAGGAGGCATTGTTACATTTGCACGATTTTTCCCTTTGCACCAAATGTGCTTTTGTAGCGTTGCACTGGGGGCGATGAGCTTAAAGCTGCTTCAAACAGATATTGATATGCTTATACCTACCAGTTTAGTGTTGCACCAAGTGCCTCGGAATTGTTCATTCCTTTATGAAATTTCTACACGCATATTCATTTAACACTCGGGTGACTTGTGAGGTTTCCAATGAACCTGGCTGACAGGAGCGGAACCTGACGTGACGATCTGCTGTTGTAGCTCATCCACCTCAATTTTCGTGCGTTCCGAGATGCTTTTCTGCTCACCACGGTTATAAAGAGTGGTTATTTAAACCAGTCTGGCCATCCTCCTCTGAACTCCCATAGAACTCCCATGCTCACTGGATGTTTTTTTGTTTTCCGCACCATTCTACGTTAACTCTGTAGACCAGTGGTGTAAAACTCATTTTAGTTCAGGGGCCAAATACAGCCTAATCAGATGTTAAGTGGGCTGGGCCTTTTATAAAATATATCATGAACAACCTCAGATTTCTTAAGACAAACATGTGCAATTTGCTTCTGATTATCATTCACATATATGTGCATTACAACTGCTCACAGTGTTTGTACAAATGCAAAAAAAAAACTTCACAAGTATTTGGAACTGAAAAATATAGTATTTCACTTTAAAATGTATGGCATTGCATGAACAATAGGATTCCACCAAACCAAACTCTTTTGTACTGAAGCTGTTGACTAACATTAAATTGCACTTTTTTTTAAACTATTACCCATACATCTCTGTGAATAAATAGGAAGCGGTCCATTTTTCATGGAAAACTCTACACTCTGTATCCACTTTTCTGCTTTTTGGCAGACATTTTGGCTAATGAGGGTGTGGGGACGAGTAGAAAATAGAGTAGACTACTCCGTGATAACAAACAGCAGACGTCGCATTGCTGCCATCTGCTGTTCAGTCCCAGAGATGTGCCGCGTCTTTTACCCCCTAGCGGATAATTTAGGAATAGCATTTTATTAAAAATGACAAGTTCGTGTCTTTTATGCATATTTTTTTTTTCACTTTCAAAATTCGTCCTGCGGGCCGGATTGAACCCTCTAGGTTTGGCCCGCGGGCCGTACGTTTGACACCCATGCTGTAGACCATTACGTGCTAAAATCCCAGGTGATGAGCAGTTTCTGAAAGAGTCAATTCCACAATTCTGATGTTTGATGTGAGCATCGACTGACGAACCGGACACCCTCTCGATTTAATGCATTGTCGTTAGTGGTTGCATTGTGGATAGACAGCAACATTATATACATATTAAATGGCACACAGATAAAATAGGTGAGGATACATGCGTAAGTCAGGGAAATCCTTGCTCATCCAACTCAGCATTTTTGCATGCACAGATATCAAAGCGTTTCAGAAAAGATCTATTGCAGATGGCAATGTGAACACTTGTGCCAAGTCAGTCATTGGCTGCGCCGCTCTCTGGGTGCTATATTAAGCCTTTGGTATTGTAATTGGAGCTGGCTTCCATTTTAACACTGCCACTGCAGAGTATTTCATAATGGCAGCCCGACACAGACTTTTCACCCGTTTATCTTCATTAAAGGCGGCCGATTGATTATGCTGTATTATGGAGATTACAGACTGCTGTATTATGGAGATTACAGACACTAATATGTGCAGCAATAGGTGGGTTTTTTTGGCCTATTTTGGAGGACAGAGCATTATGGACGAGGTGAGTTCATGACCATAGGTTGCAGGGTGCACAGAATTCCCTGAAGGCCGAGGGGTGGTATGAGGACAGCTATCTATTGTTGGGACAGGTATGTCCCAGAGAGCATTACCTTGTGTCAAAAAAAAAGTGGCAGCTTCCTGCTGCCAGGAACAAGCGAACATACGGTTCACACGCCAGCACATAAAAACACAGGAGCATGAATTCACATTGACTTTCTGTCCTTTTAAGAAATGCTTTTTCAGGCTGTTGTTTCTTTATCTCTAATTGACTATATTAAGAAACGTGTAGGTTGGGTCATTTGGAAATTATACATTCCTTCCCGCAAACATCAAAATTCTCAAAGCTAAATCTTTTCAAGGCGGTCACAGGTGTATCTCATGTCTGTCCCTGCTGTAAAGTCATCTTGGGTAACAGTCTTTATGTAAGACTGACACGAACCTTTATTCGGAACATCTGTTCATTCATGCAATGATCCAGTGAGCCAATCATGTGGCAGCTGCACAACGCATAAAGTCATGTAGATGCAGGGAAAAAAGCTTAAGTCGATGTTCACATGAAACATTAGAATCCTGGGAAAATGTGATCTCAGTGACTTTGACCATTGCACTGAATGTTAGTGCCAGATGGGCTGGTTTGACTAATCCAGATATCCTGGGATTTTCATGCACAACAGTCTCTAGAGTTTACACAGAATTGTGCAGAAGACAAAAAACATCCAGTGAGCAGCTGATCTATGCCCAGAAATTCCTTGAGGATGAGAGACAATGGTCAGATTGGTTTGAGCTGACAGGAAGGCTACGGAAACTCAAATAATTACTCTTTACAACCGTGGTGAACAGAAAAGCAACTCGGAATGCACAACCATGAGGCGTGTAGGCTACAATGACAGAAAACCACATTCGATTCTAATTCTATCAGAACAGGAATCCGAGGCTACTCTGGGCACATGATCACAGGAACTGGACAGTTAATAATGGGAAAATGTCACCTGGTCTGATGAATCTCGACATGCAAGATGGTAGGGTCAGAATGTGGAAGCAACCGATTGATTCCATGCACCCAATCTGCCTTTTTGTCAGCATTTCCGGCTGCTGGTGGTGGTGGAAGCGGTGTAATGACGTTGAGAATGTTTTCTTGGTAAACATTGGGCCACTAAATACCAAATCAAGTGTGGTTTGAATGCCATAGAATATCAGGGTATTGCTTCATCCTGTTATGGCCACACTTTATCCAGCTTAACAATGGTAATGGTCTGCACTTATATAGCGCTTTTTTAACCTTAACGGTTCCAAAACGCTTTACACTGGTTCTCATTCACCCATTCACACACACACACACACACACACCCCAATGGTAGCTGCCATGCAAGGTGCGAACTTTTAGTGGACAACCCGCTCTACCACCCGAGCCACAGCCGCCCACAATGGTTACATCCAGCATTAGAAGGCATAGCTCGTGTCAAACTGGTCCAGTGAAATCTATGACCACGCCCCAGATCTAAACCCAACAACTCTGGGATGAGGTAGAACGGAAGATTCACAGCATGAATATGCAGCTGAAAAATCATGTCAACATGGTATAGAATCTCAAAGGAATAATTCCAACACCCTTTCCAATGCCACGAACAGACGCCGTTTTGAATCGGAGTCAATGCTCTCAATGCAAAGTAACCATGTTAACCAAATATCAATGGGCTTTCTCAGTGGCCAATGCATGGGCTCTGATGGGTTCGAACGCAGGATACCGTGGTTTCTAACCACAACAAACGCTCAGAGAAGCCGTAGGCTTTCATAAGAAATGAAACATGTCAGGTTGCAGGTTGTATGCAGTGTAAGCAGATGTAACAATTATTTGTCAAGTGTTATGACGGAGCAAACATAACAAAAACTAGCATGTGACGTAAGCGGTCATGAACTTCCGACATTAAAGGAGTCAGGCATGTGTACAGAAATCCACAGGAGCCCCCTGCCATTTTGTCCTCAAACTGCCCAATTGCTCTCTTGACCTGCTTTTGTTAAGGAACAACGTGCGAGTTCCGTTTGAATAGCAATCAAGTGCATGGTTATTAACAATAATTAACGGTGGGTATTGAACATGGTGTGTATGTGTGCATGGAGTCTATTATTTGTCTTGTATTTTTAAGCCTTTCCACATTTACTATCCAAGAGCTTTATACATTTTACAAACTCTGGCTGTAATTTCCTCATCACTGGAATCTCAGCTCAATTTTAAACAGACTCCAACCTTGCCTAAATTATTTGCTTTCTCTTTCTCACACATGCGCACACTCAGAAACTCGAGTCATATCTTAATCTTCAATCAGTTACTGTGGTCCCCTGCTTCATCCTGTCTAACACCTTTGTTTGTCATTGTCTGGTTTCTACCGAGGCTTATTTCCTCGTCGTCTCAGCTTTACCACTAATGCTATATATAAAATGAAATGAATACAATTAATCCCGAGTGTGTTTGTTCCTGAGTGTATGAGAAATTAGACGCTGGACATGTCCGTGTGCTCGTTCGCCAACGTTGCAGAGCGTCGACTCGTTCACTGCGACTGTTCCAACAAGATGACACGTCATCTGATGGTATTGTATGGCAGCATTAACAACACGGAGGCTGGTGCTAATAAAGCAGATAGACAGAGAGAGCAGGGGACCGGTTCGAGCGAATGGGACGCAACTGAAAGATGGAGTAGATGAAAAAGATTAATGAGAATAATACGATGAATGAAGACCTGGGAATCACTCATGACGCCGGCTGTTTTGATTTCTAAGCACCTGGGTAAAGAGTGAAGCAAACGACAGCTGAGAAGTGACAAAAATGTTTTTCTCAGCCAGGTTCTCAGGTCCAGCTACCCCTATAGGTCACTTTGTAGTGATATAATGGATTAGCCAAGGTCCTGATTTGTACACAGCAGGCACTCTTTACAACCACTGTGAGCAGAGAAGCATCTCAGAACACAAAGCCGACCTATTTCTTATCTATAGTGTGTGAACCAAAAAGTGATTCAAAAACAGAGTGATGTTCCAAAAAGAGGTCTGAAATCCTCGTGAAAAATCTGACAAAAATGGCATAAAGGAATTCATATTTGTGGCTAAATAAAAACTAGTAAAAAATAGTATAGCCCCAAATGGATTCCTGCTCCGTACATAGGTGCACTAATAGCTTCTACACCTTATTTAGTGCAATACATGGCCAATATGAAGTCATTTTTGATTCACCCGGTGACCTGGCAGTGTGTTCTTTGCAGTTCAGCGAATCTGAACGTTGTCGAAGAGAAAGTAAAATATATTTTAGTTAGTAGTAGTTACTTAGTTAGTAGTAGGTAGTAGTAGGGGTAATATAATATGGTAGTAATAAATACGTATTAGCTATGGTTTTGCCTTTAGAGACACTTTATGGTCATTATGGCTTTCCAGCACATAATAAAAGAACAGCTATTAAATAAAATTAACTCCACAGTCAGAAGAGCTAACTCTGACCAGCTCCTAATCCTGTTTATCATTTGTAAAGTGAAGTTTAGACCTAAACGTGTCTTGTCCTGTGTTTATAGTATCGCGTGTGGCCCCTGACGATCCGGGTTTAATTATAAAGCGACCGTGTCAGAGCAGAGAGCAAGCGATCTGAAAGAATGCGGCTATTCCGGGACCTGAAACAAGATCACCTGCGACGTACGGTCAAATCTACACACGCAAATCTCTCACGATTCTAAATAAATAAATAAATACATACATAAATTTCACCCTATTAGGGTTGTAACTATTTAGACTGCTAACAGCCAATCAGGTGGCAGCAGTGCAATGCTTAAAATCATGCAGATACAGGTCAATGTTCACATCAAACATCAGAATAGAGGGGGAAATGCGATCTCAGTGACTTTGGCTGTGGCGTGGTTGTTGTTGTTGTCAGATGGGCTGGTTTGAGTATTTCAAAAACAAAGATCTGCTGTTGTATCCCATCAGATTCAACATGCTTTTCTGCTCAACACGGTTGTAAAGAGTAGTTATCTGAGTTACTGTATCCTTCCTGTCAGTTCAGACAGGGCTGGCCTGCCTGATTGTATGTACTGCGCTGCTGCCACATGATTGGCTGATGGGATAATTGCACGAACGTGGGCTGTGAGTCTACAGTACATTAGCAAAAAAGCTACTCCAGTGGTAAACCCAGCCTATTTTACCAGAAGACAGGTAAAGTAAACACAGACATTGGAAAGTCATTAAAGTTATTCTTTAACAAACGGAAATATTCATTTAAAACAGCAAAAAATAAATACAATCTCTCTTTCAAATGAATGTATTTAGTAGAACATGCAACAGGGTCATAAAATATAAACCAGGGGCTGTATTCCAGTCAATTCCAGAAGAAAATCATATCTTAATTGAAGCAATAACGTTTTATCTTGCAGCATTTTATTTTAAGTTAGTTAAGAAATCCTAAACTAGTAAATAATCGTATTATTAGTCGCATCTGTTACCTAGGGACGCGATGATTCCCGTACAGCTGCTGGACACAAACTAAACCCCATCAAAGTAATCTAAAATTGCTCCCCGTTTGATTTATAGTCCACTATAAAGGGTGTAACAGACATCCCAAGCCACATATAATGCTGTTTATAGGGAGCAGAAAGCCATTTCAGATTCAGCCATAGTTACACAGCTACCGTCGTTAAAAATAGAACATTTTTGGTCCCGCCAAATCCAGTTCGAACAACTCGTGGAAGCCGGAGAAGCGTTTCATCATTGAAACACATCACGTAATTTTGCTCAGCCATAACGAGCGTTTCAATTGGTTATTCATGCTATCGTGCCAGTTAATTTTCGTGAGCAAGCTAAGAGTTAACACTGGTTTATCAGGGGAATGGTGTGTATGCGGGCTATTTTGACTATTTGCATATTCACGGGAATATTTGCATATTTCTACACAGTGTCTCACACACACACACACACACACACACACATGTATGCGATTTCCCAAGATGGACCCTTGAGGTATTATAATGTTGTCTGAAATGTTGCTGCTAGTTAGTTTTCTCATGGTGAAGACAGTCCAACGTTCTCAACATACCCTCTCTCTAACTGTTTGGGGACGGCGGGGAATCAATTTGACAGAGATCGTTTACGTGGACCCGATGTCTGCAACTGGATACACGTTAAATGCTAATAGTGTAACGTAAAGCCTGATTGGACATTCCTGCGCAGAGATCTGAAAGTAAGAACACACAAACAAGTGCAGCTGTACTGACATTCTCAATCCGGCATCTGTATGCACCTGCACACTTGTATCCGTGTTCACGGTTTACACCCTTCCACGACTATTTCGGTTTTAATTCAGACCTGAAAAGTGCTTGTTACAAATCTCGAAGGTCTCTTCTTCTCTCAACCAGCTAATGACTATTACACTGTACTTCAACTCAGTGGTCTTCCGCTCACTTTCTTTACAGTTCAAGATAAAGCAACCAATCAAGCTCATCAGTGTTGGAAAAAACGGTCAATAATCCTGAAACATCTGTCATTTGTCATCAAGACATTCACCTGCTACAAAATGTAGTTAATGCGTTGAGTATGGATAAGTCACGAGAGTGAATTGATGAGTGCCCCTGGCCCTCCTACCTCAGTTTCAAATATGCTAGAGTAAACAAACACTCCATAAACCAATTCTAATTAAAATAAAAAATAAAAAATGTTCAGGTGAAGCGTTAATTTGCTAATGTTGACTGGCTATATTGAACTAAGTTAGTCTATTTTCTTTGCTAATGCCAGGCTAGACTAGCATCTACTCCAGTAGCTAACATAATGGTCAAAACTGGTTATATTTACAAGATATTTGACTTTTAATTCATTCTTTCGCAAACTATGTAGTGCTAGTCATGCATATAACTTATTTATATATTTAAGTTATAATTACTTACTGATTTCAGCTGGTTTCTTGCCTTACCTTGGAGAACTGCTTTTTCTTAGCGTGTTCAATACTTTTTTCCCCACGTGTCAGTCCACTTTATTACACATAACTTTGTTTATGGATTTTAATGTTCTGAATTCTTTATCTTTCCGCATTTCTTGAGTTAAAACCAAAGCCTATGTGAATAGTCTAACAGGAAGTTACTGATGTCCCCTAGTCTAAGTGCCTTATTTGGCTAGACACTTGCATTTTTAATAGCGCACGTTTTTGACACGTTACCTATACTTTTCACTCAAGTACAACGTCTCAGCACTTTTTCCACTCTACATGGCAACTCTTCCTCAGAGGAAGCAGCTTGTAATGGGACTGAAAAGGAGCCTGAGTAAACAACTACGACGTAATAGAACATGCTACTCTTAACAAAACATTTCACTGTCTACAAAAAAAAACCCTCCCATACGAGTCACACCTGCAGAGCCTTTTGAGCTGTATGCACGGTGTGTGTATTTAAAACCTGAACATTGCGACCGATTTTTTCCAGCTTCCATTCTGAAGTTTTAAAAAGGAAAAAGAACTAAAACTATTAGAGTATAAAAACGTTCAAATCTTTGTTCAGAGTTCGTCTAGCCTTCGTGGGACTACTCTCCGGCACTAGCACCATTAACTAGCATTGCAGACATTACCGCATTCTCAGCTATATTTAGCCTGTCCATGAGTGGAGAAAAGTGAAGGGTGGGGCGTTTCTGGGTGACACTTTCAGTCCGAACGCCACCCGCCGCTTTATTCTACCCGATTTCAGTTGGCTTTCCAAACACCTGCAATCCAACACGCTCGTATGACACTTAGTACTACCGCACGTCAGAGAAACACGCATTAATTCATCTGACTCCAAAGGAACCGGCGTCTGTCTGCCCCCGTATTAAACAGACGATTAAGTGCTGAAGTCTTGAGACTGCGACATTCCTGATTAAAAAAAAGAACACATTTCTATATAGAGAACATTATTATATTAAAATATATATATATATATAACACATGATCATTATCATATGATTACAAGAGTTTATTTAATGAAGTAGGGAATAAAACATGACCGGGTGTGCAGTTATAGGAAAGTAATCAACGACAAAGGTTGACGTGATGTGGCCCGACACAATGCGGAGATACTGTTACAATCCCAAAGTGGATTATTTTCCAATAACAGCATGTTTGATTCTTCTTATATTTTATTCATCTATCATTATATTTAATATTGTGGAAGATCCACAGAACTAGCTCACTTACATTAAAACAGATATAAACCGTCATTCCCTCAACAGCGTCTCATTTTGACGTTACCAAGAACATGCCACGTCCTCGGTCTGGAAGACTTTCCCTCGAAGGAAAGTTTACAGCGTTGGCTCTGACTGTTACAAAGCACCGACGCTGGAGACTCCTTCCAAAAAAGTTATAAAAGTCTCCTAATAGAAAATTTCACCATATCAAAAATGATACGGGTTTTAATGTTTATGCGGAGCGTTACTATAGAAACAATAACGTATGTGATTTGAGTTACAGCTTATTACTAGGAATTACGATCAGAGCTGTTAACGAGCATTATACGGGTGTAACGACACATTCTGGTCATGATTCGATTCGCGATACTAGCTTCAGGATTTTGAATCATTTAGATTCTCCGAATATTTTGAACAAAATTTGAACAAAATTTGTCTAAAAAGACTAAAAAAATAATAATAATAATTCTGAATCATAAACAATGCAAAGCACTGTGCATTTGTGGCACAATCTAAAATCAAAAATTGTTATGAACAGAGGTTTAATATTGCAAACAAAATCTGCTTAAAATTCACTATAACTTACAATTAAATAAAGACATTTATAAATTCTCCTCCAAATTTTGATTGCATAAACAAAGTGTTTGATCTGGGGATTGAAACATAATGAGCTCCGAAGCAGAAATAGAGCTCCAAAGTCGGCTAAAAGGCCCGGTTTCCGCAGTCTCTAGTGTTGTTTGTAAGGTACCGAAGGTCTCTTTTGAACTGTTATAACATGCTCGTGCATGACATATAACGTATAATGCGCGTTGGTTGCAATCCGGAGCTAGTAGTCTTCACAAGTGCAGATTTCACAGGCTCTCTATGAAAGAATGAGATCATGTGACCACGTGCTGTCAATATATTTTAGCTCTATGGATTACGCAGATTGGGAACTCCGAATTAGGACATTAAGACATTAGGACTTTAAATGAAAATTGACGTATTTGATGTATTCAGTCATTTTCCCCAGTGTCTCCAGGAACATGGTGGTAGGGTTCTTATTTAATTCATACAGATTGCGACAGTAGCATTGTTTTACACCCCTAAATACAGGGTAAGTAGTATGTGTGTGAAAGTCTAATATGGTTATTTGTTAAATAATAAAACGCCGGTCAATGCGTATCCAGGGAAAATAAATATTTCAGGACATTCCAAGCTCACTCAAAACAAGTCTCATATATAACCCATATTATTTGATAAGGTTTACTGTGGTGATTTATACACGCTGTGGTTATGGTTACACTCGCATGCTATAATCAGCAAATCTAAATTCTTAAGACAGCAAGACTTAGACTTATGACTGTCTAACACGACATATGGTGGATAAAATAGAAGCGTCTTCATCCTACACCGTCCAACCCGAGCCAACTATCTGCCAAAAAGAGCACTTGCACACATCCGTGTACCGTCGCGTGCTAAAGCTGGAGCGAGCAAGATAGTGAATGATCGTGATTGCGTGAGAGAGAGAGAGTGTGGAAGAGCCTGACAACTTCGTTGTGCACATAAATAGTTGAGAAACGTCCTGATTTATATGAAGAGTCACGCAAACAACAGTGTGAAAACATGAAACACGTTCTTTATGCTTCAGTTTTGAATGAAGGGTGGGTGGGATTATGCAAGAAATCGCAATACTCGATAAGATTTATGTGATACACAATATGTATCACAATATACAGGTTTGCTTAGAAACAATGAAAAAGAACTTTCTGAAAAAACTTGGGGAGGGAGTAAAAATATTCTGTAACACAATTGTAATATAAAATAGATTTTATAACATTTTTAAAGAACTATAATTAAATTTAAAAAATATATGTAAGTCACCTGCTTCCGATCAGAGTTAACTTTAATAAAAATACTGACGATACCCACAATACTGTCACGTATCGTAATATCGATATTACATCGTCACACCACCAAGCCATACTGAGGGGAAATTTAAGTTTAAGGATATCTGGTCCATGAGCCAGGATGAATTAATTACATAAAATGCCATCGACCCAAGTCTGCGTGGAAATACGTCATAAGCTCATTCGTATAAATTGTTATTTGTTATTCATATATTATTTCGCTTCATGAGCGCTGACCAATGATTCATATTGAACTAGCACTTGGAGCGCCACGAATTATTTCCTTCAAAGCAAAAAGGATCCGGTTAGAAACACTTTTGAGAATTCACACAGCACAACACACCTACTATAACAATTGGGATCGTTCCTTACATATATTTTACCATATATGTCATATTCAGATTAGATAGATAGAGTATTTCCTCTTAGTCAAGCTTTATAAAAGCTTCTTATGGATAAAAAAAAAAAAGCCAAATTTGAGCCAAATATCAGCGTCATGTTTATGTGTTATTTGATATAAAGTCAGTAGAGATCATTCTAGAAAAAAGAAAACCCACTTTTAGTTTTATCCAAAGCGACGAAATGAGCTAAATCCATTCTGAGCATAGAACCGAGGCTGAATTAATTATGATCCTGGCGACGTGCAAAAGAATATACTTCATGTTAGGGGTTTTATTCTCGCTTTCTTCATGTTAACAACATCCTACGCTAGGAGTCTTTCTTGCAGTGTGTTTTTTAATGGCAAAAGGTGCTGAAATAAACACGAGAGCGTTACTAAATGGCTTAAGAATGACTCCCATTCATCGCACAAATGAAATCTGACCCTACAAAGTGATCACATATTATACTGGTTCCAAAAGAACAGAACTAATGCAGTGATTTTATGGTTTCATGGTCTGCTAGATCAAACCATAACTATTCCAAAGACCAGAATAGTTGTGCTATAGTGATGAGTTTGCAATGTAAGAATATTATGGAAACCATGTCGAATAAATGTCGACGTTAACGCTGTAGTGACGTACGAAGTATTTTCTTCTCCACATTAGGAGGTCAGTTTACTTCAGCCGATAAGTTGTCCCCAACTACAAACGCACGAGACATACTCTAGCTGAAAGTAATGAGCGTGGACATGTGGAATCCGCACTACGCTTCATTTCGCAACTTAATGTCAATAAACTTGGGTTATATCTGTGGAGCGGAGATGTACGTGAGCCAGTTCAAAAGGTCGTTCTATCTTTTGACACGGTGCTGAGACTTTCTGATGGCGAATGTGGAATGCAAGGCCAAACCCTACACAGGAATCCCTGCGTGCTTTAAAGGGGGTTTGGAAATATCACACACACTTATTGCATATATTATGATGTCGTCGTGTCCTAATACACAAACATTCAGCTTGTTTATGAACTCATTTCGTAACCTGATGAGGACCTACTCCTAAAATGATGCTTAACGGTGACATGATCCGCCCCAAAAATGTCACATTCGACATTACTGTCTCCGTCTCTGCTTACCTGGAAGATGAGCACTTTGAAATTCTTCCTCTTGAGCAGCTCCTGCTCGTTGTTCTCCAGCTTCTTAATCTGCCCCGCCTGCTTCTCCAGGTCGGTCCGTACGCTCTTCACGTTGACGTTGACCTTGCGCACCTTCTCCAGGAGCTTGGTTATCGTGCCGGCTGTGCCACCCTGGCTCTTGGCTAGCTTGCTCAGCTCGCTCTGGATGCCGGTCATGTTCTTCTCCATGCTCTCCTGCCGGGACTCCAGGCCATTCTGCGTCTGCTGGATCTGATCCACAATGCCAATGATCTTGTCCAAGAGAGATAGGACCATCATCCCTGTCGCTTGAGCTTCTGATTTCTGGGAGTCACTGTTGTCCAGTCCCAGCTTCAGATCCACTTCTCTGGACGGTTCATCATCTTCGTCATCATCCTTATCGTCGTCTATATGTTTGCGGTTGGAGGCCGGAGTAGTTACTGAAGGTTTGGCCGCCGCTGTTACCAAACCCATCTCATCGTCGTCATCAGAGATTTCGCTAAGAGCCACGCGATCCAATTTGATGTTCGTCTCGGCCATGGTCATGTCCACACCAAAAAAAACAAACAAACAGAAAACCTAACACACTAGCGTACTAGCAGCTGCAACCCTCTGGGCTGAGGTGTAGGAACTCAGTCCTGGTGGTAAAAATAACGCCCTAAAAAAAGCCCAATGACCATAGACACTTGGGAAGCAGAGTGAATCCTTGTACTTGTACTTTTCTCCAAACTCCTCCTGTCTTTTCTCCAACAAGCCCTGTCTTTCTTCTACACATCAATATAGAATGTTCAACCTTTCAGAGGATCCCTCGCTCATTTCCTCCCCCCACTCTCTCCAAGCGAATCTGTGCCGGGACGTTGGCCAGCCAGCGGATGCAGACTGCTACAGCACCGAGCTCAAATACCACGGCTTGTTGTGGAACCCTGCTGTCAAACCCTCCCCTTCTCTCCTACGCCCCTCCTCCTAACACTGCAATTTACTGTAAGGCCACACCCACACTGACCATCTCCAGCTAGACCCTGCTCTTCCGGAGCCTGGCAAAGACGCCGAGAGAGAAAAACAAACGCACATACTCACACACTTAACACACACTTCTAACATAGCTTTTGAAATGACTGCTGGCAAACGAACACATGGTCATATCGGGTCCGATCCTTAAAGAAAAATTCGCATTGCTCATTACCCCTTACACCACCGCAATCTTCAATCTGATTGGTCAGAAGGTGTTCATTTATTTTCTCTGACAGTAGTGCCAGCTCCAAGTAAAAATCACAGGCCTTTAGTATTAACACACTGCTTTTAATACATTGTTTCTATAGTAACAGCAAATTTGAACACAGGGACTTGTTCAAAGCAGATGTTCCACAAAGCCTAAGCTAACAATTAACGGATTAGCAACGTGTTATTCAACAAAGGAATATAGTTAACCTTTCTGTACGGAGACCCTTGTCTCAGCATTTTTTAAAGGAGTCTCTAATGTCAGAGATTTGAAAGAAAAAACACGAGAAAGATAGAAAGGTCTCATCATCTGTATTAGCTTCAAGAGAAAGCGAGGAAAAGGATCTCTGTTATAAAGCAAGGGATTACAGGAACTCGTAAGAGTTCAAACAACATGAAATGTAACTATAAACGGATAAAAAATAGATCATTCCTGTGAAAAATTGACTTTAATACGTGCTTTTATACGAGAAGAATCCAGTTCGGATTGGTAAAGGCTTCACACCAACCTGTCGCTGATTCATTTCCTGTTACAGCACATCCCGTCGTGTTTTATTCCTTTACTCCACTATTGACTTCAACAGACCTACGTGTTAAAGGTCCCCCCCCCCACCCAACAAATAGACATGCGATTAAAAATACAAATCAGAGAAACTACAAGAGAATTTCCCAGCCTCGCTTTGTTTTATTGACAAACATACACAACATCCAAATCTTTTTCCTTCGTAAAATTTGACATTGCAAATTCCCTGCTGTGATTTTAGCTCTGCCTGCAAGAGCAATGACATTTGGTTTGTCAAAGAAACAAACAAATACACACCAAAACGACTAAAATGATGTACTAAAAAGCAAAAAAAAAAAAATCGAACACAAAGACTAATGATGAGCGGTGAAACAGCGACTATCTATCGAAGGGTTAGTGTGATACAATAAAGTAGGTGTCCCAAGAGTCTACATACACAGGGTAAATGAGCACTTTTTAGAAAATGTCTTTCAAATTTTTTATTTTTTTTTTATACTTCATTTATATTATATATTTTTCAGAGAGCCTTTAATAACGCCTTTGACAAAAAGAAGAAGGTATTGAAATCATTCTCATGGCTGGATCGGGAAGCTGTCACAAGGTTGCGGTGGACTTTAACAGGAAACATTACGAGCACATCTCACACACACACACACGACACTGCGGTCAAACTTATTAACAAATTCGTACGTCCACCAACATCTACTGACGTGGCGCTGGCAAACAGTCTCCTATGTATGAGTACTTTTGGGACACCCTGTAGTTGTTTTATAGCGTGAGGCTTCCTGACATTCAACCAGTCAAATCACTAACAGCCCACAGAACCCTTATGATATATGTGTGGATGATCATGTTCAGATATGTTGCTTTAACAAAAAGAAAAAAAGAAAAAAAAAACACGACAGAAAATAATCACAAAGTGCTCACTACTTAAAACGTATATTTAAATAGATGTAAACAGATGTAAATACGTTTTTTGTGGAAATAATAAAAAGGAATTTTGAAGTGCGAAGTTTTGCATCGAGTTCCTTTGATTGAAAGAGTAAAAGGAGGAGGCGTGACTAGTTCAGAACGGTCTGTTACAATAAACACAACAATAACTAGAGAGAAACGTGGTAGCGAGATCGGACGGAGGCCAGAAATCCGAACCTAACATTCAGCACAATGTACTGCATACAAGACGAACGCAACCGCTTTATACGCTGTATTTAAATATTCAAATCTTCTTTGAGCAAACAAAATTAGCTTATTTATGTAGATGTGCCACTTCATACAAACAATTCATAAATTATGGAATTTAAATAAGACAGTAGAATTAATGTTATACGCGATATTGAAGTGCCCATGATTATTTTTTCCACCTGATATATGTTTAAATGATGGAGCACGTATCTCATGACTCTTCCTCTCATTACTGCTACTCTGACTGGTGCTTACAATGGTGGATTGGGGGGGGGGGTTTGGTGGAGTTGAGAAGGTGGAGGCTGTTCAGTCTTCAAACTTTCCCTCCAGGATGCTGTCGAAAGTAAAGGGCAAGAACTTGAAGCCCTGACCGGAGTAGAACTTATTCTGAAACTCCACCCTAGATACAGACAGAGAGAGAGAGAGGCCATTTAACCAAACTCAGCCAGCAGAGGGAAACAGAGAGTCATTCTCAGACTCCTCTTTTATAAACTGTACACTGCTGAATGGAGAATTATTTAGTTTTTCTGTTACTGTTTCCTTAAACATACCTGCAGTTTCATTTTGCCAGAGATAATGTAAAGAGAGAGAGTGTGTGTGAGAGTGTGCATGTGTGTGTGTGTGTGTGGACTTGCCAGTGTAATCTGAGGGCGTGTAGAAAGGCAGACAGACCCTCCATTATCAGTAGGATACACACTGTCAGTGTGGCGAAGACAGCAAAAATGAAGAGTACGGCCAAGGAGCCGGCAAAATTTCTAGAGGCGAGTCCGATGTGCATCACCATGGACCACAGCACCTCTGACAGCTCTACAACATAAAAGGCGCAGGAGAATAAGCGAGTATGAATATCAAGCTATATCGATAATTAGTATATTTGCATTACAGCAAATGCAAGAGCACCTTTCAGAGCAGCTATATTTGTAAATCTAACAAATGGAGGAGAACGTGTACACGTGTGTGAGCGGGGTTACTCACGTGCGTGGGCTAGGCTCAGGGCCCACAGGCGTAAGTAGGAGGCCGTGTTCGAGACGCAGCCTAAGCAGTACTCTATAGTGTGAATGGCCTGATTCACTGCTACATCTGCAAAATCAAACTAGACACAGAAAGGAAGGAAGGAAAGAAGGAAGGAAAGGGATGGAGGGGAGGGAAAAATAAAAAAAAGGAAAGAAGGGAGGGAAGGAAAATAAAAAAGGGAGCAAAGGAATGAGGGGAAGGAAGGAAGAGAAAGGTAGAAAAGGAGAAAGGAAGGAATGGAGAAATAAAGGAAGGAAGGAAGGAGCAAATGAAGGAGGGATGAAAGGAAGAGAGGAAAATACAGGGAGAAAAGGAGAAAGGAAGGATGGATCAGAGAAAGAAACAATGGGCACAGGAAAGAAAAAAGGAAGAAAGGAAGGAAGTAAGGAAGGACAGCAGGGAGAAAGAAAAGCAGACAGTTAAACAGACAGATCTGATCAGAGCAGCTTATTAAATCAGAAGATCAGGTGTAACGTGTTCAGCAGTATACTGATTGGTTCTGATTGGTTATTGATTTGGCACGTCGTTATACGGAACACCTTCAAGCACCAGGGGGCGTAGCGGCTCACTTGATTGGTTTCATTTCAACCCAGAGGGATAAAAAATTGATGAGGGCTCTACACAGATATAACATCTACTGTAGTTATTTAAACCCACTGAAGAAGCAGCACCCAACACCCAAACACACACACACACACACCCCTCCACAACCACACACAAGGGGATGGGTTTGAGAAAAGTGATGGTGTACGCAAAACTCTGCTCTTACCACTTCCTCTTCTGACTGCTTGAAGGAAATCGGACACACGTACACACACACACACACACACACACACAGAGGATTAGAATAAGGTTGATAACAGTGCTAGGAAAGCAATAAGGAGAGATTAGGAAAACAGTGTTAAATCCACAAAACATTACGTGCAGGTTAAAAACAGAAGGACGAGAGTAAATGGAGGAAAGTGCTGGGAAGATGGTGGATGGCGAACACAACTGTTTTTAGATGAGCGAGTAATGGTGTCGTGATTCATGTTTGAAATATCTGCTTGTGCAACCCTGCTGGCTGGGAGGCTGTTTTGTTTGTGAGCCCGGTTGCTTGGAGATGTGGGAGCTAGCCGGCTAACCCACATTAGCAGCGGTGCTGGTATGCAGGACGGACCCTCTCAGTGACAGGAACGCACGCCAGTCTGCCCGCTGCTGACTAGAGCGGCATCGCCCACGGGATTAACTGGCCATTCCGATCGCCAACCTTTACTGGAAACGATCGTTCATATCTGATATCATACATGACTGAAAAGGCAGAGCTCAGATTTGCGACTTAGTAAACGTGGAGTAGCTTAACAAACTATAAAAATATAAATAAAAGTGTAATGAAGACAGGCCTCGAAGCTCTGACACTGAATACTGCTGCGATGTAACAAATGGCACGAGTGTTATTATCTATGACACATTCTCATAACCTTATGGCACACACACACACACACACACAAAAAAACATCCAGGGAAAAAAAAAGCTGAAAATCAGTCGCTATCAGTCAAAAACATCCTTTACTTTTGTAAATGATTTTCAATTTTTATAAAATTATATCTGATTTTCTATTTAGTTTCAAACATGCAAAAAATTGACAGTATGTGTACATTAGGCAGAAAGACAGAGCAAGAGATAGAGGGAATGAGACAGACAGAAAGAGAGAGGGAAGCAGGGAGACAAAGAAAGAGGGAGACACAGGTGGAAAAAGAGAGAATGAAACAGACTGAAAGGGACAGAAATGTGAGAGGAAATGTGAGAGAGGGACAAAGAAAGGGGGGAAAAGGTAGGGAGAGATATAGAAAGAATAAGGCAGAGTCAGAAAGAGAGAAAGATATAAAAGGAAACAGGAAGCTAAACAGAAAGTAAGTGTGTGTGTGTGCAAGAGAGAGAGAGAGAGAGAGAGAGAGAGAAAGAGAGAGAGAAACTCTCACCTCTGGCTCTTCCTCCAAGTTCTGAGAGAGCTGATCATGCTGGATGATCTCGGCTTCGTCGTCTGTAGGGCCGTTGCCCACCCGGATCCCCCCGAAGTTCTGAGTGCCCTGAGGACGGAGGACACCACAGGCTACACACACGCTGCTGTGCGTGGGCACGGACGTGCACGAGTAATAGATATTTAAGTGTATGCTTGTGAGTCAAGGCCTTACGAGGTGCTTCCTCCAGAGATACTGTCTGCGCAGAACCAGCGTCTTTACTATGAGCATACAGGGCACGCATAAAAGGGCGATGACCACCAACAGGCACTGGATCACCATCTACAGAGAGAGAGAGAGAGAGAGAGAGAGAGAGGTTCTAGTCTGTCTGTCAAAAAAACGAGAGAATTAATGCAGAACTGGCCCTCTCACCCGGGTGCACGTTGGGACTGCTATGCCAGAGGAACGCCATTCCATTGTTTTAGCATTTATATGTTGTTAGGAGTATATCACAATGTAAAACATGTAATTTCCTGTTGGCAGTAGGTGGCGCTATGACTGTAACATGTAGATGTCTTCAGACAGAGAGTGTGTGTGTGTGTGTGTGTGTGTGTTACCTGTCCTCTGTACAGCGGTTTGATAGTAGGGTCAGTATAGTTGAAGAGGAACATGTTGATGAAGGCTATGAGGAGGCTGGGAGCTTCCTTGGAGGTTGCAGCGTCGTACGCGGTCCACTTGTAGAAGACGAGCAGCGCCAGGTAACCGAACAGGCTGCTCATGAACACGATCTCGGGTATGAAGCCCAGCCAGATGTTCAGAGGCTTCTTAAAGTAGCTACACCACGTTCAGGTTCAATCAGAGGTCATTCATTCCCATTTTAGATCATGAAGATAAAAATAAATAAATAAATAAATAAAAAGGACAATTTCCTGTTACTCCAAATGTTCAGGACATGTTTACAGCACGCTAACAGGAGAAGAAATGTGAACATACATGTGGTTAAAGAGGCTGAGAGTGACTCCGAAGAGCATGTGAGTAACTCCCAGGATTATGGACATCTTCATCTTATAGGAGTTGAGGAAGGTCAACTTGTTGGTGGCCATGTTCCAGATCTGTGAAGATAAAGAAGAACTAAATCTGCTGGAAGAAGACAGAACTCCAGGCTAGTAGAAAGAAATCGCTGGTAGTGACGATTTATACCGGGTCAATGCCGATGGGGTAGGGTCCTCCAAACACTCCTGGCACGACGGGGTCCAACTGCAGCAGCCTGTTCTCCTCCAGAATCTCAAAGCTGCAGAGTGAGAACACTTAATTACTAATGACCCTGATATATTCTCCAAGAGATCCACTTCATCCTTCGTTTCCTCGCCTTCCCAACATCAACGATTATATGATTGTCTTAGTACCAACGTATCAGTGACTGAGCTGTTACGTGAACGATTACGCATTACCATAAGCCTGTGATTTATCTTGCAGCCCTCTGACCAATCAGTATCAAGAATTCACACGCAGTTTATGTGCTCTGGGCCGGAAATCAGTACCGAGTTATTTCGGTAAGGCTTTTCTTTGAGTGAAGGACTCACGTCCAGTTGCCTTTTCCTTTTTCGAACATGGGCCGCACGCTCCAGCTGGAGCCGAAGACGTTGAGCGACTTGGAAAAGCAGTCGTTATAGATGATCCCGGTGTACATGGAGAAAAGCCCCATCAGGAGAATAAGGTAACGCCCAGCAAACACCATGCTGAAAATCTGGCAGGAGGAGAAAACGACAATGAACACGACAATCCTAAGCATCAGAGCAAAGTTTGTTTTAACCAGGCTGAGCTGAATTAGTGACAACATTTAGTGCGTACATCATCTGTTTTGTTCCTTGCTGCTAAAGTTTCAGCATATTGTAGAACCACTTCTGCTTTTGACACCAATGTGCACATTATGAAAATACACACACAAAAAAAAACACTCTGTGAACGTTGTACTCTAGGATGGTTTATCAGAGGAAGAGTATCGGCACTCGCAGGGTTGGAAGCATTTCAAACTTTGGCTTTTTCTGATGTCTGATGACGTGTATAGTTTAATAATTGGCTGCTGTGGCGCAGGTGGTAGAGCGGGTTGTCCACTAATCGTAGGGTTGGCGGTTCAATCCCTGGCCCACATGACTCCACATGCCAAGTGTGTGTGAGTGTGTGTGTGAATGAGACACAGTGTAAAGCACTTTGGATAAAAGCGCTATATAAGTGTGCCATTTAATAAGAATGATGGTCTTCCCATTTAGAGAGACAGAGAGAGAGAGAGAGAGAAGACAGAGAGAAAAGAGAGAGAGTAAGAAAGAGACTGAAGCGTTTCAAACTTTGCCATTTTCTTTTGTTTCATGACGTACAGTTTAATACCTAAAGAATTATGTTCTTCCCATTTAGAGAGAGAGAGAGGAAAGAGAGAGAGAGAGAGAGAGAGAGAAAAAGGAAAGAGAGATAGAGAAAGAGAATGACGATGACGTATGGGTTAATACCAAAAGAATTATGTTTTTCCCATTTAGAGAGTGAGAGAAATGAGAGAGAGAGAGAAAGAAAGAGAGAAAAGAGAAGAGAGAGAAAAGAGAGCGAAAGAGAGAGAAAAGAGAGAGAGAGAAAAGAGAGAGAAGAAAGAGAGAGAGCGAGAAGAGAGAGAAAGAGAGAGAGAGAAAAGAGAGAGATAGAGAGAAGAGAGAGAGAAAAGAGAGAGAGAGAGAGAGAGAGAGAGAGAGAAAAGAGAGAGAGAGAGACTTGGTATGTTGGTATGGTTTTAATCTTTGCCATATTCTGGTAACTGATCATAAACATGTATAGTTTAATACCTAAAGAATGTTCCCATTCAGAAGATGGGTGTGACAAGGCTGAAATCTAAGGTCGGATAGATGGAGGTGGGTGTGGGATACCTCGTTGTCGTTTTTCTGAGCGCTGAGCCGACTCTCTCGCAGAACCAGATACAGAGCGGCGCAGGTCATCAGTAAGCCGTGGCCCAGATCCCCGAACATGACGGCAAACAGGAAGGGGAAGGTGATGATGGTGTAGGGTGCTGAACACGAATCAACAGCACAATCAGCTCACGCGAGCTTTGCTCAGGGATAAAATGCCAACGCTGTGTAAAAGTATGAACTGCTGAAAGGTGGTGGGGTACCTGGGTTAATCTCTCGGTAGCTGCCAATACCGTATGCGTCCACGATATTCTGGAAACCAGAGGTAAACTTGTTGGTCTTGTTGTAGGTGGGTGGAGTCTGTTTGGTCTGCATCCTGTTCAGGATGGAAGGAACGGTGGAACCACTTTTCTCCTGAGAAGTGAGAAAACGGTGGATTTATATGGGAGTGAGAGAGTGTGTGTGTTATACATTATATCTTATATATAAAAAGTCTTATATAGTAAGATTTGTGCCAAAAGTATTGGACATAACTTTTCGTGAAACGAACCAAAAAAGAACACTCTGAAACGATCTGAAAAGAGTGAACGCAGTAGCGTTAACGTAATTACATAGACAGCGTACTTTGTTAACGGTTTTCTAAGCTTTGTTTTCGCCAATCGTGGTTTATGGATGCGCAGCCAGTGTTTTTGTTTACCCTTTCAAACTTTTCGTTTACACTTTGCATGTTTACGGTCGCCATTCTGGCACGGACCTCAAGTGTGGGTGGGGCTTAAGAGCAATTTACTCTCATGGACTGGTGAGATTTAGATCGAGGAGGATGACAACGACGACGATCATGATGATGATGATGACGACGACGACAGCGTCGCTCTGTGCTGCTCCCGAAAGATCATCCCTCCAAAATAAACTGCTGCCAAGCCAGTCCTCACGTGTGATTTGTGCTGGAATGGCAAACGTAAACTTGTGGAGTTTAAACAAAATCTCTGGCAGTGCAATCATTAACCATGATTAGTGGGCGGCTGCGGCTCAGGTGGTACAGCGGGTTGTCCACTAATCGTAGGGTCGGCCCACATGACTCCACATACCGAAGTGTCCTTGGACAAGCCATTGAACCCCGAGTCGCTCCCGATGGCAAGATAGCACCTTGCATGGCAGCTCTGCTATCATTGGTGTGTGTGTGTGTGTGTGAACGAGTGAATGAGACACAGTGTAAAGTGCTTTGGATAAAAGCGCTATATAACTGCAATCCATTTACTATTTAGTGCAAACGAAGTCATGATAAATTTTTGCCACAGAGTTCACAGAGATTTTTTTTTTGGTATATTCTTGTTCATTTCTTGAAAAGTTACGTGCAATACTTTTGGCACGAATTTAATTACATTGATTTAGAGCCATGGACTAACATAGTGGGGCTTGAAAACCCAGAGATAATGGGTTGGGTTGGGGATAAAACATGGATGACTGCGGATTAATCGACCGTAAATTATCCATCTGCTAGATTCTCCAGGTTGTCGAGCTGTGCAGTGTGCATGTACGCGAGAACCAGGGAAGACAAGGAGAACTGCCTAGCGTGTGATCTGGTAACCTGTGTGTGGGTGGGAATTCCATGGTGTAGTGTTCTCCCTATCCAGCTGACAGTGAAGTGTGAGAACCTCAATGCAGACACACACAGACGCTCTAAAATACACACACGGGTATAAAGCACGAGCAGAACCAGACAAGCACATACCTGTTGGAGCTAAATGCTATGCCTAAACGATTATCTATTTAAATACCTACAAACTTAAGCCTGGCTCCAGATCTGAATAGTACCTCAATCCTGAAACGATGCCATTCAATTAAATCACAGGCCTAATTCTTATACAACACTAGCCTCATTATACTCCACGGAACTTGAATGCTGAAAGTTGCAAAGATAATAAAATATTCATATACAAAAATACACAAACGGAAATGAAATTTCCTCGGGTTAGTTTCTCTTCTACTTTTTGGAAGATGAAGTAAACAGGGGGCAAAAAGAAAGGGAAAAAAAAAAAAAAAAAGGGGGGGGGGGGGGGAAAGGGGGGGGGGAAAAAAGGGTTTTTTTGTTTTTCTTTTGTATTCTTGATTCTGACTAGATCTGGACAACAAATTCGCCAGTTGTGCGTTAGTGTGTAGTATCGTTAAAAAAAACACACACAGTGATTGTGTTTCAGCCGATTTTGGCCCATGGTTGGGGGAATTGGAAGGTTTGCTCCCAGTGCACTCGTGAGTCACCCTTTGAGCATGTGGGCATTCCTTCCTAACATCTAGCTCACGGTCTGTCTGGGTGTGTGTGTGTGGGTGTGTGTGCAGAATGTGAGTGTGTGCAGAATGTGAGTGTGTGTTTACTGGGCATGAGTCATCCTATGTGATAATGTGCTAAATATGTGTGTCCATGCATTCCTACACACAAATATCATTTTAAGTCAAATCTAAGTGATATTCTAGTAAACCTTGATTTAATCTATTGTGGATATGGGAAATCACATGTAAAATAACTGCATTTGTTAAAGAAAATAAAATCACTATTATGTCTGCACAATGAGGTTTACATTCATAAACACAAGACATGTGAGCTACAACAAAAGTGTGTGTGTGTGTGTGTGTGTGTGTGTGTGTGTTTTCCTCACAGTGCCTCGCCGCAGAGCGAGCTGAATGGAGTCCAGGTCAGATAAGGGACACCAGATTTCAGCGATCAGACACTTCTGGGTGACATCGATGTTGCAGAGATTGAGCGTGTGGTAGATGGCCTTCATCTTCCTCACTTTAATAAACCACACACGCAGGGTCTTAGCAGCGGCTTGAAGCACGCGCTGCCGGTGATCCTCCGTCTGATTCAGCACCTAAAACAACAGAAGCGACAGGAACGTGAGGAAAGGAGGTGCGTTTCAAACCGGTGAAGAATCTTATACAGGATTGAATTGAAATGGGACAGAAAGGATCAAATGCAAAAAGTAGCAGTCAAGGTGAAGGTAGCGTTCACGGATACGGGACTGTTTAGGCTAGCACGCGTCTTAAATCATACCTGTGCATATAATCCATATAATACATACACCCCGCTGACAAATGAAAGTGGAAAACCTGAATGAATGAGCAGAGAAACATAAAGTGGACCACTTTTGGTAGGGACTGCATACTGGGGACACCCCACACGTTATACCGTTTTGTAGATGCTTTGACCCGTTCGTCTAGCCATCACAATTTGGCCCTAGTCAAAGTCGCTCAGGTCCTTACGCTTGCCCATTGTTCCTGCTTCCAACACATCAACTTCGAGAACTGACTGTTCACTTGCTGCCTAATTTATCCCACTCCTTGACAGGTGCCATTTTAATGAGATAACCAACGTTATATGGTTTTAATGTTATGTCGGATCGGTGCACACCACCGGTCAAAAGTTTGTGGACACTCGGATGTGTTTCTCATGGTCTTAAAAACCTTTTGATCTGAACGTGCATGATTTAAGGTTTGAAATCACACTAACCGTCCCTCAGTGGTGGAATGATCTTCCAACCTCAATCCGGACCGCAGAATCTCTCTATCTTCGGAAATTCCTCAAGAAATCAGTTGAGGAAATACCAAGAATACATTTCTGGAAATTCTAGGTTAAAAGCATGTCTACTTTGAAGATGATAAAATTGATTTATTTTGGATTTTTTATCACGACATAATTCCCATAGTTCCACTTGTGTTAATCCAGAGTTTTGATGACTTTATTATTCTTCTAAAATGTGGGGGGAAAATAAAAATAAAGAATGACTGTTTCTAAACTTTTCACTGGTAGTGTATATCATGGTAGAATTAAGCAATTAACATCATGCCATGCTCTGTAGCGTGTGTAATAATGCTGAGCAGGCCAAGTTGAACTCCATTTTGGATCAAGATGGCAAGAAGGAAAAGATCTAAATCACTCTGAAAGAGGGTTAATTACTGGTACACAATAATGAACGGCGAATGTGAATGCAGGACATGGACTGTTGTTGCTGACAGTCTGGTCATGTCCACATAGAGACGTCGGGGTGCAGTCAACCCAAATGAACACCTTTGGAGATTTTGGAGCAGCGTGTTAGGCAGTGCTCACCATCACCGTCATCATACTAGACAAACATCAAACTAAGATACTTACTGGTTACTTTTCTTTAAGGAACAGTAACAGTTACTGAGCAGAACTGCTAGTTGCTACTACGCAACCACTGGTTAGCAACGGAAGCAATGGAGCACATGGAAACCGCAACCTTTCCTTAAAGATGTAAGGAAAAGCAAAGGATGTAAAAGCATGCTCAAATTAGCTGATGGTGGAAGTGGTTGCCATAGAAACTAGAATTTAACCTTACGTCTGGGTAGGTGTAATTGTTCTACCTGTCTGTCATCGCTGAATACCAGACTTAAGCTCGTTTGTCCAACTGGTCCCTGGTGGAAAAATGGTTCAGGACGTAACCTGTAGACCAGCGGTCCCCAACCCCCGGTCCGCGGGTCAATTGGTACCGGGCCGCACAGAAAGATTAAATAATTTACATTATTTCCGTTTTATTTATGATCTGGATCTGAAAAATGACTGGATTCTCTCCGTTACATCCTTCTACGACTCACTCTTGACGCATGTCAAGACGCTTGTCTCGGTCACGTGATACGATGAAACCTTACCATAGAGACCAGAGAGCTTTAGGGGGAGAGAGGATGTTATGAGGACGTTGCTAATAAAGTTGCGATTTCACGTCTATTATTATATTTTAAAATACCCCCGTTTTTATGACGGTCCTATCGTTTTATTTTGTTGTATTTATCCGCCACACCTTAAAGGCCGGTCCGTGAAAATAATGTCTGATATTAAACCGGTCCGTGGCGCAAAAAAGGTTGGGGACCGCTGCTGTAGACTACCAGAATACAAGCTCATCTATCAGCGTTATGGCCAAAAAAAGAAAAGAAAAAAAAAGAAAGAACCCACTTCTAATCTGAGTTAACCAGGATATAGACAGCTGGTATGCTAGCAGTCTTTCCCATGATCCTCTGTGACAAGGCACACTACCACGGCAGCTCGGGGCCCATGTACGGCTGTACTGTATGCGTCTCTCTGGTTTTCTCATCAGAGTTCGCATAAGGACCTGGGCTGAGTCCGAATAAACAGCATAGCACAGGTCTATTTTGGGGAAACAGATTCTCCCTATAGGCTCTGGCTGACAGAGAAAGTGGTGGATACGAGAGCGAGACGGAGAATGTGCACGACAGTTAGATCAGCCAGATCAGCACATAACCAGACGGCTCTTAATTCCTGGGCCGGCCCTGTACCATGCTAGACACACACCCAATACACTCCGCTCTCTGCTCGGCTATGTACATGCCTCCAATGGTCAACCTGCTATCACCGAGACCTGAGCAATCACACAAACATTGGTGGCAGGACGGATCTTCATCCTCCTCCAGGTTCATTACAGTTCGCTTCCTAACCCATGATTCATATCGGACGTACACAATCCAGTTAACAGTCTGGTCAGCTGGCACTCAGCAGATTGTGTGTGTGTGTGTGTGTGTGTGTGTGTGTAATTAGCTATAGTTAGCTGAATGGCATTTATCTGCCTGTGTGTTACACCTGTGTAACTTTCCATGTGGTGACGATTTCTTTTAGGAGATGTTTATTCAACAGTCTCCAGCGTCAGCTCTGTGTTACGTTCAGAGTTAAAGCAGCTTCCGTACGTTTTCCGTGACAGGAAAGTCTTCAAGATGGAGGCCTTTGTGGTTTTTTCAGTAATATGTAAATAGTTCTTAAATTAAACTTCAAGAAAGAGAATAAAAAATAAAAAAAAGAGCAAGAGAGGCTGGTGAGGGAACGACTATTTATAGCTGTTAAGTGATAAAACAGGAAGTTAGTTGTTTCAGCGACGTTCCACAAAATGAAATGGAACTATAAACTGATCAAATAAACCGTTCAATCTTTAATAAAGAAAAAAGCTATTATCGATGGCAAGTCATTGATTATTTTCCTCTAACAGCACACTCGAAAGTGTTTTATTCCTTACTTATGAGCTATCCTGTTGCACAAAACGAATTCTGCGGCAAGGTTTATTCGGCTATTTGATAAATAGAACATTTAGCACTAGAAATCCGTTGACGCTCCAGAGCATTTAGTCATTCAGACACGTGTGTGTGTGGAAGGATGAGCAAGAAGCATAAGGGACTGTTGGCAAGGTGACGGCATCCGTTTCGCTGCTGGTTCTGATCCAACGCACTGTCTGGCAAATCTGGGCGTATACGAATTTGAGCAGGTGTGAGGGCGACATCCTCCGAGTGTGTGTGTGTGTGTGTGTGTGTATATGCAGGACAGTGGGAGTATGTGTCTGTAGCTATGGTCACTATGTGTGTGGGCAAGCAGAAGACCGCACACACCCAGTGACATTAAGCCTTCGATTTCCTAATACGGGTCAAGCAAAGAATCTCAGACGGACCATTACCTCTAACAATCATCACATTATGATCACTTTTATGAGGACATGTAGCAGGTGCTAATGCAAACAAAAGCTTTTTGTTGAATTTTTTTGCATAAGCCTTATTTGTAATATTCCCATTTTTTGTGTGCTTTAGGGTAGGCCTACTCTCCTATTCCGAGGTTACAGTAGTCTGCAATACTCCATGAGTTCTAATAATACTCTGGCACGCTTGTCAAATAGCGAATACGTTCCACTTGTACTATTTGAGGACGAGTTTTCACTGCCAGCTGTAGCTCAAATCACAGGTTTACATTAACGCGCATGTTCTAATACGTTATCGTTTCAAAGCTAATTAAACCTAAAAACAGGGTGGTCACCGAACCCCAATTTCAGTAGTTGGTACCAATACCAGTAAAATTCCACGGTACTCGCTACCAATTTCGATACCAAAGCAAAACACAAAAACATGCTAATTAAGCAACACACTATTTTATTAACAAAGTTCAAAATGCCATTCTGTACTTCAAGTGCATCATTAATAAAGCTACTAGGAGTTATCCAGACAAGAGAAGAGTAGAAATGTGTTTCCTGACTGATACATGTTATTTTCTAACATAAATTTCAGATATATCGGTCATCAAAAAGCCTCTGATGTGTAAAATTAGTACACCGCATCATGTCCTCCCATTTATTTGACCCCAATAAAAGTTAAAGCATTAAATGGTTAATAAGGACTCCTGACCGTATTAGCATTAAACGTTTGTATGCTAACATTTCTTGCAATGATACACTCCAATTAAACTACGCTACAACATTCATCAATCAACTGCTTCCATCATTTTAAACTCACCTGCTTGAACCGCTTGAATAAATCCTGAGGGTAAGCAGCTGCTCTTCCTGAAAGCACGGTTAATCTATCCGCACTGAAATTTTAGTGGCGCAGCTTTTACACACTTAGCGGTAAGAGCACAGAAAGCGGAAAACGACCGTCCGAGAGAAATACATGTATATCGCCTACTATATAGTAGGTAAGTATGTGGTTTCGGACGCAGCCATGGTGACCGGCGGAGCTGATGCTGCTTTGGGTCTTCTCCACAGTGCACCCATGAAAAGTTCCCTACTGACCACCGGTCAGGCAGCGCTTCAGTACCGCCAGTACTACCGGTACTTATGAAAATCTGGTACAGTCAACTTTTTTCTTTTTAGTACCGACTTGGTACCGAAGTACCGGTACTTTTGACAACCCTACTTAAAAAGAGAGAAACAAAACGCAAGCTGATGAGAGAACGCCCGTTTATAGCCGACGGAGCACCGTCCTGTATTCAAGCACCAATAAAAGAGACACAAACTAAATTGCAGTAGGCTATAGGGACAGAAAGTGCTCTATTTGACTCTGAATTGACTTCATTCCTGAGCATTCTAATCTACTCTCATTAGTATACTAGGCCCCTGATTTTCACTCACAAAATTAAAATCAGGCTAATTATAGGAGCACGGAGCCTGGATCGTTGTGTTGACCCACCTCAGCTCGCCGGTCAGATGAACTCTGACGTGTGCAATCGATTGTATCGATTTTTGGTTTTTCATTTCCGCGTTTTGTCTCTGGAACTGGTCCATCGCGTGTACGTTATTCGTTTAGACACTGTGTTTGGACTTAACACAGTCTGTGATCAGTCTGTGACCATGTATGGGAGAAGCTCTTTCATACAGGAAGGTTAATGTAAACTGACATAAAAGGGCCGGCAGCTGTGTGCATCAACGGTCAGCACTCACACACACACACACACACACACTCCCTTTCTCTCAAAGGCAGACAAATAAAAATACATTACACATACACAGAAGGATGGGTACTGTTTAAACAACCACTAGACAGATTGATGTCCTCTTTCTTCCCTTCCACTTAAACGACATCATTAGACTGTAAGAGCTGCGAGAGCTGGCAGTCTCTCGTTGTGTGACGTGACCCCAAATAGTTTGTTTATTTACAGTAAACATTTGATCCTCTTTGAAACAGTGCCTATTAATAAAGTTGATACACTATCAAATGTCATAAAATTTACATTTTGTCACGATTTCTACATTTTAAATTTAACAAAAAAAAAAAACACACAAAAAAACCCCAATATCAGTCACATGGAAAAAGTAAGTACACCCCTACATTTATCACACCTTCAAAACCTTAAAATTAGAATCAAGTGTTGAAGATTGGGTGTCCGTGATTAGAACCTGCTTAGGGAGTGCAGGTGGAACCTGTCTGATTTATACCCGTCTCATATCTAGCGACTGGTGTTCCCTTAGTTATTGAGGTGTGTGGAGTCATCATGCCAAGATCTAAAGAGTTCTGTAAGACCTTCAGAAAAAAGTTTGTGGATGTCTATGAGTCTGGCAAGGGATTTAAAACGTTCTCCAAATTATCTGAACTACATCATTCCATCCATTCATCCATCCATCTTCTACCGCTTACTCCTTCTTCAGGGTCACGGGGAACCTGGAGCCTATCCCAGGAATCATCGGGCACAAGGCAGGGTACACCCTGGACAGGTTCTACATCATTCCACTGTGAAGAAAATCATCTACAAATGGCGCAGATTTCAAACGACTACCAATTAGTCCAGGACTGGCCGTCCCAGCAAACCCAGCCCAAGAGCAGACCGTCTGATGCAAAAAGAAGTCTCCATGAACCCCAAAATTTCATCACAGGATCTGTAAGTAAGTCTTGCAAATGTTCAATCGGAAAGAGTTTGCACAAATTTGACCTGCATGGGAGGTGTGCCAGGAAAAAGACTTTGCAAGACTACAGTTTGAAAATGAGCATATAGGCAAAGACCAGGCCTTTTGGAATAATGTGCTCTGGACAGACGAATCAAAGTTGGATGGTCACAGTAACTGGATTTGAATGCTATTCAAATGCTGTGGGGAGATTTGAAACAGGCAGTACATGCAAGAAATCCTTCAACCACCCTGCAACTGAAAGAATATTGCATGGAAGAGTGGTCAGAAATTCCAGCAAACTTGTGGACAATTATGCAAAACGCCTAGAAGAACTTATTTCTGCTAAAGGGGGCAATACTAGCTTCTGAGACCAAGGGTGTACTTACTATCTTCACAGAAAAATATCAAATCTATTGATATTTCTATTCAATAAATGATAAAAGAATATCAACTTTATTAATAGGCACTGTTTCAAAGATGATCAAATGTTTGTGTCCAAATATGGCGGCAAAAAAAGAAAAAAAAAAGAAAAGCCAATGGGGTGTACTTATTTTTTCACACGACTATATATCACCCATATTATATTCACTGACCTTGAACAATGGACTAGGTGTTTACTGATCCTGGAAAATCAGATTTTAATGATCGTGTAGGAGTACATTTCAACCAAGGACCCTTTAATTGTTTAATAATCCACGAACCGCTTCAACAGATTTATTTTATGAACATAATACAATAATATTCAAAAAGTAAGCTCTTTTACGCTGTCACTTTCTCTTCCTGAACTTTCTACACACATTAGGTCGAAGTTGACATGATTTATAATTTGAGCTGGTTGGTATATTGACTGTTTTAATGCTTATATTATGTTTACTATTTGTAATAATTGCAGTATTCATTTTTTTTTTTTTACATTTGAAAAATGTTCAAAGTGAATAAACTGTTATGAGAAATGAGTCTTTACTGGTCACGTATACATTACAGCATAGTGAAATTCTTTTCTTCGCATATCACCCCAGGAGCAGAGAGGGTTAAGGGCCTTGCTCAAGGGCGCAACAGTGGAAGCTTGGCAGTGCTGGGGCTTGTACCCCTGACCTTCAGATCTGTAACCCAGAGTATTACCCGCTAAGCCTCCACTGCCGCCCAAATGTAGTGCTCTACACAGAAATCGCAGTATTAAGCCCTTGGTAGAGATGCACAAAATCTTAAACCCTGGCAAGGAAGTTTGTTTGTTTGTTTATAGCATGTGTGTACTACTTGTATCTCACTCACCATCTGGAGGTCATCGATACGGGTGTTGACTCCTGCTGCCATTTCCTTTCTCTCTTGTGGAGTCTCAGGGCAGGGGTACAGCGTAGCACGAAACCTGTGGATTAGAACAAATGCACTTATCAGTTACTCTACAGGCGATTGACGACAATATGTTATTCCTTGAAAAGAGGAACAAAGGGAGCTGTTACCCTTCACAGATCTTCTTCACCCTATTCTTCAGCTGGTCTCCCTGGAAGAAGATGATGAACACCGACTTGTGCACCTGGTCACCCTGTAAAACCACAAACCCCAAGCCACCCACAGGCAGCAATCAGTACCATTTCATTACCCAAATACCAGCCTGGCTGTCTGGCATCCAGACTAAGTGTCAATAAACTTGTCTATATTTGATCACTGGTATGGCACTGACTGTAGTGGGGTCCTCCAGGGGGTCGTCAATGCCCGCTTGGCGCAGGAACACGTTGCCTCTACAGACTCTCCACAACATCCTTTCAAAGGTGGGAATCCTCTCTCGGCCAATCACGCCTGCCACAAAGCTGCGAGCGAGTAAACGTCTTAGTAATTAAACTACTTCAAAGAAAGAAAAGACCCGAGCTAGTGCTCTAAACGGCTTTGATAAAGGCTTAAAAAACTGCGAAGAACTTCCCAGTTACTGCATAAGCCCATTTAGATTAATGTAGAACTATGAAATGGCACTTGGGAATGAAATGATGGGACATCATTTTGGAACAAGCTTAATCACAGAATCAGGATCAGCTCTTTGTGAACACAGCATTAACAAGAATGTAATTAGGGAGATGATTAGGATGGACTATCAAATTAAATTTCATTTTACTAAATAAAATCATGCCTAATAATGACATTATCAGCTGTACGCTTCTGTGTGCCACTAATCTTTCCTTTAGTGCTACTTGCACGTAAAATAAGTAATCTCACGCTCAGTCCCGTATGCATGCTGTAACACCTTCTAAAAAAAAAAAGTGCTGCCACTTTATCGCTAGCATTTTCACACTGGCTAACTTTACACGTGAGGAGTTTCAAAAATGTTCATAAACTATTTTACACCTGTAAGCTAGAGCTTGTAAACTATTACTGTACCTTTACAAGGTCAAACACATACTTAAATATAATGCTAACTACACTGCAGTGCATCTTGCAATTCTCGCCATTACTTTTCCTTCTTTAATGGGAGTGGGTGAAGACCAGCTACATGAGGTAAGAAACAATAAAACGAGCTTTATGATGGAGGAACAGTTCAGATGATGGCAACAGAGAGTGAGATAACTCACCCGAGCCTGAGAGGAGCACGGACAACCTCGGTCGGGTCCAACAGAATGGATGATTCCTCCAGTAGAGCAGGGTCCTCCATCTATAAACAGAGGCAGAGATGGACAGTTACACAGAATGACAGGCAGCCCCCCACCCCCCACCCGGAATCCTCATTTCCCTGGTTTATCAATGGGTTTCCACTATTTATCAGCCCCGTCATTCATAATGTCACTTTCCACTGTAAAATGTGCACAAGCCTCGTCATAAGCTTTGGTTTTTAAACACATAAATGATTCCAAGATAACAGACATTTAGCTGACAGAGGCAACTTGTAAAAGACAATAACATCAAAGTTCAACTGCAAAGATGGGCTAAGTGATTTGGGGTCAAAGATCGTCGTCATGTGAGTGAAGCATATGCAAAGTAAGACTCAAACTTGACAAAAACAAAAGTCAAATAAATGTGTCGAAGGACTCGTATCTGGACAATCTATTGTCATTTAACTCTTTTGTGTCCATTTTTCCCCTATTTATACACAGTATTTATATACAGCACCCTGGGTAGATATGAGTAAAAAAGGCGGTGAACAATTGCCTTTTGTTTAACCTTTTGATCTTTCGTTAAAAAAACAACCCTGAAAAAAAAAATACTCTGTTCACATGGATATCAATCAATTTCAAACATCCCCCAAAAACATTTGTCGTACAAAATCTAGGTGTGCAACAATTATTGTCAGCTGTTTAGTCAGTACTTTGTGCTACCTCCCTTTGGCAAGATATCAGCTCTGAGTCTTCTCCTATAACACCTGATGAGGTTGGAGAACACATGGCAAGGGATCTGAGACCGTTCCTCCATACAGAATCTCTCCAGATCCTTCACATTTCGAGGTCCATGCTGGTGGACTCTCCTCTTCAGTTCAAAACACAGGTTTTCTATGGGGTTCAGGTCAGGGGACTAGGATGGTCATGGCAGGACCTTGATTTTGTGGTCAGTAAACCATTTTTGTGTTGATTTTGATGTATTTTGGATCATTGTCCTGCTGGAAGATCCAACCACGGTCCATTACAATCGTTCTGGCAAAGGCAGTCAGGTTTTCAGGAGTCCATGATGCCATGTATCCTAACAAAATGTCCAGGTCCTCTGGCAGAAAAACATCCAAAAACATTAAAGAGTCACCACCATATTTAACCGTGTACATGAGGTACTTTTCCATATGGCTACCTCTCTGTGTTCACCAAAATCACCTCCGGTGTTTGTTGCCAAAAAGCTCTATTTTGGTTTCATCTGAACATAGAACCCGATTCCATTTGAAGTTCCAGTAGTGTCTGGCAAACTGAAGACGCTCGAGTTTGTTTTTGGATGAGAGTAGAGGCTTTTTTCTTGAAACCCTTCCAAACAACTTGTGGTGATGTAGGTGACTTCAGATTGTAGATTTGGAGACTTTCAGATCCCAAGACACAACTAAATTCTGCAATTCTCCAGCTGGGATCCTTGGAGATCTTTTGGCCACTCGAACCGTCCTCTTCACAGTGCACTGAGACAATATAGACACGTCCAATTCCAGGATGATTCATAACATTTCCAGTTGACTGAAACTTCTTACTTATCACCCTGATGGTGGAAATGGGCATTTTCAATGCTTGTGCTATTTTCTTATAGACACTTCCCATTTTGTGAAACTCAACAACCTTTTGCCGCACATCACATCACAGTCTTACCCGTTATTATGAATGACTAAGGGAATTTGACCTATGTGTTACCTCATATTTATACCCCTGTGAAACAGGAACTCATGGATGAACAATTTCCTGTTCCTTGTCACCCAGGTGTACTAAAAAAAAAAGTCAAATATTAATGGGAATGTACTTTATTTAACAAATATATATATATATATATATATATATATATATATATATATATATATATATATATATATATATATATATATTAATTTATTTATTATATATAAAACTAAGATATTTTCAAATAAACCTGTGCTGTGTTTGCAATTGTTTGAGATCTATGAGAGCAGAGTATTTTTGTGAATTTTTCTTAACAAAAGATCAAAAGGTTAAACAATAAAGACAATTATTCACAGCCTTCTTTGCCCATATTTAGGAAGGGTGCCAATATTAGTGGAGGGCACTGTATGTAAGGAATTTATAGGAAAATAATAAATAACCTGAAAAGAAGCATATTTACTGTCACCACCCCTAAGCTGATTATTTTCCGATAACAGCACACAACAGTGTTTCAATAAAATACTAATTTATTTATTTATTTTTTTACATTTTTAAAAATATACAATAATAAAAAAAGTCATACTTTTTGTTTGCAATTATGGAAAATCCACAAAACGTTAGTTTCCATTATCACTCATGTTATATAGCAGCTGTAAACAGTCATTCCCTCACCAGGCTCTCTATTTACACACTACCTCTCACTTCTAACACATCTAAATGCAGCTCGTCATGTTACTGAGAAGCTGCAAAAAAAAAAAAAAAAAAGGGCAAAGGCCTCTTGTGGAGGCAAACTAATTCACACCTTTACCTCTGACTGTTACAAAGTGCTGACATTGTAGAGCCCTTCCAAAAACAAAAACTTTACCCTATCAATAATTACACCCGGTTGTGAATCCGTTTATACAAGTCCATGTGTATAACTGTTCCTATAGAAGCTCTAACATATTCGAATCTGTGAATTAAACTTGTTATCAAATTGAAATCAACAGCAATCAGATTTGAGAATTCAGCAGCACTGAATGGTATGAACCATTTTAATATATATGACCTACATATGACCTGCTTTGATTATTGCACCACAAGTGTACGGCAATTGTTACCTTGCATCATTACACTTTCTTTGAAGTACTATAAGAAGAAGAAATATATTTGGAAGTCATTTTTGGAAGTTACAATATAAAATGATAACAGAATAGCACATTTTTTTACAGCTTTGAATACCTCATCGAAGAACTGCTGTGTGCGCCTGAGGATGTGTTTGAGCTCGGTCAGTTCCAGAAAGTTAACCTTCAGGGCTTCCTGGTTCGTGTTGATCTCCTTCATCTCGATCTCCAGCTTCTCAAACGTGGCCTGCAGGAAAAAGGTTTTCACATCTTGAACATGCTCCAGAGAAATCCTTGGCCACGGGTGAACAGAACATCGCCAATCAGTACGTCATGGAAAGCACATCAGAACAAACCGACGAGCACATGAACAGGTTCGAGACAGTCAGATTCATCTCTATGTCTGGCTTCTGCTGATGTCAGAGTGACGCTTCCCGGAGTTTGAATAAAAGCAAAACTGTTGAAATTTAGGGGACGAATCTCAGCGAAACTGATGCGGAGTCACACGAGATGAGTGTTCTCCTCTGAGCCAATGCTATAGGATATTTACTTTCAAAGGCTAGCAGTACACTTCGCAAAATGTGTCACGCATTTTCACCCTCTGACACTGATAATGCTTGAGAAATGTTTGAGAATTAAGGAGAGTGAAAAAAACTATCACTTCTAATCCATACAATACCTCCAAGTCAATCATGTCTCGAGGGAAAGGGACCTCTGGGTTCTCTCCTGTGTCCACGATGGGTATATTGGCTTTCTTTATCTCCTTCTCAACAAACCCTATGGGGGGGGAAATTAGGATGAATGACGATATTTGCCAAACAGAAAGAGAGAGACAGAGTGAGTGAGGGAGAGAAAGAGAGAGAGAGAGAGAGAGAGAGGGAACTGAAAGTTAAAAAAATGCACTTCTCCACAATATTTAATTCTAGACTCATTTAATGCATGGCTGTGACTCACTCAGTTTGCGGTCCATCTCTTCGCAACGACGAACTTCATTAACAAACTTCCTCTGGAAGACGTTTACATCGGGGTTCAGCTGTGGTTCACACACACAATCAAAAAGGTCAGCCATAAGCTAAATTAAGCAAATCAAAATACAACCATCTGTAAAGACTGCATTCAAGAATTTTAATACACTTTGCAAAACACACACACACACACACACACACTGCATCCTAACCCACTTGTAACAGATGTGACAAACCACCAGACATCCAAGCTGCTCAGTCGGTATAAGAAGGGCTGGCAATGTGGTAAACTAGAGGACTCAGGTCTACTACTACTGTGACAAAGAATTCTCAGGAATATTACGCATGTTTATTGTTCTGTCCTCCTTGAAATCTCTTCTGCGGGAGACTGAAATTAAAGTGATTTCTTTATTCACACTTCAGCTCAACCTCTTAATACCCAAGTGACTGTATACCTAAGAACCCCAACATTCTCGACCTTAAGCAGACCTGGTACAGCATGCAATTTGAGTGCAGCATTATCTTCAACAGGAGCCTAGACAATTGTGTGTGAAAGGCAGGCTTCTGGTTAATTCTTTAGCCTCTCCCTGCTGTGGTGGTGTAAATACGATGGCTATATGTATCCAGTAGTGGCAATTGCTCTGCTTCTGCACCACTGCATCACCACGTGGCCCTACGGTAAGCAGACGTGAACCAGCCACATGCAAGATGCGGCATAGAGGAAAGTAATATTTTGGTCAGAAGATGCTCTATAACAGAGAATAACGCTGGCTGTAATGAAATCCGCCGGATTATATTAACGTGCGCATTCGAAAGCGTTCGCGTTTCTATAGTAATAGCTAATTCACAAGGACCCTCATGGAGAACGCGCCACATAATAATAATAATAATAATAATAATAATAATAAACGGATTAAAATGTGTGTTGTACGTTTAACGTAATGTAGAAAAATGTATTGCTGTTGATATGTTTAATTTTTTTATATTTATGGAAGGGGCTTTCGGTGTCTTTGTGCTTTCGAGTTTCTCAGTAACATGACAAGTTGCTTGTAGAGATAGAAGAAGAAGAAGAAAAAAAAAAAGAATGAAGGTGAAGAAAGAAAGACTGTTTATAGCTGCTATGACATAAGTGATAACAAGAACTAACTACTCTCTAGAATGTTCCACAACATTAAATGCAAGTATAAACCGCAAAAAAAACAAGAAAAAAAAAGTATGATTTGATGTTCTCATGAAAAACGTAAGTATAAAACACTTCAAGATGTACTGTTATAGGAAAATACCTTTTTTTTTATGTAAGTGTTAATAGTAATTCGTCAGGCCGCATGCCACCTCCCCTGCATTGATTATTTTCCTATAACAGCTAATACAAACCTTCTTTACACGTTTTTGTTGTGATGTTTTACTCAGACACTCAGCTTACTTTTTCCTCGCTGTGGTTGTTTACAGTACTTGTGAGATGACGGTTTATTTACCTATAAATCGTGTTTTCTAGTTCTTGTTAAAAGGTCATAAGGACATATCGTTCGTATCCCAAAGAGCAACAACGTATGAAACGGTGTTCACAGAGATTAACCAAATAGGCAGAATGGTTAAACTTCCTGTCCACATCCTGTACAGACATCGGTATCGGCGCGTGCGCTTCAGTGTGTGTACTCACGTCTCTGAACTGCACCATGCCGATCTCCCCGAGCTCGCTGACACAGCAGTAGGCTGACTCGGACTGCAAGAAGAGCTGGGCCAGGGTCATCTCCTCGCTGCGGAACAGCTCCCCCATGATGCAATGCTAGCGCTCACACCACCACCAGAGAACACCTGAGGAGAAAAGTTTCACGTTAAATTCACAGTCGTAAAAGTGAAGAAGAGTGGAGAAAGAACAGCGGACAAGCACCGCACCTAAACACGCAGAGATCTAAACTGCGTACAAATGAACAGAAGGACGTGAGCAATACCGACACTGAGTGGTGTTACTTCACAGAAGGGAAGGAAGGGAGGGAGGGAGGGAGGGACCGAGCGAGGGCCTGACACCACAGAACAAACTGAAAACACTTCCACCCACTCGCAGCTTCTGCACAAACATAAGATACACGATTTTATACATAAAATACACAGTTTTATACCTACTAGTGCCTAAATACTCATTGTGTCAGTTTACATAAAAGGCTCCCCCCCCAAGCACCCCTTTCCCCACACCAGTAACTTCCTGTCTGGCACATCGTGTTTCCCTTTTACTTAATCGCTCCTCCTGTTACCAGAGGACTGATGGTGAGATCTTGTCTCAGACACAACTGTGAGCTGAGCAAAAGGTGTGGCCGTGATGATCTTCAGCACGCCAAAGAAAAACCTGATGGCTTTGTTATCTCTGAGCAGCACAAGTCGGACAGGCTCACCAGAGTATGACAGAGCAAATCCTGCACTACAGATGTGCCATTTGAACTTGTGTTGAGTTGTAAAATATCTCATTCAGTACGTTTACATGGACGACAATAATCCATTATTAACCGGATTAAGATGATACTCTGATTAAGAAACTAGCATGTAAACAGCAATTTTTAATTACCTTAATCCGATTAAAGTCAAACTCGAAGTAAACACAAATGGAATTAAGACGTATGGAGGATTCCTGTTTAAGTCGCGTTATCGACGTGTATTACAGACATGTACACACCTTAATCACAATATTAACGTCGTGTGGGAGATTTCACTGCATTGTGCGGAAGGACATGATCACACACGGCAGCGTTCAACCGTTTTACAGCAAACAACAGAGCACAGCTGTGTCCGAAACCACGTACTTACCTACGATATAGTAGGTGAAGTACATGCAAGTTGGCTACTATACAGATGGTAAGTACGCGGTTTGGGACTCCGCCCACGGATTCAAGCAGCTGTCTATTTGCACGTACAGCATGATAAATAATCAACTACACTTGGAGCGTTCGTAAATTTTTTAAATAAAAACACCCAAAACTGTATACGGTGCCATAACGAAGATGAACTGTATGCTGATACATGAAATTCTGGAGGGACTTCGGATGGCGTGGCGCGGCGACGTAATGTCGTGTGCAGTTAATCGAACTATGTTCTATAACGCATAAAACAGGAACATGAAAGGAATATTCTAAAAGCGACTCATGTAAACACCTTAATCAGAATATTGTCTTACTTAGAGTAAGGTCAATAATTAGATTACTGCTGTCCATGTAAACGGAGTCTATGTGTGCGCAAGTTTAGCATCAGAGAGAGAGAGAGGGAGAGAGAGAGAGAGAGTACACATCAGGTAATGTAACCTTTCAGAGAGAAGACTGATGTTTAAAAGTAAGTTACTGATTTAGGGTATATGGTTACTGTTTGTATGTTTTTTATGACGTTAGTTTATTATTATAAGGTGTAATGTGGAGTGTTATTCTGAACGACATTTTAAAATGATAATTCTAACAGCCTAACAAAAAGATTTTCAACAACGACAACTGCAAACTCTCTCTCTCTTTCCAATAACCGCATATCAAACCTCCGTTATAAGCTCTAAAATGATGTCTCGACGATTCGAGGTGCAAAAACGGGACGCGCAAGGAACGAGTTCTCCACACAAGAGCTTTGTAAAGACAAAACCCTGAAATAAAATATCTTGAGGTGTGATAACGGCGGAAAAAGCGGAATAACTGACCCTTGAATTATTCGAAAACGGCCCATCGGCAATTATTCCTAACACAGTTACATTTCATGATGCGGAGCGTCAGAGAAACCGCTTCCCGTTATGGACGGATGACTTAATACCTGCTATAAATATCTTTCCTTCACTTTCTCCTGAAGACAGAAAAGGCAACTTGTTACTAAGCAACCATAGTCAGCAAAAAACGCAAATACACATTTCCAATGAACTGAAATGGCAGCCACCGTTATTCTGCTCTTCTGGGGTTTTGCGAATGCAGTCGAAAAGAAAAGAACTTACTATGTCGCTCTGCGGTAAATTAGCATCAGACTTTATATTTTTCTTTGGCACTGTTGCCACGTCCAAGTGTAACCGTGCTCACTCGTTTTCCGCCATGTTTCTTCATGTACACACTTTTGTTTCAAGAAGTTCTAGTTTTTGCTGCACGCTTCCGTCACTCCATAAGCGTCGGTGTTTCGCGGCTGCTACATCCCCGAGTGTCGTCCGTGTTTGTTTTTGCTTCTGGTGCGGCTAAAGCGAGTGACGCACTTCTGTCTGGGAGGAGAAAAGCGCTGACGTACGTGGTTTCAACAAACCAGATGCATTTAGACTCGTTCCGGTTTCAACCACCTCCTGATGTGGTTTGAGCGATCGGACTTAAATCCGTCTCGAATGCGTTTCGGAAAGGCGTTTACACCTGGTCTTTTCACGATCGGAGACCTGATCGGAGAAAACGCACGAAGTGACCAGATGTAAACAGGCCAATGGACATGCCAATCAGCCTACAGCGCATGTCTTTGGACTGGAGGAGGAAACTAAAGTACGCTGAGGAAACCCCAAAAGCACGGGGCGAGCACGCGAACTCGGAACCGGGATTCGAACCCTTAACGCCGGAGGTACGAGCCAAACGTGCTGACCACTACAGCAGCAGCAATCACAACCCACCAATACAGAATAGAGTTCAAGGTTTTGTTATGTTTTTCCCCTCATCTCCTTGGTCTTCAAAACACCTCCAGAGCTTTGAGATCACGCAGTCGCAGACCGTCGCACGCAGACATACGTAATCGATTTATGTTTGTATTTCTCCTTTGTTTGTTTTTCGTTTATTTAATTTTCGCTTCGATCAAGCTGAGACGACGCACAGCACCTCGTCCGAAGCTCTTTCGGTCTTTTAAACGTGCCGTAGAAATAAAGGTGAACGGAACGTGTTGAACAGGAGCACACAAAAACAAGCATCTAAACAAGACTCTAAAGAACATCAACTCGGACCTGAAGTGTTCCTGTGAATGGGAAAGTAAGGAACCTCTCGAATAATTTTTTTTGGGGGGGTGGAGAACCCATAATCTACAACCCTGTCGGTGTGTTTCTTGAAGAGCTGCAGTCCAGCTTGGACAGAGTAAAGAAAAGACGACGGTCCACGTGAAAAATTAATCACGAGTGACGTGATCCAAGGAACAATGTCCGACGCATGTATATTTTATTGGATGGTTTCTGATGGAAAACTGGAGACTTATTACATAATTCAGTGCACTTTATGTCTCTCCTTCTCTTTTTCTCCCCCCCCCTCCCTCTTTCTCTCTCCCCTCTCTCCCCCTCTTTTCTCTTCCTCACCCTTTCTCTCTCCCCTCTCTTTTCTCTCTCCTCTCTTTCTCTCTCCCCTCTCTTTTCTCTCCCCCTCACCCTCTTTCTCTCTCTCCCCCTCTCCTTTTCTCTCCCCCTCTTTCTCTCTCCCCCTACCCTCTTTCTCTCTCTTCCCCTCTCCTTTTCTCTCTCTCCCCTCTCTTTTCTCCTCCCCCTCTTTCTCCTCCCCCTCTCCTTTTCTCTCTCTCCCCCTCTTTTCTCCCCCTCACCTTTTCTCTCTCCTCTTTTCTCTCTCCCCTCTCTTTCTCTCTCTCCCCTCTCTTTTCTCTCTCTCCCCCCTCTTTTCCTCTCCCCTCACCCTCTTTCTCTCTCTCCCCCTCTCCTTTTATCTCCCCCTCTTTCTCTCTCCCCCCTCTTTTCTCTCCCCCTCACCCTCTTTCTCTCTCCCCCCTCTCCTTTTCTCTCCCCCTCTTTCTCTCTCCCCCTCCCCCTCTCTCTCTCTCTCTCCTCTTTTTCTCTCTCTCCCCTCTCTTTTTCTCTCCCCCTCACCCTCTTTCTCTCTCTCCCCATCTCCTTTTCTCTCCCCGTCTTTCTCTCTCCCCCTCTCTTTTCTCTCCCCCCTCTTTTCTCTCCCCTCTTCTTTCTCTCTCTCCCCTCTTTCTCTCTCCCCCCTCTTTTCTCTCTCCCCCTCTTTTTCCTCTCCCCCTCACCCTCTTTCTCTCTCTCCCCTCTCCTTTTATCTCCCCTCTTTCTCTCCCCCCCTCTCTTTTCTCCCCTCACCCTCTTTCTCTCTCCCCCTCTCCCCCTCTTTCTCTCTCCCCTCTCCTTTTCTCCCCCCTCCTCTTTCTCTCTCTCCTTTTTTCTCCCTCCTTTTCTCTCTCTCCCCCCCCTCTTTCCTCTCCCCCTCACCCTCTCTCTCCCTCTCCCCTTTTATCTCCCCCTCTTTCTCTCTCCCCTCTCTCTTTTTTTCCCCTCACCCTCTTTCTCTCTCCCCCCTCTCCTTTTCTCCCCTCTTTCTCTTTCCCCCCTCCTTTTCTCCCCCCTCCCTCTTTCTCTCTCTCTCCTCTTTTCTCTCTCCCCTCTCTTTTCTCTCTCTCCCCCCTCTTTTCCTCTCCCCCTCACCCTCTTTCTCTCTCTCCCCTCTCCTTTTATCTCCCCCTCTTTCTCTCTCCCCCTCTTTTCTCCCCCCTCACCCTCTTTTCTCTCCCCCCTCTCCTTTTCTCTCCCCCTCTTTCTCTCTCCCCCCTCTCCTTTTCTCTCCCCTCTCCCCCTCTTTTCTCTCCCCTCTCTTTCTCTCCTCCTCTTTTTCTCTCTCCCTCTTTTTCTCTCTCTCCCCTCTTTTCCTCTCCCCCTCATCCTCTTTCTCTCTCTCCCCCTCTCCTTTTCTCTCCCCTTCTTTCTCTCTTTCCCCTCTCTTTCTCTCTCCCCTCACCCTCTTTCTCTCTCCCCCTCCTTTTCTCCCCCCTCTTTCTCTCTCCCCCTCTCCTTTTCTCTCCCACCCCTTTCTCTCTCTCTCCCCCTCTTTCTCTCTCTCCCCTCTCTCCCCTCTTTTCTCTCCTCTCTTTTCTCTCTCCCTCTTTCTCTCTCCCCTCTTTTTTCTCTCTCTCCCTCTTTTCCTCTCCCCCTCACCCTCTTTCTCTCTCTCCCCTCTCTTTTCTCCCCTTCTTTCTCTCTCCCCCTCTCTTTCTCTCTCTCCCTCTCTTTCTCTCTCCCCCTTTTTCCTCTCCCCCTCACCCTCTTTCTCTCTCCCCCCTCTCCTTTTATCTCCCCCTCTTTCTCTCTCCCCCCTCTCTTTTTCTCTCTCCCCCTCACCCTCTTTCTCTCTCCCCCTCTCCTTTTCTCTCCCCCTTTTCTCTCTCCCCCCCTCTCCTTTTCTCCCCCCTCACCCTCTTTCTCTCTCTTTCCCCCTCTTTCTCCTCCCCCTCCTTTTCTCTCTCTCCCCTCTCTCCCCCTCTTTTTCTCCTCTTTTCTCTCTCCCCTCTTTTTCTCTCCCCTCTTTTTCTCTCTCTCCCCTCTTTTCCTCTCCCCCTCACCCTCTTTCTCTCTCTCCCCCCTCTCCTTTTCTCTCCCCCCTCTTTCTCTCTCCCCCCTCTCTTTCTCTCCCCCTCACCCCTCTTTCTCTCTCTCCCCTCTCCTTTTCTCTCTCTCCCCTCTTTTTCTCTCTCCCCTCTTTTTTCTCTCTCCTCTTTTCCTCTCCCCCTCAACCTCTTTCTCCTCTCCCCCCTCACCCTCTTTCTCTCTCCCCCTCTCCTTTTCTCTCCCCTCTTTCTCTCTCCCCCCCTCTCTTTTCTCTCCCCCTCACCCTCTTTCTCTCTCTCCCCCTCTCCTTTTCTCTCTCCCCCTCTTTTTCTCTCTCTCCTCTTTTTCCTCTCCCCTCACCCTCTTTCTCTCTCCCCCCTCTCCTTTTCTCTCCCCCTCTTTCTCTCTCCCCCCTCCTTTTCTCTCCCCCACCCCTCTCTCCCCCCTCTTTTCTCTCCCCCTCACCCTCTTTCTCTCTCCCTCTCCTTTTCTCTCTCTCCCCTCTCCTTTTCTCTCTCCCCTCTCTTTTCTCTCCCCCTCACCCTCTTTCTCTCTCTCCCCTCTCCTTTTCTCCCCTCTTTCTCTCTCCCCCTCCTTTTCTCTCCCCCTCACCCTCTCTCCCCCCTCTTTTCTCTCCCCTCACCCTCTTTCTCTCTCTCCCCCTCTCCTTTTCTCCCCCCTCTCCTTTCTCTCTCCCCTCTCTTTTCTCTCTCTCCCTCTTTTTTCTCTCTCCCCTTTTTCTCTCCCCTCACCCTCTTTCTCTCTCTCCCCCTCTCCTTTTCTCCCCCCTCTTTCTCCCCCTCTCCTTTTTCTCCCCCTCACCCTCTCCCCCCTCTTTTCTCTCCCCCTCACCCTCTTTCTCTCTCTCCCCTCTCCTTTTTCTCTCCCCCTCTCCTTTTCTCTCTCTCCCTCTCTTTTCTCTCTCTCCTCTTTTTTTCTCTCTCTCCCTCTTTTCCTCTCCCCCTCACCCTCTTTCTCTCTCCCCCTCTCTTTTCTCTCCCCCTCTTTCTCTCTCCCCCCTCTCCTTTTCTCTCCCCCTCACCCTCTCTCCCCCCTCTCTTTTTCTCTCCCCCTCACCCTCTTTCTCTCTCTCCCCTCTCCTTTTCTCCCCCCTCTCTTTTTCTCTCTCTCCCTCTCTTTTTCTCTCCCTCTTTTCTCTCTCTCCCCTCTTTTCCTCTCCCCCTCACCCTCTTTCTCTCTCTCCCCCTCTCCTTTTCTCTCCCCTCTTTCTCTCCCCCCTCTCCTTTTCTCTCCCCCCTCACCCTCTCTCTCTCTCCCCCTCTCCTTTTCTCTCCCCTCTCCTTTTCTCTCTCTCCTCTCTTTTTCTCTCTCCCTCTTTTTTCTCTCTCTCCCCTCTTTTCCTCTTCCCCCTCACCCCTCTTTCTCTCTCTCCCCCTCCTTTTCTCTCCCCTCTTTCTCTCTCCCCCCTCTCCTTTTCTCTCCCCCTCACCCTCTTTCTCTCTCTCCTCTCTTTCTCTCTCTCCCCTCTCTTTCTCTCTCTCCCCCTCTTTTCCTCTCCCCCTCACCCTCTTTCTCTCTCTCCCCTCTCTCTCCCCCCTCTCTTTTTCTCTCCCCTCTCACCCTCTTTCTCTCTCCCCCTCACCCTCTTTCTCTCTCTCCCCTCTCCTTTCTCTCCCCCACTCCTTTCTCTCTCTCCCCTCTCTTTTCTCTCTCTCCCCTCTTTTCCTCTCCCCTCACCCCTCTTTCTCTCTCTCCCCCTCTCCTTTTCTCTCCCCGTCTTTCTCTCCCCCCTCTCTTTTTCTCTCCCCCTCCTCTTTCTCTCTCTCTCCTCTTTTCTCTCTCTCCCCTCTCTTTTCTCTCTCCCCCCCCTCTTTCCTCTCCCCCTCACCCTCTTTCTCTCTCCCCTCTTTCTCTCTCCCCCTCTCTTTTTCTCTCCCCCTCACCCTCTTTCTCTCTCCCCTCACCCTCTTTCTCTCTCTCCCCCTCTCCTTTTCTCTCCCCCCTCCTTTTCTCTCTCTCCCTCTCTTTTCTCTCTCCCCTCTTTTTCTCTCTCTCCCCCTCTTTTCCTCTCCCCCTCACCCTCTTTCTCTCTCTCCCCTCTCCTTTCTCTCCCCTCTTTCTCTCTCCCCCTCTCCTTTCTCTCCCCCTCACCCCTCTCTCTCTCCCCCTCTCCTTTTCTCTCCCCTCCTTTTCTCTCTCTCCCCTCTCTTTTCTCTCTCCCTCTTTTTCTCTCTCTCCCTCTTTTCCTCTCCCCCTCACCCTCTTTCTCTCTCTCCCCCTCTCCTTTTCTCTCCCCCCCTCTTTTCCTCCCCCTCACCCTCTTTCTCTCTCCCCTCTCCTTTCTCTCTCCCCCTCTTTCTCTCCCCCCCTCTCCTTTTCTCTCCCCTCACCCTCTTTCTCTCTCTCTCCTCTTTTCTCTCTCCCCTCTCTTTCTCTCTCCCCCTCTTTTTCCTCTCCCCCTCACCCTCTTTCTCTCTCTCCCCCCTCTTTCTCTCTCCCCCTCTCTTCTCTCCCCCTCACCCTCTTTTCCTCTCCCCCTCACCCTCTTTCTCTCTCCCCCTCTCCTTTCTCTCCCTCCCTCTTTTCCTCTCCCCCTCACCCTCTTTCCTCTCTCCCCTCTCTTTTCTCTCCCCCTCTTTCTCTCCCCCTCTCCTTTTCTCTCCCCTCACCCTCTTTCTCTCTCTCTCCTCTTTTCTCTCTCTCCCCTCTCTTTTCTCTCTCCCCCTCTTTTCCTCTCCCCCACCCTCTTTCTCTCTCTCCCCTCTCCTTTTCTCTCCCCCCCTCTCTTTCTCTCCCCCTCACCCTCTTTCTCTCTCCCCCTCACCCTCTCTCCCCCTCTCCTTTTCTCTCCCCCTCTCCTTTTCTCTCTCTCCCCTCTCTTTTTCTCTCTCCCCTCTTTTTCTCTCTCTCCCCTCTTTTTCCTCTCCCCCTCACCCTCTTTCTCTCTCTCCCCCTCTCCTTTTCTCTCCCCCTCTTTCTCTCTCCCCCCTCTTTTCTCCCCCTCACCCTCTTTCTCTCTCTCCCCCCTCTCCTTTTCTCTCCCCCCTCTCCTTTTCTCTCTCTCCCCTCTCTTTTCTCTCTCCCTCTTTTTTCTCTCTCCCCCCCTTTTCCTCTCCCCCTCACCCTCTTTCTCTCTCTCCCCCTCTCCTTTTCTCTCCCCCTCTTTCTCTCTCCCCCTCTCCTTTTCTCTCCCCCTCACCCTCTTTCTCTCTCTCTCCTCTTTTCTCTCTCTCCCCTCTCTTTTTCTCTCTCTCCCCCCTCTTTTCCTCTCCCCCTCTCCCTCTTTCTCTCTCTCCCCCTCTTTCTCTCTCCCCCCTCTCTTTTCTCTCCCCCTCACCCCTCTTTCTCTCCCCTCTCCTTTCTCTCCCCCCTCACCCTCTTTCTCTCTCTCTCCCCTCTTTCTCACTCCCCCTCTCCTTTTCTCTCTCTCCCCTCTTTTCTCTCCCCTCCTTTCTCTCTCTCCTCTCTTTTCTCTCTCTCCCCTCTTTTTTCTCTCTCCCCTCTTTTCCTCTCCCCCTCACCCTCTTTCTCTCTCTCCCCCTCTCCTTTTCTCTCTCTCCCCTCTCTTTCTCTCTCCCCTCTCTTTTTCTCTCTCTCCCCTCTCTTTTTCTCTCCCCCTCACCATCTCCTTTTCTCTCCCCCTCTTTCTCTCTCCCCCTTTCTCTCTCTCTCCCCTCTCTTTTCTCTCCCCCTCTTTTTCTCTCTCTCCCCTCTTTTCTCTCCCCGTCACCCTTTCTCTCTCTCCCCTCTTTCTCTCTCCCCTCACCCTTTCTCTCTCCCCCTCTTTCTCTTTTCCCCCTCTCTTTTCTCTCCCCCCTCTTTCTCTCTCCCCTCTCTTTTTCTCACTCTCCCCTCTACTTTTCTCTCTCCCTCTTTTTTTCTCTCTCTCCCCTCTTTTTCCTCTCCCCCTCACCCTTTCTCTCTCTCCCCTCTTTCTCTCTCCCCTCACCCTTTCTCTCTCTCCCCTCTTTCTCTCTCCCCCTCTTTTCTCCCCCTCTTTCTCTCTCCCCTCTCTTTCTCCTCTCCCCTCTACTTTTCTCTCCCCCACCTTCTCTTTCTCACTCCCCCCTCTCCTTTTCTCTCTCTCCCCCCTCTTTTCTCTCTCCCTCTTTTTCTCTCTCTCCCTCTCTTTTCCTCTCTCCTCTCTCTTTTTCTCACTCTCCCCTCTCTTTTTCTCACTCTCCCCTCTCTTTTCCTCTCCCCCTCACTCTCTCCCTCCTCTCTTTTTCTCTCTCCCCTCTCTTTTTCTCACTCTCCCCTTCTCCCCTCTCTTTTTCTCTCCCCCTCTTTCTCTCTCTTTCTCAGCTGCTCCACTCACACACAGACATAAAAAGCATTAATTAACATGAAGAATGCACAAAAATAAACTCTGCCCTCTGTACACAAGCACATTAGCTAGCGAGGGAATCTAATTAGCCTGCTAACAAGCTAGCAAATTCAATTAGCTTCTGCCGGCGGTCAGCACAGCAGGTTCGTCTTACTGACGTCAAAAAGAGGGGGAATTAAAGGAAATATCTGAATATTTGAAGACGGGTTTAAACTCGACCCACATCACTCGGTGTGTTTGATGCTAATGCTAACACTTCATCCCGGGAGGCAGGTTGCGCGTGAGAGACGGCGCGAGCGACGTGTCAAACGTTGTTGTTGTTTTTAAAAATATTGCAACAGTAAGCATTCATTCCAGTTGGATAAACAGACATTCAAATATATATATTTGTTGTTGTTGTTACTCACAAGACAGTAAAACACGGTGGATTAAAGCGTCCCTGTGTGTTTCTAATCCGCGGTTGTCTCCTCTCAGTGTGATCAGCTGATCAGCCTCGGACAGTGCCCGTGACGTCACGGTCGGGCCCATGCAGGTCATGTGACCAAGGTGTGAACCGCCATTGATGCACGGAATCCGTTCCGGGGCTGATCCTGATACACGGGTTAAACACCAGGTTTAAACACTAGGAGAGTCGGAATATGATTTAGTGGAGTGGGAAAGATTCACTTCAGTGTGATACTTTGTTGTTGTTGTTGTGTTTGGGGTTTTTTTTTAAACAAAGTGTACTCACACGGGTGCAACATGCAAGATACCTAAAACAGCAACAGTGACAGGACACCATGAGGATACGAAGCAGTGTTATTTCTCCCTCTGGAAGTTAAGACAAAGAAACACAACTTGTTCTGTTGTCAGTGACCAGGAAAGCACAAAAAAAAAGCTCTGCTGAAGAACACAGTCTGGGAGAGTTCGCTTTGATGGTTCTACCTGGTCAGGCTGGATCTAGTTTGTCACATTGATACTCACAGGCTGGTTCTAGATGGTTAGGCTGTCTCTAGCAGGTCTGGCTGGTTCCAGCTTGTCAGATTGACACTCACAGGCTGGTTTTAGCTGTTCAAGCTGCTTGATGTTCAGCTGCTTGATGTTCAGACTGGTTCCAGCTGATCAGGTATGATGGTGCTACCTGGTCAGGCTGGCTCTACCCTGTCAGATTGACACAGGCTGGTTCTAGCTGATCAGGTTTGATGGTGCTACCTGGTCAGGCTGGCTCTACCCTGTCAGATTGACACAGGCTGGTTCTAGCTGATCAGGTTTGATGGTGCTACCTGGTCAGGCTGGCTCTACCCTGTCAGATTGACACTCACAGGCTGGTTCTACCTGGTCAGGCTGGCTCTAGCTGGTCAGATTGACACTCACAGGCTGGTTCTACCTGGTCAGGCTGGCTCTAGCTGGTCAGATTGACACTCACAGGCTGTGTTCTACCTGGTCAGCTGGTTCTAGTTGATCAGATTGACTCACAGGTTGGTTCTAGCTGGTCAGGCTGGCTCTAGCTGGTCAGACTGACACTCACAGGCTGGTTCTACCTGGTCAGGCTGGCTCTAGCTGTTTAGATTGACTCACAGGTTCGTTCTAGCTGGTTAGGCTGGCTCTAGCTGGTCAGACTGACACTCACAGGCTGGTTCTACCAGGTCAGGCTCGCTCTAGCTGATCAGATTGACTCACAGGTTGGTTCTAGCTGGTTCGGCTGGTTCCAGCTTGCCAGATTGACACTCACATGCTGGTTCTAGCTGCTACTAGATGTTCAGGCTGGTTCTAGCTGGCTAGATGGATTCTGAATGGTATGATTGTCTAGTACGGTTGGTCAGGCTTGTCGTAGCTGGCGAGGCTTGTCGTAGCTCATCCTAACCAGTCTTGCTGGTTCTAGCTGGTCTTGAGTGCACACTTTAGAGACTCCTTCCACGAATGTTGAATAAACATCTCCTCACAGAAAACTTTGATTATCAACCAGTACACATCTTTGTTAATAAGTAGCACATTTGTTTTTAAATCTGCTTATTATTAATCTTGGATTATTGTTCAGTGTCCGCCATACAAGTCCTGTTAGATGTTATTATAGCAGTGAAAGACATTAGAAAGTGTGAATTAATATGAACCTGTGGTTTGCATCGTAGCTGTCAGAACTGCTGTGAAAATTAATCGACACTTTCAGAGCAATCAGTATCTAGAACTAAACAGTGTTGTGGTATAAGACTAAAATACCATCATTTGTGTTATTCCTCCACCTCACCTCACCTCACCTCACCCCACCCCTCCACCTCCAACACTTTCTTTGCCACTGCACTCTTAGTGGTTTGGGTGTGAGTTGGCCGCAGTTCTTCCTCAGGTACCCACATCAGACTGTTTTTCCAGGTCAGTGACACAAAACCTTTAACATGTGGCTGCTTTCTACTAGAAACCATTAAAAATAATCTTTATTTTTTTTTTGTTAATTTCAGGTTTGGATCTTTATTTAATTCTTTCTGGAGTCTACAGACTAAATTAATAAAGAGTAAAGAGTTATATTTTAATCATTATCTCAATTTTCCTCAGTTAAATAAACACTATATTATAAGTTATAGTTCATTGAATGGTCAGTTAATGTTATTTTTTTTATGGATTAAATTATGAACTCCTTAGTCATATGTTTTATCAGTCTATTTGTTGCATACATATTTAGTTTGAGTCAGATTATATCTTATTGTGATTCAAAGGTTTATATATAAGGTGGTGTTCCTAAATTGGCCAAATAATTGTGATAAATAATTAGGCTTTTAGTATTTTTAAACAAATCCTTTAAATAATAAAATCATTATTTATTACGATACTGTGTGCATATTTTTGGAAAACAATAAGGACTTTGCAAGTAATAGTATAAAGTTATTAATAATTTATTTCTTTCAAAATAATAATAAATAAATAATAGTTAATTAGTTTATTTTTAGTTAAATTTATATATATAAATAATTAAATTATTTGTTTATTTTAAATTTATATATATTTATATATATATATATATATATATATATATATATATATATATATATGAGAGAGAGAGTTAGATATGTGTGTGTAAGTAAATGTTCCATTGACACGTGTGTGTGTATCAGGATCATGTCATAATCTATTCATAGTGTAAGTTTACAACATTGGAATTATAAAATACTTGACATTATTTTCAAAAACAATAAAACAACATTATAAATTTGTTATTTCAGTGACACTGAATATATGTGAGAAGCTTCACACCAAGACTTTGCTTAAAAGTCATATCTGCTTTGCTTTTACTGAATGTCAAAACTTTGTGTTTACATCATAAATTCACAGTCAGATCCAGCATTATAATTCTAGATTTGTTAGTAGTCAGGATGCCACACAGTCACACTATAATTGATAGAATTCCAAGGTATATATTCATATAAATGGGCAATGCATTTATAGACTCGCATTGGGGCCTGATGTTCGCCCAGTTATTTTACAAGAGCTTACAACTCAATTTGTTACCAGGGTGCGAAGGCTAGAAGTTCACAGAGTGAAGAATCTGTCACTGTGTGTTTAATAAGAAGGATGGCCAGTAGGTCAGTGGTAGAGCGAGATGACAGGAGCATGTTTCAATTTCAGTTCACATTTTCACTGTACAGCTGCGGTCATAAGTTTACGTACGCCTTGGAGAATCTGCAAAATGTTAATTATTTTTTTTAAAAAGAGAGGGGGATCATAAAAGTTGCAGTTTGTTTTTCATTTCTTTCTGCCCTGAATGATCTATGTCACATAACAGATGTTCACATATAGTCCACAAGACACAATAATAACTGAATTTACACAAATAAACCAGTTCAAAAGTTTACACACGCTTCAGTCTTAATACTGTGTGTCGTTACCTGGATGATCAACAACTGTGTTTATGTTTTGTGAGAGTTGTTCATGAGTCTCTTGTTGGTCCTGAGCAGTTAAACTGCCCACTGTTCTTCAGAAAAATCCTCCAGGTCCTGCACATTCTTTACTTTTCCAGCATCTTCTGCATATTTGACTCCTTTTCAACAGCAGCTATATGATGTTGAGATCCATCTTTGTTGAGGTGCAGATGTTCACTGATGCTCACGAAGGCAATACGTTAAGAGCCAGGGGGGTGTAAACTTTAGAACAGGATGATTAATGTAAATTGTTATTATTTTGTTTAAATATATTCTTCTTTCATTTCGTACTGCTCTTCAGAAGCTACATAAGATATTTACATGTTTCCCAGAAGACAAAATAATAACACTTTACACCAATCGTCCTGTTATTATCCTGTAAACATATGTCATGTGAAATAGCTTATTCACGACAGTACTAAATAAAAAACAAAATGCAATTTTTATGTTAACGGTAAGAGGGCAAACAACGCTAACACAGACTGTGCGCTATCTGATCAAGCTACATTAACAAAGGCTGTTGCACCATCTAAGCAAGCTAATTGTGCTTGTCAGATAGCTAACTATGTCTGGCAACAATCCTAACAATGCTAATTACGGAATATTCTGGAAGGTACACGGGCAGGGATCAGAGATGGGTTCAAGGCAACATGTTCTCACTCCTAACTCGTCACATATGGATGGACCCTTTGGCGTCACTTTTTAACCAATGGGTAACCATTGGTTTAAGAACTATATAAATCATGTCAATGATATTATACTTCACTTTGTAGCTTCTAGAGCACCTATTTTGCCAACCCTAGAGTGGAGAGGGTTAAGGGCCTTGCTCAAGCGACCTACAGTGGCAGTTTGGCAGTGCTGGGGCTTGAATTCCCAACCTTTCCTTCTAAACTTGGCTTAACCTGCCACAATAATGTAGCTGATTAGGTCAATAGTACGTACATCAAGACCAAACAAACTTACCAAAAGCTAAGGCAGTGCTTAATAGAAGGCAAGTGTGGTGTATTTTAAAACAGCCCCATAGATCAATCACTCAGGCCGTCGTCTTACCATAGCTCAGACACTCAGTATTCCAAACTGTATATGATTACAGTAGATTGTAACCATGGTGCTGTCCAACATGTAATCTGAGCAGATGCGTGGGTGAAGCATGTGGTTAGTGACACAGCCATCTGCTGGCATCCTGAAGGACACTGGGTAATTCTTGTGCAGAAATAGAGAGTGAGGACACAGCTCTATTTCACCCCACATAACCGTCAGGGGCAGTGAGAATCACCTGGGTATCTTCCTTTGCATGTGCACACGCATACCAAACCAAAGCTTCTCACAAAGTGATGAATTTCGGGAACCGTCTTTCCCTTTCTTTTTGCACTTCATATATGATTGTCAGACCACACGTTTGCTATATGGAGCAAGCTACATAGCAGCATGTGAGTCTAGTCAGAGGTAAAAGCTAAACGCTAAAGCCATAGTAAGTGTATTTGTATGCATTATAAGTGCTTTTCACATGATCTCTGAAGTAACTGCTAGCTTTGCGTTAGCATTTTAGCATTGCCATATTAGAACCACTCACCAGGCTAGTTATCTCTCTGAACATTCTCTGTGGCTTTGCTCAGTACTGGCATTCATTCCTCTTTCCCCACCAGATTGGTTTTTCCCTTGGTGCTGTCTAGCTGACCAATGAGCCTGTTACTACCTGCTGCTATAACAAGCAGTGTACACTTCTGAGCCTGTAACGTTGTGTAGATTCCGCTAACATGCATTACTGAGGCAGGAGTTGGGTTAACCTCCATTCACCCATTCCTCAGTCTTTCTCAGTACTATCTGCTCAAAGTATTCCAGATAGCGCCCTGTGGCTACATACCAATCGTATGGTTTTCTCTGGACTTATACCATGCACTAGATTTGCAGGTCTGGACTTCATGATGATTGGTCATCCTCCCCATTCCTTGACTGAGGAGTAAGAGGGTGCTATGTCTACTGTTATGTTCCAGGAGACTGATAATGCGTTGAACCACCATATTCAACTCCATTCCGAGCAACAACCAAAAACAGCTCAGGATCGATGTCTGCCAGCTCACAAGTGGTGCTGACAGACTCTAAACTAGCTGTGGCAACCATTTTTCAAGACGGCAGAGACCCGAGTAGGATCCGATAGTGCTATACAACCCAGAGTGTTTCTTCACACAGTGTGAGCATACAGTCACGATGGAATTCACTATACCACAGTGCAAGGATTGTATTGAGAGCGTTAAAGGATTTGGAAAGAATGCTCAATCGCACCCAAGCTCACATGCGTTTTAGCTAATATTCCAGATCATGAGCTGGTCGGATTGGAATTTACATTCCTACTGTTGATTCCTGTATCGTGTTGATTGCGGTCTCATCAAATGTCCACATATGTGCTGCTCAAGCACTGAATGCAGGCACATTGATGGTGTTTTAGTAGAACGTGCAATGTTGTTGTTCTTACGGATGCTCCTGTTAGGTGTCTCCACAGCAGATCGTTGGTCCGCGTGTTTGATTTGGAACAGGTTTTATGCCAGATGGCCTTTCTGACACAACCCGCCCATTTTTATCCAAGCTTGGGACCAGCACTGAGAGTTCACTGGCTCGTGCAACCACCCCCCAGTGGCTGGGTCGGTTCCTTGGCCGGGAATCAAATCCAGCCCATGGCGGTGAGAGCGCCTAAAATGAATCAAAATATATTCGGATATTATTTTGATGACAAATCTGAAAAACAAAGAACAATTTCTGAGAATTTTCAGACGGGCCAAATTGTAGTTAGTTGAACTAAGCTTTTAACGCTTAAATGCTTTAAATGCTTTTTTGAGAACTTTTAATAATAACTCAAACAGTACTCTTCCCACATTTTTGCCACTTTTGAAAAAAGTAAATTTCTGATTCTGATCAACTTCTGATAAATATTTGAACCAAAATGTCTATGATCATTGGCAACGTTTGACCTTTTCACTAATATTAATACATGCAAATGTGTGCAATTCTGCCAAGTTGTTATTGCTAGTGAAGTCTGGGTCTTGGTTCTTCTATGTGCATTGTGCCCATTTTACCACACTGTGGCGCACATGAACTGTTTTACGCCAGAGCAGAGTCTATCTTCAGCAAGCATACAGCTCATTTGTGCCACAGTGTGGTAAAATGAGCACACCGTACATAGAATAAAACAAGACACATACTTCACTAAAGAGTCCGTCGCAAGTCTTAAGCCCAACCAGTTCTTGAAAGGGTTTACGAACCCATTGGACCACGTTATTGTACTCCTGTAGTGGATCAGCACTCTGTGATTGCCTGTCTTACATTTTACATTTATTCTTGCAGCAGATTCTTTCATTCGAAGTGGCCTATAAGTTAGTTTGAATCGAACCCAAGAAAAAAGAGTTGTTAAAAGACCTAAAAGTGCTGCAAGTTAGTAGTAAGAACCAGGATGCTAGTAATCACAAAGTGTGGAGTAAACACTAGCAACGACTAATCACGAGGCAATCAGTAAAACTATGAATAATATCATTTAACAGGTCAAAGAAGACTACCTTGAAACAGAAATACATCCAACGAGAGGCTATCAGTCGCATAAACAGGTGACAACAGAGCGAAAGATGACACACCTAGTCAGGTATATGCACACGCATGCACACATGGGTGCGGAGGGTGTTTCGGTGTGATCATTCTTAAGTGTTTTCGATACAACTGATTCTTCAGGTGGTTCGTGATGGTTGTGAAATCTGGGACAGGCCTTGAATGCCTTCCTAATGAGACAAAAATGCAAGGTATAACAAAAGAAGGCTTATACAAAGGGAGCAGTTTTTTCCACATAATTTTTCTACTGTCTTATACACTGACCTTTTTATTTTTTTGGGGAAACCAAGGTTATACCCTGGTTGCTAGGGTGTCTGTTGTCGTCTGAATACTACAACGATTGCTGTGTCATGCCTTATGACTTATGTCATGACTTGTTGCAGAATGTTTGGTATGAGAAATATTGATTAAGTAATGTTTTATTGGTGTAACGTATAATGGATACAGTACTTAAAAAAAAAAATTATATATATATATATATATATATATATATATATATATATATATATATATATATATATATATATATAATATATATATATAAACATATTGAAGTTTGGTGGTACAGCAAGGGTCCCCATCTCTAGGCTCTGTGATTCTATTCTGTACTCAGGTTACTGCCTGTGTGGAGTTTCAGTGTACATTCTCCCTTTATCCGTGTGGGTTTCCCTCAGGTACACTGGTCTTCTCCCACCTCCAAAAAGCATAGCGGTAGGTAACTTGCCCCATGTGTACAGTATATAAGGGTGTGAATGGTGCCCTGCTGACCAAGGCATATTCCTGCCTCGCAATCAGCGTACCTGGGATAGGCTCTGGATCCACCTCAACCTTATCCAGGATAAACTGCTTACTAAAGATAAATGAATGATTAAATGATATTGGAGTTGCATATACCACACTAAGTGAGCTTTCTATTACATTTCACTAAAAAAACAAACAGCCTTGTTGTGGAAAAAATAAATCTTTAAAAAAAAATCTTTCCATCATTGAACTCAAACTATTAACCTAGTAAAGCGTACAGCAACCATAGTTACCTTAAGATCCTAGAGTAAAGCCATGGTAGTATTGTGCTCGATAGTATTTGTTTATACTCTTCAACCCCAGGTTCATTAAAAGTCCATTTTCTGTTTTAGGTCTCATGATGCCCAGTTAATCACAATAACTTTCCTGCTAACAGCAAACTGACCCAATTTTTCATGCCTCTAAATACGACTTGACTTAAAGTAAACGTGTGTTGATGATTTTAAGCCTTTAGACCTCTTAATGAGGCATATTTAAATATATAAATTCTAAAGTATTTGCTTATATTTTCTCGATTGTAAGTCGCTTTGGATAAAATCATCTGCTAAATGAATAAATGTAAATGTAAAATAGGTGTGTGCCCTGCGATGGACTGGCACCCTGTCCAGGGTGTACCCCGCCTTGTGACCAATGCTCCCTGGGATAAACTCCAGGTTCTTCGTGACCCTGAAGAAGGAGTAAGCGGTAGAAGATGGATGGATGGTAAAGTAGGTGTTCATAGAAATCATCTAGAAATCATGAGGTGTGCAAACCTTCTGCACTCAACTGTATACATTGTGTTAATGGCTTGGTTATATTATTCATTGGGAGTCACCCCCTCCCAATAATTGATTAATTATTTATTATTTTGTTTGTTCTGTTTAGTACTGTTTAAATCAGTTATTGTTTAAAAAAAGGGTCCCATGTATGTATGTTTATGCCTAATATTTGCATATTTCTATTTCACATGCCGAGTAAAATTCTAATTATTAATCATGTTGCAGTTTTCTATCTCCGCACTTGCATTTATTAATGACGTACGCTATAATTCTGGCTGCTCTAGTAACTACTAAACTGCCAATTTCATGTAATTCACCTTTTGTATCTGTACTTGGGTTAGTCCCGAGTCTGAGCTGAGGTTAGATAACAGTGCTTGTTATGCTGTGGAGTTGATTTGAATAGAGTCCAACCAAAAGAGCTATTCATAACCTTACAGGGACAGTTACGTCCCCGTCTTTATGCGGAATTTCCCTTGAGGACTGATATTAATCAGCAACTGTAAATCGACGGTTGAGCTGGAATAATATTTTCATAAGTGCACTTTGGGAATACCTATTAACATTTCTGATATGTTTGACAAGATGTAAGGCTCATTTTGTCATATTTTACACACACACACACACACACACACACTGGTACACACAGAGACATCAGTCTCTCACATTTTCACATGCTTTAGGAACATTCCTTTGTCAAATGCTAGACATTTCATAACAAGCCTGTATAACGGCTATTTACCTTCATATGGTTTTTCCAACCTCACCCCACTGGTGTGACTTCATTCTTCACAACTATGCTGCCAAACAATGGTCTCGATTAGCAGGCTTGGGTAAAAAGAAAGGGAAACATGAGAAGGGAATGTGGGTGGCAACACAAATGGATCAAAACAATTAAAGTGGTGAGTATTTGGGGTTAAATAAATCTACCTGAGACTGCACTCATTGTGTGTCTGTAATGGCCATTATGTAAATGAATTATGGATCATGGTGAGGCATTTTCTTTTAATTCACACTAAATATCTTCCTGTGTAAACTGCAGCTGTTTTTATTCTCATTAAAAATGCTCACCTCCATTTGGTTAATATGCATTTAATAAGAAACACGAGGATGTAGGTAGCAAACTAACATTATTTACTGCATTAGTTTACATTACTAATACACAAATACACCATAAGTAAAGTTACAATGTAAGTCAATTGGAATTTAGGGGTCCAAGCACTTTAAGATGTAGTTACACAGGGTCCCTTCAGACAGTATTGGAACAGTAAAGGCAATTCTATTGTTTTCGCTATACATTAAAGGCATTTAGGTTTGAGATCAAAAGATGAATATGAGACGAGAGATCAGAATTTCAGCTTTCATTTCCTCATATTTACATCTAGATGTGTTACACAGCTTAGACCATGGCAACTTTTGTTTGAACCCACCCATTATTCTTAAGTGATTAAAAATATTGGAACATATGACTGGTTTTTCTTGCTGCCCAGGTGTGCCCTTTTAAATGAATTGCTTCAGTCTACTCTTGGTTTGAGCCCTAGGTTTCACCTGTGAAGACGGCATTTGTTGTTAAAAAAGGATAAACCAACGTGAAGACCAGAAAGCTGTCTATGGGAGAAAATGCACAAGCATACGCATTTGGAGTAACCATTACAACAACTTGGAATGTCCTGAGAAAGAAAGAAGCCATTGGTGTACTATCAACCAGACGTGGAACAGGTCGGCCAAAGAACTGCTACACTGATACAGCCTTACTTCCTGTTTGGGCTCTTTGATGGATTTGTTCACGCATTACTAGTAAACAGTTGTAAATATAAAAAAATCTTTGATCTCTTTTGTGAGTCTTAAGAACACTTGATTTGAATATGGCAGCCATCCTTACATGGCAGACCTTGAAACGAGTCCAGTGGACTTGACCTAGGTAATCATACAAACGTTTATGATTTTATTCCAATTTAGTCATTTGCCAATTCCCAACCACTAAGTAACTCTCTCCTATCAGATAATAGCTTCTAACTTGTAAAGGGTGAAGGCCAGCATGTGCTTCCAGCCACCTTTATTTCATGCTATGTCACAGTATAGCCGAACACTCTCAGAGGAACATGCTATCTGAATAATCAGAAATTTTAATAATAATTCTGTTGAATGGTTCCATAGTTATGGACAGAAATGTATGTGAAACGCTGGCCTGTTGGTGGCTCTGGAGGGTTTATGCGGCATACCCAGAAATTGGTGAAAAGATTTTTGGGACTAGCAGGAATCAGCGTGCCAAATTTAATAAAAAACTTGTGAACTCATGCTGTCATAGACTCCAGTGGCATGTGTAATAATAATAATAATAATATTAATAAGAACAATCATTCACCTTCGATGCCTGGACCCCTAACAAATGAATATAACTCAGGAACTCGGTTTTCTGGATGTAAATATTGGCACCCAGCATTAAGCTTAGTGGCTTAGTGGTTAGCATCACACCTCCAGGGTCTGGGGTTCGATTCCCGCCGGGACCATGTGTGTGCGGAGTTTGCATGTTCTCCCCGTGCTGCAGGGGTTTCGTCCGGGTACTCCGGTTTCCTCCCCCAGTCCAAAGACATGCATGGTAGGCTGATTGGTGTGTATGAATGGGTGTATGAATGGGTGTGTGAGTGTGTATGTGATTGTGCCTTGCGATGGACTGGCACCCTGTCCAGGGTGTACCCCACCTTGTGCCCGATGCTCCCTGGGATAGGCTCCAGGTTCCCCACGACCCTGAAGAAGGAATAAGTGGTTGAAGATGGATGGATGGTTGAATACGTCTGGTAATGACTTTGTTAACATTGCATATTATATATTAATGCTGAAGTTGATTGTTAATATTAATGACTGCAGTAAATAATGTTAGTTAAAGGACTAAAATCTGAACCGTCACATGATATACTCAGTGAAAAGTTGTTTTTCAGCACTTTTGTTGGAACGTGTGTATGCCACTTGCCATGTGTGTATGTGGGTGTATGTGGGAGCAGCGCTCATGTTCTTAATGGAAACTTACCTCACCTTTTATTTTTCAGTCTGATCTCATGAAATTTGACCTAATGTGATGGATTTCGTGGTAGGACTTTCTCCACAGCTGCTTACATACAAACACAAAAACTAAGAGCAATTAAGAGCAAGACTCAAGGAAGGATTAAAGGAATGTATGCCACTTTTGAGTAGTTGGTTGGTTCTGATTGGTTAGAAGGTTTATATTAGTGCACTCATATAGCAGACGTGCCACATACTATAAATGCCACCACACGCACACACACAAGCTTAACAAATGAAAAAAGCATGTAATTGTTGATATGGTGAGGAGACTTGTATAACAGCGCGTGTGTTTTATTCTTTACATTTCATATGACCCAGAAGAAGAAGAAGAAGAAGAAGAAGAAGAAGAAGAAGTCTATAATCATACCAAGAGAAACTGAAACACATCCTGTACAGTACACAGCTGCAGCGACTAATGACCAGTACGTGATAAAAAAGGATTGCTGATCGGTTGCATATCATTCAGTTATGTACTCATGCTAATCTGGTGACTCACAGTGGTAGGAACAGAACACATCATATAGTCTTACACATTACAACCACATGGGCCCTCAGAGACACTTAGAAAAATTTATTTTGGTTCAGTGGGCAGCGGTTAAGGATCTGCGCTAGTAACTGGAAGGTTAGAAGTTCAGAACTGTCAGAAAGCCACTTCTGGGGCCTTACACAAGGCCATTAACACTTAACTTCTCAGCTACAATAGAGGATGTTTGGATTCTTCTCATTTGTAAGTTGATCTGGATGAGAGTGTCCGCCAAATGGAGAAAAGGTTAAGCAAAGACAGGAACTGATATTAGTGTTAACCATAGATATGTAGTAAATCTAGATTTAAAAAAATTAACCATGGGTTCACAGCGCTTGGTCATAGAGTACCCCTGGTTCTACACATTTCAGTCTACTTCACCTACTACAAGTCAGGAAGGGTTGGTCATTAGATGATTCGTTGAGTCACACGTTAGAGTAGAGATACACTAAAATGTGCAGGACAGGTGCTATTCCAGGACAGGACAGGTTGGGAACCTGTAGGCTAAAATAAACATGTCATCATCACCACAAAGGGTTCCAGATTGTCGCCAGAGATTTCGAATGAATTTATAGCATCCTTGAGTATTTTTGAGAAAATGGCATCACAGTGTGTGACATCTGATTGTAAGAATTTCTGACACATCAAAGCAAGATGTATCAGCCAGTCAGTTAAACAGAGCTTCAGTTAATCTTCACATCAAACATGAAAAAAAGTGACCTAAGTGACTTTGACTTTGAACGTGACATGATTGTTGTTCTACCAGATGGGTTGGTTGGGATATTTCAGATATCAGATGTGAGTCTTCTAGGATATTCACACACAACAGTCTTGAGAGTTTACACAGAGTGGTGCGGACAAAAACAACAAAAACAGGTGGTAGAGCGGGTTGTGCGCTAATCGTAGGGTTGTTGGTTCGATTCCCGGCCCACGTGACTCCACATACCGAAGTGTCCTTGGGCAAGACACTGAATTCCAAGTTGCTCCCGATGGCAAGTTAGCGCCTTGCATGGCAGCTCTGCTACCACTGGTGTGTGTGTGTGTGTGTGTGTGTGAATGAGAAACAGTGTAAAGCGCTTTGGATAAAAGTGCTATATAAGTGTGCCATTTACCATTTTTATTTATAAAAGTAACTCCCATACAAAAAGTAAACAACAACAACAAAACCAGATGGCATATTTGAGATACAGTACAGTATGACATCACAACTTTCCCAATTTTTAATTATTTTTTTTTTTATTGTCTTATTATAAAAATATCTATACTTCCTGATTGGAATCTGACTGTATAATTTCTGTAGCATTTTCTTACAGGCAGCTTGAGACATCTGGACAGTAAAAGTTTTTATTAAATGTTTATTATTTTTAGTAAAAATAAAAGTTTTTGGCTTATTTAAGCAGTTTCTACATCAAGACGTCTACACTTTCATCTGAGGTACATACATCAGTGATCGCTGTACAGAGGAAGAAGGTGCATTGTTAACACCATTGTAAAAAGCTACAATATTGGCACGCACTTTGATTAGCCATATTCTAGTCCAACTCGTGAGCCAAGTCATATACTGAAACTAAAACTAATCCTATTCTATTGAAGAATATCACCGCGGTTATTATAAACATCATTGGGTTTCCTAGAAAAGAAACTATGATGATAATCAGTACAACCACACCTTTAGCACTAACCCAAGCCATTCACGTTACGATCTGTGTACATTCCCATTCATTTCTAATCCATAAGATCATCTCAAACACCTCTCTCACATTTGTGTAACCATATATAGATGAAACCAGGGTTGTTGATTTTGCTTGTTTTTGATTGCTTCAGTTTTTGGATGAGATTTTGAAGAAAAAAAAATCTTATTTCAAAATCTCAACCAAAAACTGAAGCAATCAAAAACAAAGAACACAGAAATCGTTTTGAAATACATTTTTTCATGAGCCTCTTAGTCTCCAGACTTGATGTAAAGAAGACAGTATATTCGAGTGAGGATGAGTTAAACCAGAAATATCAGGAGCAATGTGAAGGAAAGTGACCTACAAGAGGCCAAATATTATACTAAGAGAATCTAAAAGTTTTTAGAGGGCAGGAAAGAGGTTGGAGGATCGAAATAAAGGCAAAGCTAGGCATAATTAAGTAGTTACCATTACCATCCCATAGTTGATTATTTTCAGCAACTCCTGCAGTGTTTTATTCCTCTTATACCATAGCAATTTGCCCAATATGACAAGTTTTAATTTATTAATGAACGACACGTCATGATTTTGAACCGTTTATAGTTGTAATTAAAGTTGTTGAACGTCTACGAGACAAGATCACTTATATCAGTTATATACAGTTATTCTCTCAGCAGCCCCTTATTTTTCCTCTTATTTTTTTTATCTTTAGCTGATAAGACAAAAAAAAAAAACAACAAATATAGTTTGTCAAACCCAAAAACACAAAATCCAACTATTTCCCATGGCGGAAAACTTACACACTGTTGCGAAGTGCTGACTTCACCACATCAACACATGTATGTTTTTGTTCATTACACAACAATTTGTTAAATGAGCAATTAATTAAGTCTGTTTCTAGTAGTATTAGATTACAGATCTTGATTATCCGCCATTCAATTCTCCATGTAAGTTGTCACTATAGAAACGCTAACATAATCGAAGGAGGGCCTTTATATAAATCCGTGATTTGACTTGCAACTGTAATAGAGAAAATAATCAACACTGTTTGACCAATCAAATTTGAGAATTTAACCCAATGTCATTGTGTGATATAAATATGTTGTTTTCTTTCATAATAATTCTATTCTGGTCATATCTCTCCGTAAACTGTATTCCCAGTTAGTCACTGTTGGATAACATCGGGGTTACGCATGTAACCCTGTTCCCTGAGAAGGGAACGAGACGTTGCATTTAGCATAACACTATGGGAACGCCTTGTGCGCGTGACCATACTGTTATGCTAAATGCAACTGTCGATTTTCCTCACGTGTTCGACGCTCAGGTTTTGTGCCCTAAATGTACCACTGGAAATGAGCCCTTCGGTACACTGTGTTCCAATTTTAGTCAGGTTTATTACTTTCCAGCTGTACTAAACTCATTTAACTTGACTGAAAGGCCTTTTTTTTCTTTCTTTTTTTTTAAAACTCTTCCTCATGACTGAGAGGCAGGCAGAGAGAGAAAGCAAAATGGCCTGAGAAAATGTGTTGTTTCCTTATACGCATTCCTGACTCGGAGGCTTGGAATTCCACTGATGCTAAACTGGTAGTGATTTAGTAACAGTGAAGGAGAAGTTTAGTCTGGGCTTGCAACCTCGCTCGAGTTAGGCCAGTTGTATTTCAGTATAACAGTGACGGGAATATGGCAAATGAAACGATGTATTTTAGAAAGCAGAGAACATATTTTCACTAACACACACACACACACACACACACACCCACATGAATGACTGATTGGAATGATAACTAGCTTGTTCTGTGGAAAAGACAGAGAAACACGGGCGATTGCCTTGATATTTTATTGTGCTGAAACATTTCCCCTTTAAACTCTGGTTTTTCTTGATTTCCCGGTGGAACCTAGGAAACAGTTCTCTGCTTTCAGAGTATTATATTTAAGAGAACTGAATGGTGTAGCATTGTGTTCCCCTTTATATTTTTGTGCGTTGTAGTCTCCAAAAACATCTTCACGCTAGAATAAATAGGTCAGGTCTAACAATACCATAAGCTAAAACCCTGTTAGTGAGGAATTAGTATTTTTAAAGTGAAGTTAGTGTTAGGGTTATTTATAATTATTAATTATTTTTTTATGTGAGCATGTTTCGTGCTCACCTGTAAGTGCTTAGTCTTCATTCCACCACCTGGGTACCAGTATATAGAAGACTCTATATGCTTATCTTCTCCTATTGTGCAACTAAACATCTACAATCTGCATTATCTTGGCAATCTTAATTGTGGAGCCCACAGGTTTCGCCATGCATTCATGATAAGGAACAAAACATGGTATTGAAAACATGGTAAAGGGAAGGCATCTACTTTCTACATTACTTTCTGTTTGAGACTTCCTTGTAAGAGATTTCGCACTCATAGCCGTAAATACTGTATGTGGTAGAATACATTTTAATATTATTATCACCCAGGAACACACCTCAAATATAACGTTTGAAAGGTTTTTACTAATAAATGCCTTTTCGGTGACTTACTTGAGAACTTTATTCAAAATAAATGGTGGCTCTATTATGCATAGCTAGAAACATAATAACAAGTCAATAACAAGTTTACTCATAAGTCAATATAAACCTCTTACTGTTCATATCTATCAAAATGTTGACCCAAAGGTATGAAGTATTAATTAGGAGTGGTTTAAAGCAACCGTTTGTGATTTTAGCACTTTGACAGGTGCACCCTTTAAAAAGCGAATATGTCTGTAAAGCAAATACTAATATATACGGCACATTTAAAGGTAAGAAGTTCTACTTTTATTATTATTATTATTATTATTATTATTATTATTATTATTTTAAACTTTTTTTTTTTTTACTTCTGATGCTGTTTTTACATCACTCCCTGAACTCCCCGTAGTTGAGAAGATATACTCCCTGAGTAGGAACTTTTAGTTAGCGCAGATTTCTGTAGCCTTTCGCGGTCGTTGGTTGGGAAATACCAGTTGCGACTGTCATGCGAGAGAAGGCTGAGACGGATACAGTTGCAGTTAAGTGTTTTTTAATGAAAGGCAGGCAGACAAGTCCAAAAAAATGTTAGACAAGATCAAGGTAAATTTAAAAAACAAAAACAAAACAAAAAAACATGCTTAGATCAGGTGATCAACAAACAGAGTAAACAGGGCAAGGCAAAACATGAAAACCAGGAAGCCTGAAAAAGTTAAGAAATCGGAACAGCAATCAGAGAAATAGAAATCTTGGTAAAATCAGATGCACTAAACAAACAGTGTTTACTTTGCTGAATGTGTGTGTGTGTGTGTGTGTGAGAGAGAGAGAGAGAGAGAGAGAGAGAGAGAGATTTATAGTGCTTTATAGTGCTACATAGTGCTGATGTGTTATAGGAAGTGTAATCTGGGGCAGCCATGTTTGTGTTCCGGGAAATCGAGTTTGCTGTTGAACCGACAATAACCTCTAGTTGAACATAGCATACAGAATGCCTCATAAAATACCTTTCAAGTAAGAAGAGGCAGAGTTGCTTTGTTCTGACTGGATCAGAGTTAATTTCTGGGCTTGACCAATGTAAACACAAGCCTGACATGTAGGATCTGGCAAGATCTGACACAAGACCATACTGTGATTCACAGAGTTTGAAATTATGACATAATTCTAAGTCAAAACCAACTTTTAAACGATTATATATTGCAAAGGCTAAAACACAGCAACAAGGACAGGATACATGTTGAAAGTATGTGTCCGATTTACCCTGTTTTACATTTAGGATATAAACTGAAGTAAAAAATGTAAGTAAAAAAAGAAAAACAAGGAAAAATTATACAGCTAGCTTACAGAGGCAAAATGTCCTAACTAGTGCAGCTGTAACTTAAATTAAAAGATATATATATTTTTTTTTGCTCAAACAACAAACCAAATGATAAAAATGTGAGTTGACACCTCCAAAGGAGGAAGCAGAATTAATAACCAACACATCTTGTTGACCTTGTAACCGTTTTACATAAATCTGCAGCCATGACAATATAAATCCAGGCAGCTAATATGAACAGCTAGCTAGCTAGCTAGAAATTTCACCATTTAGCTAGACAACTAATTCTCAATTGACCAGAATTTCCTACCAATGTGGGGAAAACTTACATTTGTATAACGCTGTTTGAGAAAAAAAAAACGGTCCACTACAGCAGCACAGTGCCATTTTGAAACTGTAAGCAGAAGGAGTTAGCAAACTCCATTACAGTGCTGTTTACTAGCTTGCTAGGTTTACTAAACTAAAGTCCATCAAACACTGTGGAAAGGGCCAATTGCTGCTTTGGAAAAGATGTGTAAAAGGACGGAACTCATAATTACTGCATATTATATTCTGTGAAGACATGTTTTCTGGATCTATGTAGAAAAATATGCAGTGTTTAATTAGAGTGTTAGTGTTTTGATGTTGTCGTCAGTGGATAATGTCACGGGCATACTTTGAAAAACTGCAATCATATCCTAAAGACTATCCTGTGCTCATTCCATGACTCTTCATCGCAATATGGTCATATTCAACATCCTTTCATCACACTGTATACTGTAATGATTTATAATCCCACTATCCGGTGTCACCCAGAAGAGGATGGGTTCCCTTTTAGAGTCTGGTTCCTCTTGAGGTTTCTTCTTCATGTTGTCTCAGGGAGTTTTTCCTTGCCACGTCCACCTCTGGCTTTCTCATTAATCATCTAAATCTACACTCAGATTTCTGTAAAGTTGCTTTGTGAAAATAGTGAGTGTGATTCAGACTTGGTAACTGCAACGTTCACACATGCGAGTCGGCAGTCGCTGAATTATGTATTATACAAATATTATGTATTATAGTAGGCGTTCCTACTACTGGTTGCCATAGTAACATTTATCAGTGGGTGGCGCAACTCGCATTGCACTTTTGACACACAAATCAGTTTTCTTACCGCTAAAATGAAACATTCTGGAGGGAGAGCGTTTGTATTTAAAATTCGCCATTGTATATATGTATCCTGTAATGGGATATGAAATTACGGCTACCTATCTGTGGCAAAAAAAGGCAAGCGCCGGACTGTCTGTGTCCACCGACTGGTACTGGAGCTGCAGTTGGATGAGGTCTAGTTCCAGAGGTATTTCAGGTTGGACAGGACTCAGTTCCACAAGCTGGTGCTGAAGGAGGGACCCCAAATTTCAAGGGAGGACACAATTGTTTTGCAGGTGATTATTTGCGGCAGAAAATGCTAGATTTTGCTGCAGCTTTTATTTTTTTATTTTTTTTATTTGTCCTTTTTTTTGCAGAAAACTGCTTGAATTTGTGAAATCACAATCACGTGAAATTGTTTCCCATGGTCTTTCACAGTGATGTTTGTCGAGACCTTTTAGCTGTACTCGTGTTTGACCCATTGAATCGAATAGGGTTTCGGCTGAATCCCTGCTGTGATGATGTCATACGACACGTCTTGGACCAACTCTGTAGAAAATCTGAGGTCATTCTGAAAAATTGCAAGCTCCTCCATATATTGCGGAGTTTCCTTGATTTTGCGTTCATTTCTGTGATCGCCAAATTGCTAAATCCTGGAGGGACTGGAATAGTGTCTGCTTATTTAATTTTTTTTTTTACTTTTTAACTATAAAATGAGGTAAGGTTACTCAGCTAATCATAGTATGGTATACTCTTTATCATGTCACACATGGTCGACACGGTTAATAATTCAAAGCTAATATTCCAGGCTGTTAAATGCATTAACTTACTTAGTATGCACACGAGGTTGGATACGTTTTTCCACGCATTTTCTTTTATTAATTGTGCCTCTGTATGCACCTCTGGCTTCATATCATAAATCCATCCATCCATCCATCTTCTATACAGCTTAATCCTTTTCAGGGGGAAACCTGGAGCCTATCCCAGGGAGCATCGGGCACAAGGCGGGGAACACCCTGGACAGGGTGCCAATCCATCGCAGGATACAATCACTTACACGTTCACACACCCATTCACACCCATACACTACGGATACTTTGGACTTGGCAATGAGCCTACCATGCATGTCTTTGGACTGGGGGAGGAAAGCGGAGCAAACCCCCGCAACACGGGGAGAACATGCAAACTCCGCACACAAAGTGCCACGGTGGGAATTGAACCCCGAAGGTGTGAGGTGAAAGTGCACCGTGCCACCGTGCGCCTTCATATCATAAAAATTATTGCCAAATTTCTAACCACTATAACGAATTTTTCCTCCTAGTTCAGATTCAGTCTAGCAGTGTTTGACAATGGCAGTCATGTGTCCTGTCTGGAACACACTGTAATGTGGACACTTGTGTGTAAATATGAAATAGGAAGAGGAACACTAGATGTAGACGAGCCATCATTTGGGATTTTTGTGTTCTGTACACAACTACCCCACTTTTTGGGGAGTGTCTGTGTTTGCTGATGGCATCAAGTTGCAAGTGTAGACTAGACAGTGATGAGGATGTATACGCATGCCAATCCCGAATGTACGAATTTGAACGTGTCTTGACTGATAACCATACCACACCATACCAGTCACTCACCACCGAGATTGGCATGGCACGTTTTTCTGGGAAACTCTAGTAAGTGAATCTGTAGTGAATCACGTGACTGTAGAAGATGGAGAGGGAAGACAAACCCTAAGGTGTAACTCTAAACCTAATAAGCTAGGATGACTTTTTCTTCTGGAATGTTTATGGATCTGACATGTGATTGGGAGTTCCAGTAAGGCTTTGCAACTGAAGCGCTGTAGGTTTGCAGGATACACTTTTCCCACTGATGCTGAAAGCTGGTTTTAGAGGTACGCATTTCAAATATAGTTCATTATCCCTCCGAAACATACCTTTTTTTGTGTGGTTTAGCACGTAGTGATTATGCAGTATTTAAGGTGGTTAAACTGTATAAAATAAGACCAGGATATAGTCGGTCCGATATCTTTGAAGTTGTTTAGAACACAAAGAAAGTTTTCAGGCAGGGATGAAAAAAACGAGGCGATGTTTCATTCCTAAATCCTGACAAGTCATTAAGAGGAAAAGGAATTTCATGATCATTAGTATCTCTACCCCACCCTGATAGTGGCACTGGCACAGACTAGCAGACATAAAATTGGATTCTCTCTCTCTCTACTTCCTCTCTACTCCACAGATTCCAGTGCTCTGTCAACTTCCCAATATTCATTTATAAAAATAACAGCTATAATTTGAAACCAAAAAAAGAACAGTTGTAAGGGAAAAAGGTGTTTTTTTCCAGCCTTCTCTCTCTCTCTCTCTCTCTCTCTCTCTCTCTCTGTTTATTTTACCCACTTAAACCTTTGTTTCTCGCCACAGAAAAAAATAGAAATTGTGCAACCAAAAGCATTTGTATATTATTTGGAAGAATGCAGTGGTGCCCCAAGGAAAGCTCTCTCATCCACACAGCAAGGAAATGTGTATGTTTTGGAGAGGTAAAGAATGTACTTCAGCCACATGAGGAACACATTATGGCCTGACAGACTCATTGACCTGTTTTTGTGCACTTCTCCGCTCCGGTGTTTGCCTTCTTGTGAACTTGGCTGAGAGACGTGGTACAGAAGTGCAGAAGTTATCGAGCTGCTTTATTGCCTATTATTCATAGTAAAAAAAGAAAAAGAAAAAAAAGAACCCACAGAGAAATAAGTTGGAGTGCAGTATGTCAGATCATAAAAAAGTCCATAAATCCTCAACAAAAAAAAAACAAACAACAACAACACAATGGTCAATATATAAGTACAAACCAGAGGGGTTGTGTAAATATATTTTAAGAAATTCACATTCTTAATAAACACTCTTTCTGATGAGGGTTAGACATAATAGTTGACATAATAATGTTCTCCTCCCATTATAATGAATTCGTATTAATGTTAATTCATGTTTTAATTAATAATCATATACTTTTTACAGATGCCTTAGAGGAACTGTTTTTTGTATATTTGCCATGCGGGGTGTTCATTCATTTTTCTTATTTTTGGAAAATTGATTTTGTAAAAATCTTTTAACATCAAGGGGATATTTACATCCATCCATCCATCTTCAACCGCTTATTCCTTCTTCAGGGTCGCGGGGAACCTGGAGCCTATCCCAGGGGGCATCGGGCACAAGGCGGGGTACACCCAGGACAGGGTGCCAGTCCATCAGGGCACAATCACATACACACTCACACACCCATTCATACACTACGGACAATTTAGACACGCCGATCAACCTACCATGCATGTCTTTGGACTGGGGGAGGAAACCGGAGTACCCGGAGGAAACCCCCGCAGCACGAGGAGAACATGCAAACACCGTCCACACACATGGTCCTGGTGGGAATAGAACCCCGGAGCCTGGAAGTGTGAGGCGAACGTGCTAACCACCGTGCGCCCTATTTTAGGTAATGTATAAGATTAAAATAATATCTATATCGAATAAATGAAATTGAATCTAAATCTTCTTCTGAAAGCGCTGAGGGCATTGAGCGAAGGATTCTTGGACATTAAAAAGAACATTATTTTCATTTCATTTCATCATGCTTGCTGTACTATAGGTGGGAACCCTCAATGGTTCTTTGGTTTGTCCTTATGGAGGAATCCTGAAAGTTTCAATGTAGAACCCTACACTAGAAGGTTTCCCTTTCCAAGTAGAGAACCTTTATGGTTCTAATAACTATTAACTGCCCTACAAAAAGCTTGAGAACCCATTTTTGATCTTAGAGGCTAGATACAGTGAAACTAGTTTTCACAATTGGTAGGACTTCAGGACCTGGATAGAACTGTCCAGACACTTTGAGTAAAAAAGGGGATCGTCCATTTGAAAACAAACAAATAAACATTTAAATAAATCATTACAGGCCACATTATAGATCAAGATATACCACTGAGTGGAGGCATCAGAGAAGCTAAGCAAAAGCTTTCTGGTCTTTTTATTACACAGTCACACATTTTACATACAGCTAATCACCATGTCTGTTTTAGTAGCGTGAGACATGAGACTCAGAAAGTAGGACAGTAAATTTGATACCATAGGGTTTGTCTATAAACTTAGTAAGTGCTCGAGTGGGGTGTGGTTGGGTTTGGTTATAGATTTGCTGTTAATGGAGAAAAAATAAGATACTTAAGATAACTAAGATTGAACATAATTAGGAATGACTGATGTTATGCTGCAAATTAAGGCCTTAATGTAGTATGTCCAAACTGTAATGTAAGATGTCCACATTGTAATGTAAGATGTCTACACTTTAATGTAAGATGTCCCCACTGCAATATAGCATGTCCAAACTGTAATATAAGATGTCCACAGTGTAATGTAAGATGTCAACATTGTTATGTATCATATCTACACTGTAATATAAGATGTCCACACAGCAATATAAGATGTCCAAACTGTAATATAAAATGTCCACACTGTAATGTATGATGTCCACACTGTAATATAAGATGTCTACACTGCAATATAAGATGTCCAAACTGTAGTGTTATGTCCAAACTGTAATATAAGATGTCCACACTGTAATATAAGATGTCTACACTTTAATGTAAGATGTCCCCACTGCAATATAGCATGTCCAAACTGTAATATAAGATGTCCACAGTGTAATGTAAGATGTCAACATTGTTATGTATCATATCTACACTGTAATATAAGATGTCCACACAGCAATATAAGATGTCCAAACTGTAATGTATGATGTCCACACTGTAATATAAGATGTCTACACTGCAATATAAGATGTCCAAACTGTAATGTGTTATGTCCAAACTGTAATATAAGATGTCCACACTGTAATATAAGATGTCTACACTGCAATATAAGATGTCCAAACTGTAGTTAAAAATTTTTTTTTTTTTTTTAAAAAAAATATTTTTTATAAAAAAATATGTTTTTTTTTTTTTTTTTATAATATATGATATAAAATTTATTTTGTGTTTTTTTAAGTTATAATATAAAAAAATAAAAAAATTTTTTTTTTTTTTAATTTTTTTTTATTTTTAAATAAAAATTTTTTTTTTTTTTGTTTTATGTTAAAATGGAAAAAAAAATTTTGATGTGTTATGGTTATGTTTTAAAGGAAGATAATAAAATTTTAATTTTTTTTTTGTAGGTGTAATATAAAATGTAAAAAATTTTTATTTTTTTTTTTAATTTTATTTTTATATGTAAAAAAAATAATTTTTTTTTTTTTAAAAATTTTATAAAAAGGAGAAAAAGGGGGGAGAAAATGGGAGGGGGGGGGGGGGGGGGGGGGGGGGGGGGCCTTCCCAGGGTTTTTTTGGGTGGTGTTTTTTCCGCCCGTCACCATAATTTGACTCAGGGCTCATGGAGAGGTGCTGTTTAATAGACAGGATGTGCAGCATTTCATTAGTCCCCTGCAGGATGTGAGAAGTCTGTGAGGAGTTTGTTTACTTTACATACCAATCTGCTGTCCTATGATCCTATGGTGCACATGTATCTGTAATGTGTAAAAGTTGCTTCCTTTTGTGTGCTGTTCAGATGCCATAGATGGGAAAGTCAGCTTGCAGTCTTAGTAGAAATCCCATCACCTCTTTAGAAATTCCAAACTTCCTCAGATGCCTAAAAGTCTGATGACATTTAAACATAATAGCAATAGTGTTGTCCTCCCCTGTAATACCTACTTTCTTAGGGACAGGGACAATCATTTTATATCTAAAATTGTACCTAGACCTGTAATAATTATATTATTTCAAAGATACCCAAGAGTCACTGTTACAGCATTTGCATATTTACCATAGAATGCCATAGAAACTTGTGAAACGTATGAAATCAAAAGATCGTATTGTGGGACAACTCACTTTTTGCTGACCGGGATAAAGTGGTTACCAAAAACGAATGAATGGTATTGTTTTGAGGAGTCTGTTTACAGTAATACGCACTTAAAATAGTCAGACATCGAGTTTATCGCTGGATGTTTCTGAGGAGTGAAACAGCATTCTTCTCATGAAAAGCTTCTGGTGGTACTGGGAAATTAGGAGATTCATATTGTGGTCCAATTTGCCCAAAGCAGTGGTTCTCAACCCTGGTCCTGGTGGACAACTGCTCTGCAGATTTTGTTATTTTCCTTGATCAGACCAACTGATCCAACTACTCAGCATTCCTGAGTAAGTAGAGCAAAGATAAACATTTAAATGAGAAACACTGACCTTAAGTACTGACTGTGTAAAAATCTTGGGATATTGGAGTAACACTGATCATCATGGAGTATGTGTCTGGTCATTCTACCACACAGCTACATAACTGTAGCTATAAACAGATAAAAAGTATGATGTGTCCCATCCATCCATCCAGTTTCCATAATGTCACAGGGTCACGGGGGAGCCTGGAGCACATCCCAGGGAACAAGGCAGGGGACACCCTGGATGGGGTGCCATCGCACACACATTCATACACCCATTCACATACTATGGACAATTTTGGACTGGGGGAGGAAACTGGAGTACCTGGAGGAAGCATGGGGAGAACAGGGCGGAGGCAGGACTCAAGTCCCCAACCCCGGAGGTGCGAGCCAAACGTGCCATCGTAGCATCCTCGTTGTGATGTGTTGTTAAATTTAAAATTCTTATCATTGGAGAATCGTTCATGGTATAAGAGGAATCAAATACTTCACGATGTGATAATACAACTTCAGGGTGGGAACAGCAACTCTGTTCACTAAGAGCTGTATCACACCACTCCAATGTTGACTGTTTTTTTGATTACCAGCATGCCCTGTCACGTTTCATTCCTCACTTTTCATATGAAGAGGTCCTCTTTGGAAAATGCTATGTTGTAAACAGGCTTACCATGCCATGAAAGCCAACTCAAGCAGCCACTGGTTGCTTAGACGTTCCCTCTCTTTCTGCTCTGTCTCTCTTTTGTTCTGGTTTTCATTCCTCCCTCTCATGTTTTTCTCCTCTTTCCTTTTACTTCCTCTCCATCTGTCTCTCAGCTTGACTCCCACTTTTCTCACTGGTTCCTTCCTGACCTTTTAGTCATCCTGTCACTCTTCTCTGGAGTTGATCTGACGTGTTGCATAACCAGAACATTCCTTCACAGCTCTGCTCCTTATTATTGGCTCATTAAGGTGGGAGAGAAAACGGAAAAAAAAAAACGCAAGAAAGATCATGTGGCTTACAGATGACCACCGAGCAATGAGGTGTACTTCAGGTATTGTCTGTTTAAAGTCAAGCCTAGGTCACACAGAGAAATCCTGGACACTAATCTTGACCTAATCAATATTGTTATCTGAGATCCTATAAAGAGTATTTCGATCTTGGTGAGAACATTATTGGACACAGCTGGTGGCTTTCCATGGGGGTCTCTTTATCAGTTATGCTTTGAAGGGTATTGAAGTGACATGTCTATAAATAATAGCTGTTCTTAGGATTCATCGTACCCCAAATATTGTTTGGAACAAGTCTATGTTATACATAGGTTATACACCCCATACAAAGGTTACTGTAACATTAGATTCAATACATCATTGACATCTGTGATGACAGAAAGAACACTCTGGTCTGTAAATTTATGGAGGCTTTTGTTGTGAGAATAAAGAAATTGATTTCAGGATTTGATGCGTGTTCTGTGTCAGTACATTCATCACAAAACCCCCACCCCAAAACTCTATGCCTTGAATATGACCTCCAATGTGCCGTCCAGTGGCAACAAGGTTCTTCTCGGGGTCAGCTGACTGAGACAGAACTTGGGCATTGTGGACAAACACTTAAACGCTAGCTAACTAGCCTCACACATTTAAATGTCAGGTCATTGGCCAAATAGGAACAAAAGTTTCTATCTATCACTCTGAAACATTATTTCATTATTTATCCATATTTCTGCTACATAATTTTGATTTCCTTATAAAGATACACTATATGGTCAAACGTTTCTGGACAACTGACTTTCACATCGAACGTCTGGATCTTCCACGAACTTTTTCCATAAAGTTCAAAGCACACAATTGTAAAGAATGACTTTTTATGCTCTGGTTTTAAGATTAAACTTTACTGGAAGTAAGGGACCCATACATGTTTCATCATCCTTCATCATTCATCGATCATATTCTTTTAGATCGGTTAAAAAATTGGGTGGGGCTTTAAGACACTGCCCTGGTGTGGTTCTCATCTTATCTTAAGGGGAGAACATTCTCTGTTGAAAGTGGGAATCATTCTTCTGCCTCTACTTCAATCATCTATGGAGTACCTCAAGGCTCAATTCTGGGGCCTCTTTTGTTTTCCTTATATTTGTTACCTTTACAGTCTATTTTTCACAATCACAAAATTGATTATCATTGTTATGGCTTGTATTGGCTCGTATTTTTCTCATTTGTAAGTTGCTTTGGATAAAAGCGTCTGCTAAGTGAATAAATGGAAATGGAAATGTTATGTGGATTATATTCAATTCAATTCAATTCAATTCAATTTTATTTGTATAGCGCTTTTTACAATAGTCATTGTCTCAAAGCAGCTTTACAGAAATAAAAAACAGGTATAAACAGTCAGAAACAGATAAAGAGAGACAAACAGGAACAGATAAACAGAGACAAACAGGTATAAATGGAATTTATCCCAACTATATTCAGTGCTATCTTCCTTTTAATGATTTAACTAAATATTTCGGGCCTTTGGCATCTAATTTTCATACAGAGGCAAGAAACATTGGCGTTATCTTTGATTCTCATTTAAAATTTGATTAAAAAAAGTCAGTTATTAAAGGAAGCTTGTTCCAACTCAAGCTAATAGCTAAATGAAAAGCTCTTTTGTCTTTTAAGGATTTAGAGATTGTTCTCCATGTTTTTATCTCATCTAGACTTGATTACTGTAATGCACTGTATTTAGATGTATCTCAAGCATCACTATCTCATCTTAAGACACTGCGAAATATAGCAAGGATCTTGACTGGAACTAATAAATATGACAGTATATACACTTATACATATACTATTCTTATAGCAACACTTATACTGAAATAAGACCAGTATTTCACCGGTTCTGGCTTCTTTGCACTTCTTAATGAGTCTTTACTGGCCGCATATATATTACGGCACAGTGAAATTCTTTTACATTCTTAAGGAGGTTGGGATCAGAGCACAGGATCACCCGTCATACGGCACCCCTGGAGCAGAGAGGGTTAAGGGCCTTGCTCAAGGGCCCAACAGTGGCAGCTGGGCAGTGCTGGGGCCTTCTGATCAGTAACCCAGAGCCTTAACCATCAAGCCACCACCGCTCAGTAGTTACCTGTTTTTTAAAGGATTCAGTTTTAAGGTATTATTGTTTGTATATAAGGGTCTCCATGGGCTTGGACAACTTTATATCTCTGATTTTCTCCACCATGGTTTGCCAAAGTTGATGTGGAAGAATTCAAGCGGCCTGCACAGAGCCCTGACCTGAACACCTTTGGACGAACTGGAACTCCGAATACATGCTAGGCCTTCTCACTTGACATCAGTCCCTGATTAGTGAAATGCTCTTGTGGCTGAAAGAGCACGAATCCCCACAGCCATACTCTAAAATCTAGTGGAAATCCTTCCCAGAAAAGTGCAGGTTATTATAACAGCAAAAGGAGGACCAACTCCACGTTAATGCCACGGATTTGGAATGAGCGCATATGGGTGATGGTCTGCTATCCACATACTTTTGGCAATATACAGTAATGTATATTCATTCAGAACAAAAAAATCTTCTTTAAGTGTTCTTTCATCTAGCTTTCTAAAATGATTTGACTTTGCATCATTTCTGAAAAGTAGTGTCTTTAAGGAACCTTTCCGAACTCATCTGTTGTGCTTTCTATGTACACATTTGCTGCATGAAATTCAACATAACCATTTTATCAGCGAAGAACTAAGCATACTTCTAATTTGAGTTTATTAGTCTTTGGAGACACGTTCTCTTCAATCCAAACACTTTTATTTAGCGTAATTTCACACTACAGAAGCCTCCACTTTTCATGTTGTTGTCTTTTAGTTATGCAACACTCTCCTAATCTCACTCATCTCCTGGGATTCCTCTCTATTTCAGGATGTTTTGAATCCCAAATCCTTTTTTCTTGGAAGGATCCATATTATTGTGGCTCTTGAGGGTGGGTCTTATATCACTACTGCAAAATAACACCTAGAGTGTATATTTTAAACACCATGTGTTTCCACTGTGCTCAAAAGTTTAGACCACATGAAACACTGGGGCTTAAGAAAGGCTTTGGAAAGACAGATCAAAAGCAGAGGTTTTTTTTTGCTAAAAACACATGCATGTCTGTGTGCAATTGTATAAGGTTAACATGTACAAACGTCATGGATGTTGATGGAGAACAACGAAAGTATGTATAACAGAAACTATTCAGACTTGAGCTCGAATTGAAGGGGATGCTTCCCCCCACCAATGAAATAAAAAAACATTCTTGATGTATAGAACTGCCTTCCCCTTTGGAATGAAGTCATTATCTATTATCACATAAAGGAAAAACTCCACCCTGAAACTTATTAAATGTGTTTATAGTAAAAAAAAAAAATCCCTGAAATATTTGTGATGTATTGAGCAATTTTTTTAGTTGTTGTGCTTAACAAAAGATCAAGAGCTTCCTTTCTCACTCACCCTTGTCATATTACTGAGAAATCCAGTGTACAACTAGTAGAGATGATGAACTTAAAGTTCCACAATGCACTGCAGTTATATGACGCAGTTGCACTGAGGTACAGCAGAGACTCGGCTCGGCTAGTTAGTGACTGTATTAGCATGAAGTTTGAAGCTTTGGAAATGGATCTGTCGGGGCAAAGTGTAGAGATTAGAAGGTGCGAGAGAACTGGATAGTATAAAGAACTAAAGATCTGCTGCATCACTCGTTTTAGATCGAGATGAAGCGAGGACTTAATCCCACTATTAGCAGGCAGTTAAATGGCACTGTCGATAACAGTCATGGACTCCACTGTGGGCGCACGGTGGCTTAGTGGTTAGCACGTTCGCCTCACACCTCCAGGGTCAGGGGTTCGATTCCCAGTTTGCATGTTCTCCCCGTGTTGCGGGGGTTTCCTCCGGGTACTCCGGTTTCCTCCCCCAGTCCAAAGACATGTATGGTAGGTTGATTGGCAGCTTGGTAAATTGTCCGTAGTGTATGAATGGGTGTGTGTGAGTGTGTTTGTGATTGTGCCCTGCGATGGACTGGCACCCTGTCCAGGGTGTACCCCGCCTTGTGCCCGATGCTTCCTGGGATAGGCTCCAGGTTCCCCGCGACCCTGAAGCAGGAATAAGCGGTTGAAGATACAGTGAAGGTACAGAGGTGAAAACGGCTGTCCGAATACTTTTGGACCTGACTGTGAGTGTTAAGTATAGCCTACAGATTAATTTGCATGTCATTCAGGGATTTCTTTTCTGTGAACTTTAGATAGGGCAAGACAAACACTACAAAAACAGGTTCGATAACCAGCATTCACATGTGCATGAAAGGTGTCTGGAGTAGGCTAATCAATCCTGCCTTGTGCCTGATGCTCCCTGGGATTGGCTCCAGGTTCCCCTGCGACCCTGAAGAACGAGTAAGCGGTAGAAGATGGATGGATGGATGGATGGATGGATGGATAGAAGTAGGCTTTCTAGCTAACTAACTAACTAGCTAACTAACTAACCAAGTATTGTCAGCTTTTTATTTTTATCCACATAGCAAGAGTTTGTCAAGGCCATAATAATTTGAGCTGTTATTCCTCTTATAACATGGGTATCAGTGCATTTCCACAGAAGATGTTTTAAAGTCAATTCTGTGGGGGAAATGGCGCTAGCTGACCTAACTAGGCTTTCGTCCTGAAGCTGAAACCGCTATCCGTCTTAATCTGATCACTCTATATTAAAGAAACACACTTTGGCTAAAGGTTCTAGCTTACTAAAGACGTTTTATTGGGAGCACTCTTTGAAAGGAAAGCCACTGCTGAAAGGTTCTACTTAGATATTTTTATTTAGATGAAAACTCTTAAGTGCTATGAGGAGACTTTTTGTTTTTTCTAACAGCGGATGATTAATCGCAAACCATGTGTTCGAGTCTAATACCGTGTCCAGTCTATTTTCAGTTCTTTAAAACATGGACATTTAAACAGAGCGTGAAAGTGGGACTTTCACATTCCAGACTGCAAAACAGCAGGACGTTCCTTCGTTTCTTCTGGGAAACGGAAACTCCTGAGAGCCATGTGTTTGGACATTGGAGAAGAGCCGAACTTTGCAGGAAAAGAGGCATTAATGCAGGGATTGATTGCAGGCTTTACTATTGTTTGACTTTGTATTTAAGAGTGCGTGAAGCCTCCACAAGAGGCCGAATAAACAGACGAGCACAGATCAGTGCTGTAACTATTTGTGTTCTTACGTGCTGGAATTTCCTGTGGTGTTCTGGTTATGTTCGGCTAATCAGGCTGCAGACAGATTTCCAGATTAATCAGTAATTTGTTAACAAGATAAAAACTCTTTCGGGTGCCCTAGAGATATACAGTACACTTGCCGAACACTGCTGTTGTGATTGTATAATGGTTTTCACCTCATATCAAGATCCACATTATGATGACACCACAAAAAAATAAATCCTACGTACACTAGAGGACCAAATGTTTGTGGACACATGACCATCACATTCATATGTGCATCTTTCCCAAACTGTTATCAGGAAGGTACTACCAGAAGCACACAATTATCTAGAATGTCTGTGTATGCTGTATTATTACGATTTCCCTTCACTGTTCCAGAATGAAAATGCCCCTGTGCAAAAAGCGAGCTCCATGAACACATGGCTTGCCAAGTTTGGAGTAGAAGAATCTTGACCTCAACTCCACTGAACACCATTGGGATGAACTGGAACGCTGAATGCACTCCAGATCTCCTCATCCAACATCAGTGCCTGACCTCACTAAGGCTCTTCACAGCCACGATCCAAAATCTAGTGGAAAGCCTTCCCTAAAGAGTGGAGGTTATTATAACAGCAAAAGGGGGAATAAATCTGGAATGGGATGTTCAACAAGCACATATGAACGTGATGGTCAGATATCCATAAACTTTTGTCCATAGAGTATGTTCAGTTTATTTCATACTACTTTCTTGTCAAGGTTCCTTCATGTCGTCTCAAGGAGTTCGCTGATTAGGGATCTACATTTTTCTAAAACTGCTTTGCTAGAGTTTCTACAAATAAAACGTAAATATAACTGAATAGGACAGAAATAGCTTACACTAACGGTCAATTGTTTAGACACGCTTATTCTTTATATTTTAGAATAATAAAGTCATCAAAACTCTGGAGTAACAAGTGGTGAAGTCATCTTCATTGTAGATGCTCTTTTAACCTGGAATTTCCAGAAATGTATTCTTGGTATTTCCTCGAATGATTTCTTGAGGAATTTCCCTGAGATGCTTTTTAAACAGTATTAAAGGAGTTCAAACCGACGCTGGACTCTTATTGGCTGCTTTTCAGAATATTTCTCTCCAAGTCGTCCATTTAAAAAATATATTTTTTCTGTAAATAAAATATTAGTTTTCTAATGAAAGAAATTAATGTCGGCACGATTATATTTTTGTCTACGACACCGATCTCAAACATTTAATCTCGCACCTTCGGATCAAAAGATTTTAAAGATCACAAGGAACATTTCAGTCGAGTGTCCACAAACTTTTGACCGGTTGTGTGTGCGTGTGTCTGCTAGGGGTGCAACACAGTAACATCATACCTGTATTCAAATTTAGATCTGAAGTGGGCATGGCCTAAACGATGCTAGCATGAAAGTTGCGCTGTTGGGATTCCCAGGTCCGACGCACGCCTCCCGTCTCACCCAGACCTCGGCTCCTATACGTGTATGTATTAGTTTAAAAAGACATCGTATCTTTTCAATCTGAATAACGTATTCATACTCTCATTCAACGAGACCCACATGTAAAATTCTGATCTGTAATTAAATGTGATCACAAACCAAACAAAAACCAAACCAAGGGGTTTTAATACAAAAATGCACATTTATTATTATTATTAAATACTTCGCCAGCAATGCCAATAATATTGAACGCATCGTCAAGAGATGGTCCAGTGGACACAAGTGCAAACCTGCCACAAGCACAGAACATAAAATCCTAAATTAAGACAATCTTTATATCTTCTTACATTATTATCAAATACAACGGAAAATAGAAAAATAGTTAATTTTACACAATATTCTCTCTTAAAAACAAAAACAATCCTTTTTAATTATATACACTCCTCAAAATGTATTCGTCTCCCACAAACCACAGACGTTTTCTGAATTCGCCAAATGACCGTCTAGTCTCTTGATAAACCAGTAAACCAAAAACACCTCCCCAACCCAGACAGACATTTTACAGATCAAGACGATGTTACCATATCTTGTGAGAATGCCAATTATGTTCTGAAAAGAAATGGAAATTTTACATAAAAAAAAAAACAAAAAACAAAACAAAACCTCTAAACACAGATAGAAAGAAAAAAAGGGAAAAGAATTGTTCTGTAAAAAAACCGTAAATACTATACAATAAAACTTGTGCAACCGCAGCAAAACGTTCGTAAATCTATGGAACAGAAAAAGCGGGTGTTTGTGGCACGTGGTGGAGACGGTGATACACACAGAGGTTACAGTGATGGAGTGTGGACACGAACTCTAAACTGTGCTCATCTGAACCAAAGTCTTTGGCACATATGCCATGTCAGTTTTTTTGTTTGTTTTTTTTATTTTTATTCCAAAAGTGCTGTAAAATGAAGAAGAAGAAGCTACTATTCCCAAGTTTGAACAGTCTTAAGAGAAGGACCTGATCTCACGATCCGTCGGTGAAGTCTCCGGGCTCACACCTCAGTACGAGTCTTAAAGCAGACGGAGTGTCCGTTTTAACAGGCGGGTCGTCTTTGACCTCACGAGCATTCATTGGTGTTGAGGGTCCAGCTCTCCGGATTAGGATTACCCAAGATTCAATTCCGACCAGCAGACTAACAGACACTCGGTAACCACAGAAACTTCTATTTACACTGGTGTGTGTATATGTGCGTGCGTGCGTGCGCAGAGAGAAACCTACTTTTTATTTGATTAATTAAAAAAAACCTTTTTATTAACAATTTGCAAATGATCATAGGCTTCTTAAGGGCTTGTTAAAGGGCACTTCTTACTAGCTGCAGTCACATGTACATACCTAAATTCACACACACACACACACACACACACACACAAACAAACAAACAGGTACGTACACACACACACACACACACACACCTGCAATGGGCACACCACCGGGGCCAAAAACACCTGGGCAGCCCGGCTCACACCAGTGTCTTTTCCCAACGTCCTCGACAACCTGAGCTCTCTTCTGATTGGACGGCATGGCTGTCACTCTAACAGATCAGCTCCTGCTGCATTTCAGGGCGAGTAGGGAACGACTCGGTGAAAGTGAATGCGTCCCGGCCCGTTTTCAGGTCCCCTTGTCCGGGGTATGTGGGATAGGACGGGATGTCGAGAAGCTCTGGAGATGAATCGGGAGTCTCGGGCTCGGATTCTGATTGGCTGGTTTCTTGCTCGTCGAGCGTGGTGGTGGTAGTAGCGGGGTGTGTGTGAGACTCTGTGTTTAACCAGGGGTGATGCAGGCACTCGTCTGCTGTGGAGCGTTCGCTGTGGACAATGGGGGGGAAAAAAGATTATTTCAAATATGTAATCATTCGAAAGTGCTTCTGTATTCAAGGATAAGTGCAAAAGTTGCGATGTGAAATTCCAGCTTCTGTTCATGAGGATCGACTTGAGTGGAATATTTGAAAATGCAATTATGATAATAAAAAAATTTTTATAAAAAAAAAAAAAAAAGCTTGATGTTAATTTTTTTCTTTAAAGTGCGTTACAGCATATGAAAGATGCTATATACACATAACGTCTATTATTATTATTATAATTATTATAATCATTATCGTAAATTTGTGGATTTTTTTATCAGGCTTTTTCCAGCAGTTTGACAGAAACTTAAAACCCCTATCCTTTCCCCCTCTCCCCAGGTTTTTCCTTCTCTTTGGGATTACTCGCACACGGAGGAATTTTTCCACATAGCTTTTATTCAGCCGCTCATTTTCCCCTCATATCGCTGATGATCTGTGGCTGTAAAGTTTTAGTGAGTGTCGAGGCAAAAAGGCTGCCATCATTTCTCATGGAGCCAACACGGTGACAGATCTGGGCTGCCGTTAGTCACCGTGACGGGCACCAGACGGACACGGGAATGCGACAGCGCCTGTACGTTCGCCGGCTGCTACGTTGTAAATCAAGATTTATTTATCCGGCTACATTTATAGCTCGAGGATGGAGACTGTCTTCTCCCAGGTCCTGTACAGCTTGACGTTTTAATTGAAGTGCAAATCTGCTCATGAAAGTAAGCGGAGGCCTTTAAAAACGTGCATTAGACGTACCTGGGGTTTAGGTGGAGCAGAGATTGGATGAAACGCACGGCGAGGTCCGAGATCCCGTGGAAGACGTCTTGCGAGTAGTCCACGTTGCCCTGGGAGACGTTCAGGAACGTCTCCTGCTTGTCCTCGCCCAGGAAAGGAGACTCTCCCGTTAACATCACGTACGTCAGCACGCCGATGCTCCTATACGACATCAAAATAAGAAGCGTTACGCTAAGCAATAGTGATGGAGCAATATTTATAGAAACGCCTTGTCACGCTAGTGGAGTTATCAGCTCTATTGACCTCATAAAGCAGTAAAGGCACACACGCACACAGCTCTGACTCACCACATGTCCGTAGCAGTGCTGATTGGCTCGTAGCTCAGAATCTCAGGAGCTGTGAGTGGAAAAAGGGAAGTCAAACTTATTTCACAGTGTATTATTATATGGCAATAAATTACTAAACGCTAACAGAGCTGAAGCGATGAGCTTGCATGCATTTCAGCAGATTAGCAGTTTCGAGGCAGAGATTTCCAGTGCGAATAAATGTACTGAGCAAAACATCAGCTGACGTGGGAATTGGCATTAGTGTGCAGAAGCACAGACGCTTTGGATGGGTTGAGATCTAAAGTTCTTCCGAATAGGAAGAAGCACTCGGATTTTGTGTGCAGTCAGGAGGATGTATTAGACGGTCTAACCCTCTTTAACCAATTTGACTAAATTATCGTCAAAGCCGCTACATCGTAAAACGCCAAGACACCAAAAATTAGGGAGCACCCCCCCCATTGCCCCTCACCAATCTTCTTGCACAGCTTTGAAGATACAGACCCCACCCCCCATCTCAATGAGAAGCGAATTGCAAATTTCCAAATGGACTTTTGACCGCTTCAGCTGTTTCGTACGCGTGTGGTTTTGAAATAGAGCAGCGTGGCTTTACAGTCCGATCCGAAAGCCCCGTTCTTATCTGTACTTCCTTGTGACCTTCATTCGTGCTGCAGATAAAACTGAAGCAGATAAACCCGAGTGACTCACCGGTGTACTCTGGAGTTCCCAAGATCTCGCGCACTTCTGTTTTGTCGTCCATGTGCCGAGACAGACCGAAATCTACGATCCTGATGTCCCCGAGTGGCTGAGCGCTGGTTAGCAGAATGTTCTGAGGCTGGAACAGACAAAACACACGAAACATGAGGGGGTTAAACAAACACGTCCACACGGAACAACTCGAACTGATCGTCGCACGTTTGTGCACGTTTCTGAATTTAACCCACGATGTGGCTGCCTGTATGGAATTACAGCAAATATGACAGACTGGGGTGTCAAATTAAGACACTTCGGGGAAGAGAAAAAAAAAAAAAAAAAAAAAAAGGCGACCTTATGAAAGGGATTTTTCCCCGAACATCTGCACCATCTAGTAATTCAGCCTCACTTTAATAGATGGTGCTTTAAGTTCCTGGTCTATTTGACTCGGCTACAGTATTTACCAGTGACCTGCGGTTTTGGCTGCTCCAAATAAATACAGCTGATGCATGACTTGAGGATGATGTGCAAATTCCCCCCTCTCCTTGCTAGTTTTCCACCATCTTAAGAAATCATTTTAGCCTTTCTCCAAGGCTAAAACCGGTCTCCAAAACCCTCTCGGATATCTGATCTGATAACAAATCGTGTGCTAAGATCCACCTCTATAAATCAACGGCAAATACGTCCGTAAATCAGCGCAGGTTTATTGCGGTGCTTCTTTACCCGACCCGATACAGACAAAGACGACATGGAGTACGACCCCTCGACTCTGAACTCTAACTGCAGCCGCTCCATCTGAAATCTCGGCTTCCGTGCGTTATGTAGCTTGATACTTTATACACAAACGGAACGAGGACTGTACGGTGGGTCGGTGTATTTATGTAGACGTTTACATAAGCAGGCACGCACATGCGCACGGTGACTTTACCCACCTTCAGGTCCAAGTGGACGACGTTGTTGCGGTGAAGGAAAGCTACGCCCGTTAGAATCTGCCGGGCCAACCGGACGACGTCTTTCTCGGTGAAGGCCTCGTCGTTATCGGCCACGCACTGATTGAAGATTTCTCCTCCAGCAGCACTGAAACGCACGGAGACAGAAAGAAAAGGTCGCAACCGATAAATGCCTGAGAAGTCGCAGCCACATTCAACTTAAGAAACGGAACACCAAAGCCAAACGTTTAAACAGATAGCTTTTCCCATAATGCATTGCCAAAGGAATGATACATTAGTAATGCAGAAACCCATTCGAGAATTATTCAAGAAGTAATATTAGTGCATTGTTAAAACACCCTTTTGAAGCTCCATTTACATAATTCACAGATTCTTTCAGACCATTGTAAAAGATCTTTTACAAACTTGCCAGGACAGAGTGTGAAGAACATTATAATACTGCGGCTTTTCTGGCAGCAAATCCACCCACACACCTACTCACATGCTTTTTTTTCCAAATTGCATAACATCCCTGGATCACTTTGGCAGGGAAATAATAAAGGAACCAGTCACAAAGCGAGACCTAAGGCCAAGTGCTGCAGACATCACATCTATAAATCACGAACTCTCGGCTCTAAACAGGCCAGAATTACAGCAGATTTATGGATTTTAGTATGTGCCCACGCTGACAACCCAGTGAAGTTTCAAACCCCACCCATAGTCAGACTTTGATTAACCGATGTACTATTCAAACCCCAAACGAAGGGCAAGCAGGGTCGTCGAGGCTTTATTTATTGTTGACAGAGCTATGGTCTGCACTTATACAGCACTTTACACGGTGTCTCATTCACACTCGCACACACACACACACACACACGGTAGCAGAGCTGCCATGCAAGGCGATAACTTGCCATTGGGAGCAACTTGGAGTTCAGGGTCTTGCTCAAGGGAATTGAACCGCCAACCCTTCGATTAGTGGACAACCCGCTCAAGCACCAGAGTCTCAGCTGAACGATTTGAGCTGTAGCTTCAAATCCAAATGAAATCTTACCTGGTTGTGTCTTGACATGACATCTGATATTTAATCAGCATTGAGAATGAGCGAGCGAGCAAGCGAGAGCGAGACACTCCAATTCTATCCCAAGTACTAACAAGCCAAGGTGTTACTCATGGCACAAAAACTCGCTCCTGTGAGATTTAACAGAAAAGCATTCGCCCCATCATCTGGAGCAGAAGTGGGTGGGAAGTACAGCATAATAAGAAAAATAAAATAAAGAATAATACAATAATTAATTAAGGAATTGTTGAACCTCAGGCTTGCGTAACTAGAACAGCTCAGCAAAGTGCGTGGGATTGTTCAAATTTCACGTGTTCGTCTGTGTGTACATTGTACGCTTCATTTGTTGCACAGCCCTGAAAAAGCCAGCTGTGTAAATAATTGGTGTTCTGAGCGGGGCTTATCGGCCTGGCCATCAGATCAGAGTTAATTAGACGGTCTCAGTCCTGCACGCACTTTCAACAGACTACAGGCAGTGCACTGGAAAAGCCCAAACTAGACGGTGCACTTGCTCTTCGATACCGAACAAACAATGAAAGGAGTGCGTGCGCAGGAAGAGCGGAAACCAGAAACACAAACGCAACACTTTCAAGGTGGATTTTCGGACTGGTGGCATTTGCCTTGCAGGTTCTCCGACGCGCAAACGCACAGAACCGTAGTAGGAGGAAGCAGCCACGTTTCGTTTAATATCCTTGTGATTTGGAACAAAACTGCGGCCCCTGAAATCCGACTATCAAAAAGAGCTGAAAATTACCGTTTAGGTTCCAGGAGAAGAATCGAGAAAAAAATGAAATTGCCCAAACACATTACCTCGCACAAGGAACACCTGAAAGCATGACATCTTGTGCGTATGTAGTCCATACTGGGGACAGTGGTGGCTTGGCCGTTAAGGCTCTGGGCTACAGACCGGAAGGTCATGCCCCAGCACTGCCAAGCTGCCACTGTCGGGCCCTTGAGCAAGGCCCTTAACCCTCTCCGCTCCAAAGGCGCCTATCATGGCGGACCCTGTGCGCTGTCCCTAACCTGATAATACACGCTGGGCTATACGAAGTAAAAAAAAAAGGATTTCACTGTGCTGTAATGTATACGTGACCAATAAAGACTCCTTATCATTGCAATTTAAAACAAAATCTAGAATAGCCCCTCCCTCCCACAACACCAAACAGCACCATTATGGTTGTGTCCAAAATTCGGTTCCTACAAGAAACAAGAAACTATTACTGTGCATTACTATACGAACCCTGCTAGTCTATACTACACTGTACGTCTGTGTCTGTGCTGCCGAGGAAGACAAACGTGCAGAAGAACAAACGAAGGGCTGGCTAGAAACAAAAAGCAAAAATAAATATGAATAAATAAAATCATTTCATTTTTTTTTTTTTTTTAAAGTGTCAACCAGTGAACTGATGGTATTTTAGCTGCATTTCTTGTAAAACGCCTCCTCAGGTCTCATTTTAAACGACACAAGCGTGCGATACAGACAGTGTCACATCACTTGGGTTTACACTGAGCACTGAGGATGTGGTTGTGGCGGTGTGTGTGTGCGTGTGTGTGTTTGCTTGCTGCTCTGTTTTTAGAAGCGAATTTAAAGGCTAGCAAGAAAAGCCACAGGAAATGGAAAGAAATCATTTCTCTGTATCTACTGCTCTTTTCTTCTTGCTCTCATTTCTCACACTCCTCTTTGTCTCTCTGCTTCTACAGAGAAAAGGAGGCAGACGGAGCCAAAGGGAAAAAAGAAGAAAAAAGTGAAAGTGTTAAAGCAGAGGAACATCGTTTTTGTCCCAGCGTGCGAAATTAAACAGACGGAAGGAAGCTTCCTTATAAACTAAAGTATCATCGCACTCTCTCTCGAGGCCGTATACGTGCCTTAGGGACCTTACTTTTTTGGGGTTTTTTTTAAAGAGGAGACATGATAATACAGAACAGGGGACAGAGACATAAACACAAACGGAGAAGATGACTGACTGTCAAAACGCCCGTGATGATAACGAGCAGATTAACCTCGATGATTAACCTGAAGAATTTCCTAATAAGGTAATGACGCACTGTGGCGTGTACGGGAGTGTGTTCGCACACGTCTGGGTCGGGCTGGTAACTGACGTACAGCTGATCTTCCGCAGAAGCAGATGAAATGTGCACAGGAAGTGAGCCACTGAGAGTGGGACAGAGACGCGATCTACCGTTTCTCAAAATTCCTGTTACTCGCGACCAGCATCCGGTGTCGAAGAAGCGTTCAGAAAAGAAATAAAAAGTGCAGAGTTAGCGAAAGTGTTGCAGCGCTGACACTAAGGGGAAATCTAAAGGAACCACACACACAAAAAAATAACCTGATTAAAAATACAATAAAGTGGATTAGAATAAAGAACGATTCTTGTAACAGAAAGAGGAAGAAGAAAAGAAAGAAAAAAAGATGGAGAAGGCAGTTTGGGAAATGTTTCTCAGGGTTAATTGGAGTGTCATTATAGACTGTTATCTGCTCTGTGTACTGACGCCGCTCACAGTCTGAGCTTGTGGATTTATTCTGCAGGACCTCCCTGCACGTGTACACGTGACGAGATACAAAATCATCCTCGTTTCACATAATGATCTGGTTAGTTCATGACTGGAGGGAGAGAGACAGAGAGAGAGAGAGAGAGAGAGAGACACACACACACACACAGACACTCTCTCTCTCTGGCCCGCTCACTCCGTGTCTCTCTCTCTCTCGCTCTCGCTCGCTCTGTCTGGTCATGACCTGATCTGCTCTCTGTGTGTGTTGATCTAGTACCTAGACAAGCTTAAGAGAAAAAAAAAGAAATGAAATAAAAACGCAAGAACACTGCATTCTCACGAGCGAGAGGTGATTTTAAGGTTAGTGTTTCTCCGGTTTCTGGTGGTTATTAAGTTGGAACGCTGACCTGAGAACAGCCCCAGGGATGAGTGCTACACACACACACACACACACACACACACACACACACACTCTAAATGTACTAGATTAGAAGTGGCTGATATGGCGAAACGTTGTTTACGCTTTTTTGTAGCATCAATAGAAATGCGCTGAAGACTGAAAAAGGGAAATGAAACGTTCAGTGTTAAAAATATATTTTAGATGTCCGATAGAGTTGAACAGCGTTGCTAAAGCATGGCTGATAAAAGTGTCTTGTGACAGAACCTACTGTGATATTGGTCATATACCACTGTGCACTATTCATATTAACTGAAACGTGTTTCGAAACTTACAATTCAAGCACCAGGATGATCTCGGAGCTGGTCTCGTACACCTCGTGCAGCCCCACCACGTACGGGTTGGCCTTGGCCGCCTCGAGCACGGCGATCTCGTTCAGGACGTCAGCGCGGCAGTCCTGACCCTTCCGCCGCTTGCGCAGGAACTTGGCGGCGTACTCTTTCTGCGTAGCCTTTTCCACACACTTCTTCACCACAGCAAACTTCCCTCTGCCAAGAGAAAGAAACAGAGAGACAGAGAGAGAGAGAGAGAGAGAGAGAGAGAGAGAGAGAGAGAGAGAGACACACACACAGGATTAATGATCAGAGTCAGCTTTTGTAGTGTTGATCGGATGTTACCATAAACTTTATAAAAATGTGTTAATGACTAAACACTAAATATCTTTTGTATGAATAAGTATAAGAATAACGATCAAAGCACAAAACATGTCACTGCAACAGCCAATCTTCATCCAATATGCAAATACAGACCGTATAATAACCAGTTGATCAGAGGAAAGGGTGTGGCTATGCAGGAAGGGCAGCATTTCTCATTTGCATATTCATGAAATTGGTGAAAAAGCTTACACTTATGTAATACACTTATGCACCTGGAACATTTTGCTCTTCATTATATTTAAGCAATCTCAAAACTTTACAAATTTCGGAATAACTCCTTATCCGAATCGAGAGCTTCTAATAACTTGACCTTTATCCTCATTGTTTGTTGTATTCTCCACAAACAATAAAAAGTTATAATAAAAAAAAAGCTCTCACTTATCGGCCTATAAAAGGTTGAACGATCGACATTTTGCGTGTTCGGGAAAGCATCCTATCAGAGCTACATCAGCAGAAGACGTGTCCCCAGACGGGATGTCGAGCAATGTGCCTGCTGACCACAATGACTCAACTGCCAGTTATGCCGTTTTTCACAATTACTGAGATGAAGAAAATCTGCACGCCTCTGTCGTCACAAGCTGACCGGGCACTTCGCTGTTATGCGTCAAAAAAAATTTTTATTCTCAGCGTCTTTAACAATATTGATATTGCTCTCACGGGCCCACGAGGTGGATAATTAGAACAGAGCCAGACATCACAAGTCCCTGCTCTTACTCGGTTATCATTTATGACTCGTTGTGTGCACACATCACTCTCTCTCTCTCACGGTCTCTGCTTCTTCTTCAGACAGCCTGACACTCAGAAGATAAAAAGCAGTTGGGACAAAAGGATCTCTTCCTCCTCACATCACACGAACACACACAAAGCCCAGGCCACCAGTTTGTATAACCCTTTGTCTAACAGCCAAAAGAACAATTTGCTTGTAACTCCGCCTTCACTGCTTCTTCTTCAGGACGTCTCACAATAAAAACACACACGATGGTGTGTATGAAGCACAGGGTGTGTATGTGGGTGGTAGTGGACACAACAGACCACCCACTACACCTCGCTGATAGATGGTGCTCCCATCTCTCGCTGTATCTACTCATGTTCAACACAAAAGATGAATGCCGTGGGGCGACAAAAAGGTCAAAAGGACACAACTCGGACCTTCATAATTCACCGAAACCATAAACACTGTGCAGAGTGTTGCAGGTTGTAATAACCATTCGTTCAGCATCTGGTATTTCGCTGTTCTCGATATGCAGGGTCTGCTTTTTTGGGGTTTTTGCAATTGCGCCTTAGTTCTCACTAATCTGCAATCATTTACCTTAAAAGGTTTAAAAGGATGTTTTCATTCACCATGCAGACAGGAAACACACTACGTTGTCACACGACCCAGATGCAGAAGTGGTTGTACATCCTGCACGAAACTAAACCAACACAGACACTTGTCTCCCTTTAACGTTCTTGTCTGCGGGTGCTGAAAAAGAGACTGAGAATAGAAATGCAACCATGGATGTCTTTCTTTCAGCTCTTATTAAGCAATGCAAATCTGATGTCTTATACAACTTGACACCATAAAAAAAAACCTCATTCTTAATGTTAGCTGGCCAAACGGCCATGGGAAAAACCACGGGAATGGCTTCAGCAATGTACTGCCAATTGGCCATGGCATGGTAATGGACTCTCCAATGGTTACCCCAATGCTTACAGCAATGGATAACCCAATGGTCACTTCAATGGATACCGCAATGGACAGACCAGTAGACACACCAATGGATAAACCAATGGCCATGGCAAAGGATACTGCAATGGGAAATCCAATGGCGACAGCAATAGACAACCCAATGGCTCAGGCAATGGACAATCCAACGGCTACCACAAGGCAACAGCAATGGCCACCCTAACTAACTTCTCCGAGTCGGCTATTATCCCGATGCAATTCACGCAGATTATTCTGACCAAACACTGAACAAGTAAACTATTCTACAAATGGAGCCTTGTCCGATATAAAAGTAACCGTTGCTATCCCATAGTGTGCTTCGTCCTCTTAATAGTCTTCATTTTTCTAAAAACCTGGACGTACTGCTGTACCTGATCAGCACAAAGTGAGCGAGAACAAGGGCAAGATCGGCTGCTTCGAGAACCCTCAGGGGAAGTTCCTAAAAATGACATGCCATCAAAAAAAAAAAGAAAAAAAAAAAGTCAGAGCTGAAATCAGGCCAGCATCCTATGCGGCGCTCAAAAGTAGGACACTCGTAAAGACTTGAATGCAACATCAGTCAGGAAAATGAAGCGAGGCGAGCACGTCCTTGCAGAGGAATCAATCTCCTCTTCTTTCGGTCCCCTTCCAAAACACTTGAAAATGCATGCGCGAGCGAGAGAAATTTCTGTGTCTCACCCAAGGAAGGAAAATGTGTGTTCATTTACATTTATTCAAAGCAAGTTCCAAACGCGCCTACAGCTCGACCAGACACGGACGCAATGACCAGTCAGAATGTGCAAACATGACTCGAAAAAGCACACACGTTGAGGCATCCTCTCAGGCTGAAGTCTCATGACTAGACCGTGGTGTGTGTGTCGTACGCATGGCGCAGGTGGTGTTTGGGTGCAAGAAGTCACGATATTTTGACTGCCTGTATTCATGGAGCTCGATCTTCCATCAGATCTGGCTCTCTCTTTTCAACTGAAGATCAGATAGGATGCATTACATAAAGGACTCCGCGCGCCGTCACATGCATGTGGGGTCACGAATGTTTTTAATCCAGCCAAAAAGAGCATTCCAAGAATGTACAAAAGCAAACAGATTTTATCACAAGCTTTTTCAAGCCAGAAATTGAAACCCGGCCACACGGTAGATTCTCATCTGCAAAAATGCCCTGCTGGAGTTTAAACAACACCGCTGTCTGATTATAATTAAACCGTCTGATGTTTGTTAACACCCAGGGCTGGAATTTTCTAACCATTTCTCTTATCTAAAACCACAGCAAATGCGGGATCTCAGATATATTATTGACATCCAATGCAGACAAGTTCCTGGCAAGGTTCTTTTGAACTGATTGCTACGCCTTGGGGGAATGGTGTCCAGAAACAATTATTTTCCAGCTTAAGAACGAAACATTGAACTAGAATTTTATTTATTTATTTATTTTAAATGACCAATTACAAAAGCTTACAGTAGAATTAAATGTCCCCCTCTTCCACAAGGATAACCCACTGGACCTGAGACTTCTCACCTAAAAAAACTCTTTTCAAGGTGACACAGTCTTTCATATTTCAGAACTTCAGGGCAAAATGAAGAAGAACCAAACAGGTCTTAAGTTTCAGGGGGGAAAAAATAAATAAAAATATACAATTATAAGCTTCCATATTATATATTAAATTATATATTCCTTTCATTTAAACTGCACACGTGACTAGCTACATTTGGTACTAAACTTCATTCACCTTAGCTTAACACACACACACACACACACACACACTAAACCTTGAAAGAATCCAAAACAAAAACTTTTAATGAGTCAAGGCAGAGAAAAAATATTAACATTTTGTCAATTAATTAATTAATTAATTAATTAATTGGAGTGTGAAGTTAATAAACTTGAACATAAATGTCAGCTATGAAGCTACACTGAACTGAACTAAACTAAGCGCGCGCCTTGTTACAAACACCTGTTTACCCAGTGAGCGCGCGCGCCCCAAACCGATCAATAAGAAAGCACGGGTTTACCTGCCGAGCTCTTTACCGGCGAGGTCGTAGTTGGTCTTAAACGGCTCAGTGCGGATCCGTGTGTGGATTTTGGTCAACATCCCGTTCTTATTCTTGACAGTGGAGTCCAACATCGCGGCGCTGGAGATCTGCACAACTAATCACGGTTTAATCAGAGAACCCGGCGGCGCTTCAGTCCATCAGGTGAGAGAACCTCTGCAGCCTGTCCTTCCTGCCTGAAGACACCGCGGCTGGAGGGGAATAGTCAAGTCCAAACACGGAGCAAAATCCTATGATGTTTTGGGGTGTTTTGGGGTGTTTTTTGTTGTATGTGTGTAGTTTTAAAGCGTCTGGGTACCGGCATTAAACACTCCTGCAGCGACCAGAGTGCATCAATGTAACGCGAGTTCTGAGCACGAGCATAAACACTCCGAACAATAAGATACTCCTCTAACCCCGCCCCCCTTTTCTGCAATGCAATTTACCAGCCAATCGGTGTTGGTTTAGGGGGCGGGGCTAGGTTTCTCTGTTCTTAAAGGATGAAAAAGCATTGCATTGCATAAATATTTATTTATTTAATAAATAAATGTTAGTTTATTGTTTAATGAGTAACTGCCATCTATCTATCTATCTATCTATCTATCTATCTATCTATCTATCTATCTGTCTATCTATCTGTCTATATGTCTGTCTGTCTGTCTGTCTCTATCTATCTATCTATCTATCTATCTATCTATCTATCTATCTATCTATCTATCTATCTATCTATCTATCTATCTATCTATCTATCTCATGAGAAGCCCTTTCAATACAAACATTTGGTTCAGATTTCTTTTTATTAAAAAAGAAAATATCAGACACATTATTTAAGCAAGTACAATCCTATCTTTATCTGTGTAATGTTATTGTGCAGGTTAATCTTGAGATTTATTTATTTTTTTCTTTTTCACGCGTTTCACCCATTTTCTTTTTTATCATAATACTGTCACTAGATTCCAGGGTATGTTATTTCTGTTCATATCCACTTTGATATCGATGGTTTGTGGTTTTCACCACGCCAACAAAATGAGTAAATTGCAGACCCTGACCCTGAGCTACGATTCACGGATCCCGTTTTTTCAAGGAAAGTGCTGCTCTTGCTGCTTTCATAATGTAGAAATTGGGATTGTATTTTTTTTTATTCAGATGTACGCAGCTTATGTTTGCCTCGCACCTCTGGGGATCGTTGTTCGAATCCTGCTTCCGCCCTGTATGCGCAGAGTTTGTATGTTCTCCCTGTTCTTCGGGGGTTTCATCTGGGTTTCCTCCTCCAGTCCAAAGACATGCATTGCTGATTGGGATTTCCAAACTGTCTGAACGGGTGTGCCCTATGATGGGTTGGCAGCTCAATCCAGGGTGTCCCCCGCCTTGTGCCCCGAGTTCCACCACAACCCTGTGTAGGATAAGTGGTACAGAAATTGTATGGTTGGATGGATGGATGGATGGATATATCTACATGCATTGGCCTTTTTATCCTCCACACATACAATAATGAGCCTAATGCAGGCTGTTGCTATGCACTATTTATCAGCTCCCATCTATCGATACATAAGGACAACCAAAGGAGCACACTGACCAGATGATATGTGTGCATGTATGTATGTATGTTTGATCTTTGAGCACAGCAGTGACACTGACAGGCTAGTATGTATGGTGTGAATACAAATGGATCAAGTGCTCAGAGTTTTAAACACTTGCCACTGCCTGCACTGAGAAACATTCCACCAACCCAAAATAACCAGCCAACAGTGGTCTCGTGGTCAGAAGACCAGAGCAGATCAAATGTGTCACAAGGCAGAAGCGGATGCAGGTGCAGGTAAACAACAGCTTTATCGAAGACACAGGCAGACAATTCCAAAACATAAGGGAGGCACATAGTCAATATATCAGGCAAAGGTCAAGCGATTACTTGGCAATGTGAATTAGGTAAGGCTAAGGCAAAAGCAAGATCTGTAACTAGGAAGACTATGGCAATGAAACAGCTTAGTAACCACTGGAGATTATCACAGAGCGTATACTTCGCAGAATGAATGTGAAATGAAAGTCCATTTATACTGTTGTCTGTAATTGTAAAAGTGTGTGTAATCAGTAAGATGGTCTCTGTTGTTGCATGTTGCATGTTGTAGTACTCTGGGTAGTGTACTTGAACATCATTTCCTGCATTGAGATGGCAAAGGATAGAGAATGGATACTGGATTTGGAAAAAGATGAGCTTTGTCTCTAAGTGTACAAGTTGAACCAACATGGTATGTGTTTAGGTTACACCACTGTTGCACTTGATGCAAATAATAATATCTGGCCGGTTGTGACCAGCTAACGAACATCGCTACAGATAAGCTACAATCAGGAATTGTGTACAAAGTGCACCATGATTAAAAAAAACAAAACAGTGATAACAAAGTAGATGCACACACTGTGGTGGCCACTGAGTGCATGCACACACACATCACGTACTTAATTTCTAATTGCAGGGACTTTGAGTCCGTAACCGGTGTACGAAATAGAGCCGTACCACCTGAGACGTGTTGTAATACAAATTCTAGGGCATGCTGAACTAAATAAAACGTGCATGAATCTAAAAATATCCCACTTCTCTTTCTATCTTTTCAGCTGGAATGCTTTTGAATAGAACGTTTTATAAGTGTAGGTTGGCATGACTATGACTAAAGGCAGTGATAGAATCATGTTAAGCTCGTAAACACTCTATATGAGCGTGTGTGTAAGAGACGAGGAGAGGCACAGGGAATAAGAGAGGAGTGTTTGTAAAACACAAAACCTCAGTAGGTAATTGGAGTGTACAGCCTGGTAAAGTCAGAGTCACGCCAACTACTGTTCAGCATGAGAAATCTTTCACCTCATCATCAGATGCCCAGGAATGCATGTGTGTGTGTGTGTGTGTGTGTGTGTGTGTGTGTGTGTGTGTTTGATGGTAACCAGCTGACAGACATATAACTGGAGCAGTAGTCAGAGAGGGTCATGACCTGCCTCTGCAAATGAGACAGAGAGAACGAGAGAGGACCCAAACGGCAAAGCCACCAGACTAGAACAGCTAAAATGATACTTTTAGAAAAAGCAGAGCTTGTGCAAAAAGTGATGGAAGTGTTCTCACCTTCACAATATAATCTAGGAAGGGGTCTCCCTTAAGTTTCCTCTTCAGAAGGTGAAATGCTGCTCAACTGAGTTAAGGTCTGGTGATTGACCCTTCCACTTTTTCCCCCTGATAAAGTCCTTTATTGAGTTGGCAGTGTGGATCGTTGGTTCTGGATCGTTGTCTTGCTGCATGATGAAGATACTTGCGATTAAATTTGGATGCATTTCTCTGTAAATTAGCAGGCAAAATGTTGTAAACTTCTAAATTCATTCTGTTGCCTCCATTCTGAGTTACATCATCAATAAAGATTAGTGATCCCATTCCAGAAGCAGCCATACAAGCCCAAACCATGACACTACCTCCACCATGTTCTCACAGAACATGAGCAGATCCTTTCTTTCTCCACACTTTGGCCTTTCCGCCACTTTGGTAGAGGCTTAATCAATTCGCCAGTTTAAATGAAATTTGAAAAGGTGTAGCAAAAGCGTCAAAGTGTGCTGGACCCCATCATGACTGGAACTGATAACACCAGGCCCATAATTACCGTAAAACCTTAAAAACATGGATGTCCCAAAAACCTTTTGTGTCTTAATAGTGATAAGACTGAGGTTTTGCTTAATGGCTCTTCTCATCGGCTTCGTAAAGCTGGTTCACTAACTTTAAATGTAGATGGCTCTGTTTTGGAGCTCCCAACTAAATTAAAATATTTTAGTCATATTTGATTCGAGTTTTTCTTTTGACCCACACATGCAATATACTGTCAAGAATTCCTTTTTTCATCTCAGAAATATCGCTAGACTTCGTCCTATGCTATATTCTCCTGTGACTGAAAGGTTTATAAACACGTTTGTATTTTCTCGTATCGATTACCGCAGTGCACTTCTTGCTAGGGTTCCTAAATCCACACTAAATAAATTGCAGTGTGTGCAAAATTCTGCTGCTAGAATCCTGACTGGTGTGAGGAGAAATGAACACATTAAGCCACACATGATTTTATGGAGATGCCAGTGATCTTGACCCTTTCTGCACTCCAGACCTGCCCAACCTTGAAGTACCATGAAATAGTTTTGGTGTGGGCGCTTGGACTTGGGACTGCAATTTCCACATACAATTTTTCACTCGTCTCCTTTAGTGAACAGTGGACTAGTTCAACAAACAGGCTTCTTGTAAAAACCATAATGAACTATCTTTTACTTTCACACTACCCGTTGTTACCCAGATGAGGACGGGTTCCCTTCTGTGTCTGGTTCTTCTCAAGGTTTCTTCCTCATATCATCTTAGGGAGTTTTTCCTCACCACCGTCACCACCGTCTCGCTCAATAGTGTTAAATCCACACACTTAAAATCTGTATCCTGTGTTTATATATTTCTGTAAAAGCTGCTTTGAGACGATGTCTATTGTAAAAAGCGCTACACAAATAAAATCGAATTGACTTGAATTGAATTGTACACGTCACTCCAATACTGAAGTCTTTGCACTGGCTCCCGATCAGGTTTCGCATTTATTTTAAAATCCTTATGCTCACACATAAAGCATTGAATGGTCTGGCCCCTTAGTATCTCTCTGCGCTTTTAACTTTATACACCCCCAAGCGTCATTTTCACTCCTCTTGAGCTGGTTTACTGGCTGTCCCACAGACACGGTTGCTATCTGTAGGGGACAAGGCTTTCTCATGCTATGCTCCTAGACTCTGGAATGCACTCCCTGCTCATATTAGAGATGCACAGAATGAAAGCACTTTTAAACCTAACCTAAAAACTCATTTTTGTAGGTTAGCTTATTCTTGATGGTTTTTAACCATTTTGAATTCAATTCTGTCTTGTTTTTGTTTTTTGTACACTTTGTGCTTTTATGTGTGTAATTTAAAAAAATATTTTCTTTGAATTTTTTATTGTGTAAAGTGCCTTGAGAATTTGCTTTTAAAGGTGCTACATAAAATAAAGTTTATTATTTATTATTAAACTATTCTTACACAAGCAACAATGAGAGTCCGGGAAAACATTAGGGCGAATAAACGTAAAATAGAACCAAAAATGCCTTTTCTATTTCTGATCACTTTGCATGTGGTGTGGTGATGTGTGTGTGTGTGTGTGTGTGTGTGTGTGAATGCTTCTGAAACCCATTTTCCAGATGGTCCTAATTAAACCCAAAAGCATGTGAAAGGCTGGCATTACTGTGTCAGTGTGTATGTGTTTGGGCAGCCTGTGCAAAAATGTTCCCTAAACTCAGAGTTCAGGTCAAGTCAGAGTTTTGTGATCTTGAATCCTTCCTGAGATGTGTACACTGTCATAAACGCAGGTGTTTATGCAAAAGAGGAAGTGTACATACGTGTTAGAAAACACTCAGCGGGAGCATTAAAGCAAGGCATCGTTATGTGTCTGTTTCATACCTTAGCGTATAATGTCTGGACCTCGTGTATGTTATTATCATGTGTTGTGTTGTGTTATTATTATGAACAAGTTAAGATGATCATCACTGGTCTACGTCGAATCCAAGTCCAGTCCATACTCGTCAGTAGCAGTGTAATTTGAGCAACGTTAAGTAGCCTATTTATATTATTTACAATTATACATAAAAAAAAAGGGTCAGAGTCAAAGTCTGAGTCTCAGAAGTCTGAATTGGATCCCAAGTCACAGATCAATTGACAAAACAATACATGAAAATTTCGTGACCAAGATTATTGGCGCGGCTTCACGAGAATGGGCAACATAGTTAATAGTGCATAATATAAAATTCACATTTTGCGCACCACTATGCCATGTCTCAAAAACATATTGGTCTGGGTGGCACAACAGACCCTATCGTCTTTACATCCTGAGTCCGAATCTTGAAGCACCACAACCATCCATGTCGGGGAGTCATGGAAGCAAAACCAGCCATGCTCTTTCTGGCTAGTGTCTCCTTTAAATCACAGCGACACTAGCCAATTGTGTGCGTCTGTGAGCTCATGTATGCGGAAGAGGGCAGATAGCGCTTTCCTCCGAGTGTGTTCAATCTGTGATGCAGTTTGAAAAAATGCGAAAGTTGGCTGTATGTGTCTTGGAAGAAGCACATGTAAGGCTTTGCACTTCCCGGTTGATAGCTGTTGTATGATAGAGGAGAGCCGTCTGCTTGGGGGGGCATTTGCAGGTGATATAATTAGGGAGAAAAACAAGGGGGAAAACAGATGATAGATAGAATTAAAGAGTAGTTATAGAGTTACAGGGAGTATTAAATAGAAATTATATATATATATATATATATATATATATATATTTGTGTGTATATATATATATATATTGTGTGTGTATACTGTATTCATTTACATTTGTGCCTTGTCATCTAGTCACATCAGTGGTGTGTTGGTGGAGGATTGATGTAATGGTGTGCTCAATTCATACCTTTTTGATGACCTATACCACTTTGCCTCTATGTGTGTGTGTGTACACAAATAAAAATAGTTTCATCTCTCTTTTTTTGCTGAAAGAGCTTGTTCTACTGTAGGTTATAAACCCTGAAAAGTATTAACGGTTGTCTATGCTAGTGTATATGTGTCAAGGTTAAAGGTCACCCAGAGAAACCCATTTACACACTCTGATCTGCGCAAGCAGCTTCCGTGCGTGAGAGAGCGTTATGGGACCGAGGCTCGGCGTCTCTGCATTGTTAAAAGGCATGTTAGTTATTCCCAAACATTCTCACATGTTCTTCTTAATCCTTTTAGCAGGCAAAACAAAGGCCTGGAGAAACTCGAAGCAGAAAACGAGAACAGAATGAAGTCATTAGCAGACGACACAGGATCAAGTGACGCTTCGTAGCAGATTAACCACGAGTAATTGAATCAAGTCACATTTTACAATGCAAAGGAAAAGGACACGATGTGATGAGATCGTTATTCTGAGAGTTGTTGGACTGACCACAGTTTTAGACGAGGAGGTCTTTCTGGCGTTTTTTTGGAATGGTATACATTTAGAAACTGGCCATCCATAGCCAGGTAAAAGTTCTGTCCAGAAATAAAATGGGGAAACTCCGTAGTTTCCCGTTCGAGAGTCCATCTTCAGAAACAATGTGTCTGTTATTATTTACTGATGATCCAGCTGCTAGTGTTCTTTTTTTTCCCAGCCAGGATCTCCATTTTGAAGAAACCACAAAAAAAGACACACCTTATGTCTCCTCTACACACACAAACACACTCAACAAGCACAGGGATGTGAAATTGACCCCAGAGCCTTCAGTAATTACACAGAGGTGAAAAGTGAAGGGAGTCAAAGCAAACCAATCCTTTAGTTCACATCATCACCTAACAATGTCGAGCACATCACACCCTCTATACCTTTCAACGCTTGACATTGGAAACTGTGAGGTAATCTTAAGGGTATGTTGTTGTTGTTGTTTTACATTTTATTATTCACTATTGATATATATCTGATTGTATATATGTATGTATGTATGTGTATATATATATATATATATATATATATATATATATATATATATATATATATATATATATATATATATATATATATATATATATATATATATATATATATATATATATATATATATATATACATACAAAACATATATATATATATATATATATATATATATATATATATATATATATATATATATATATACATATACATATATATACATATATATATATATATATATATATATATATATATATATATATATATATATATATATATATATATATATATATAATAAACACACCCTTTAAAGCTCATTTAAAGTACATCACTGGACTGGTGGTACCATTTGACAGCAGGGCTATACTTGAGGGGGGGGGGAAAGCTACATATACAGTCCAGTGCAAAAGTTTTCATACCCACCCCATAGTTTATGGGTGAAAAAGCTAAATGCACCCATAGAAAACTTAACTCACTTAACTAACTTCGCAAGATGTTAAAATGAAACTAGAAGGAAATATGGGTGTATCCGACAACCAGATAATGATACAAAACGTATGCCAAAATCAACCGAAAATATTTTTCATACCATTGCTGTCAAGAAGACGGTGAAAGAAATCAACCTGGCAGAGAAAGGGCAGATATCTCAAGAAGTACATGGAGGCAAAAACAACTGATTAGAGGATAGAAAAGAGAGTGTAAGGTTAAAAAGTCCAACGGTGGCCATTCCAGTTATTAAAGAATACGTTTGTCATATCAGAAACAAACTTCTCAAGTGACATTTTGATGGGTTTTTTTTCTCCCCATTATAAATCTTATTCCACAGAACTGTTGAGATTTCAGGTCAGTAAGTGCAGCTCTGAGAGTACAATACAGTACATGTTTCATCATAAATATAACTTTCTTCCAATGTGATAAGAGAGCATTAACATGTTATCGAATTTAAAAAAAGAACTTTTTTAAAGGGGCCTAGATGATCTAAAATGCGGATCACATTAACTTGCTAAGCAGTTTATCAGCTCTGAGTCATTTACAGATATAAGTTGCTAAGTTTCCTCTGAAGTCTCAGCAGTTTGTGTTTGTGCAGCGAGTGGGAGGATGAACAGCAGCAGAAGAATCGAGAACATAGTGGTTGAGGAGAAGAAAAAAAAAGAGAAGAAGATGAAAGATGTTTCACAGGTAGCAACGTGAGTTTGAGTAGCCCACATCCTGCATTCTGAGCTCATTTGCAAAGGCAGCCAAGCACTTACACACGCACACTGGGTCTGAGTTTGTGTCTGAGCATGCGCGTGTGTGTGTGTGTGTGTTCTTTTGAGTAAAAAGAACTGTTATAAATCTGCACAGCTACTTTTTGCATTGCAGTATTAACATTTATCTAGTTAATCAATATTCAACAAACATAACAGCATGTGCATCTGGTCACAGGTCTGGTTTATTTGGTTGCCACGGAGATGTCCAGGTATGAGGTCACGCTCCTTGTCCTTTGGTCTCCAGGTGTGTGTTGGCCCTCATAATACTGATGGTTGCATAAGTGTGACAGATAGGGACCTTAATAAATTCATTTAAACATGGCTTATCTTTGTGTGTGTGTGTGTGTGTGTGTTTGGGGGGCGAAAGGAAAACTGCTGTATTTCTTTTAACAAAAACGTTTATTTAACAACTAAAAGATCCCATTTAATAATTATATCAGTGGAAGGTTTTTTCTCAACAGTAAGACAAACCAGTGTAAGTGTGTGTCAACTGCACTGGTTGTAATCGCTCTTTACTGGTCATGTGAACTCATTGGGGAACCCCCCCACCCCCAACAAATTCCCTTTTCCATAAGATTAAAAATTGAGTGTAATTTTGGGGTTTTAGACCTCAGCGCCAGGAAGATGAGCAGTCGGGGAGAGAGGAGCTGCCTGGGAACTCCATCATTTGAATGGGAGAGGCTGGTGGTTTGGAGATGGATTTAAAAAAAATTACAAATTTTTAGCTAACTGCGTTGGAAAATGTGCCGCGAAACGCAGAAGAAATGAACGTTTGTGATGCACATGGTCTTGTAGAAACCACAGGGTTTGCAGTCAAATCCCTAGGATTGACGTGTTCACTGACCCATTTCATGAGAGAGCAGTGTTTCGATATGAATCACTGTTTGGCTATGAATGGTACCACAAATATAATTTTTTTCATACATACAAGCTGACATAATTCCATTTGGTGGCGTGCTTTCACTGCTCGGGTCGACTCTGCGCTCGGACTGCCGTGTATTTACATCTGGAACGGGGGATCGAAAGAGAAACAATCCCTGCATGCGTGGAACAGCGGACGGATTTCCGTATTTCCAGGATTTCCTGTGTCAGCACAGGCCGTTCTTGAGTATCCCTTATACTGCCAAGTCCGACTACTTAACTCTCATCCACGCTATATCGTTGCCTTTCATTTTCATTCTGGATTTAATGACATAATTTGGAGGCTTATATTGTATGAGATGCTTTTTTCCCCCCATTAAAAATCCCCACTGTTGGGTTTATATAACATGTAACCACACCACAGCGTTGGTTGTAGATGGCATCCAAATAAGCTAAGGGCAAATTGCCAGGCAGTCTATTTTTTCTTCTCATAGAAATACATATGACCGTGAGAGAGGACAAAATTTAATGCAACAAAAAAACAACATTCAGTCTTTGTGTATATATACACACATATGAATGACGTCTTGTCTCGAAACCCTATGAATTTTAGGACAGAACATTCCTCCAGCCTTTAATAGGTCCCGAGAGGGCTGATTTAGTCTCCATCTTTCTTTCTCCATCCCTCACATACACAAACACGCACGTAAAAAAAAAAAAAAAAAAATAGTTTTTTAAATATCTTTAAAACTTTCCCAGTGAGATTATTACTGTTACCTGATAAGAATCTGAGGTTTTTTCCTTGACTCACACCCAGCATCACAATTAGACATCTTTGCAGCACGCTTTCCTGTAGCCTCAGCACAATGTGTGTGTGTGTGTGTGTGTGTGTGTGTGGACACTCAGCTGTTTTTATTTTACCCTTCCCAGAAAAAGTACTGCTCTCTGAATTTCCCACCCACACAGTACCACACACATTCATATTTTCTCAGCTTTCTGAAATGTTTCGGAGAATAAAGGCTCGAGATGTATGCAATAAATTAGGTCTTGTTCATAATCGGCCTTTGCAGATGACACCGGCGGAGACTTAATGTGTGTGTGTACAACCCGTTAAGTTTATTTGCCCACTGGAGTCCAAAACTCTACTAACATTACTAACATGGCACTCTGTTTCTCTCTCGCTCTCTCTCTCTCTCTCTCTCTCTCTCTCTCTCTCTCTCTCCTCATCATCCTCACCTCTCCTCAGCTGTGCAGGCTTCTTCAGTGACCTACTTTATTCCGCTGTTGACACAGAGACGCAGCGACATGAAGAAGAATGTCACCCCTGACAAAAGCACTTAAAGAATCTGTACCACTGATGCTAATACCCTCTGACCTGAAGAGCATCTGTGTGGAAGCAGCTCCATCCTTCAGGTCCCAGACCCTGAAGCCATAATGCAAGCACCATGAGACTAAACCTGGTCTCAGATCAGACCATGAATTTTTTCATAGAAATGTCTTTTGGCAGTCATGTGTTAGAATGTGATGGTGTGGTATAGCAAAAGACACACATAAATATGTAGGCAGACATAACAACCATGCGTAGAAACACACACACACACACACACACAAACACACACACACTGTCATAGAGGCAAAGACTGAGAGAAAAAGAAGAAGCAGGTTTCTTGGAGACACATGACAGAAGGTGTCACATTGACAATCTAGTCTAGCCCTTGAATAAACCATAGAAGTAATACTTATGGTCATCTTAAATATCAGAAAATATGTTTTGTGTGATTATATCCTTTAAGAGGCGATGGACAGTCTGGTCAAATAATGAAAATGATCTCAGTGACTAATCTGAAATAGTGGCCGGCAAGAATGATTGCGTCATAAAGTTTAAAAGCCAGTCAGGTTTAAATATGCAAAGCAGACCTACAACCACAGTTTACCAGGGCTCTGGGTAGGGACCAACCCAAAAAAGTATAAATATGATAAATGAACCCAGAACTCTTAACGTTTGTTCAGCAATTCCTCTGAAGGAGGGTTTTTAAAGGTTCTGTAGAGGGCGGGTGCAAATTTTTTCAGACAAATGATCAAATTTGTGTGTTTCCGGCCATGTTGTCTATCACAACATGAAAGCAGAATCATGTCGATGTCAGAGATACACAGTGACTAGATATGTTCCCATCCATGTTGCAAATTTAACTTCGCATTAAAACATTACATTACATTTACATTTATGGAATTTGACAGATGGCCTTATCCAGAGCGACTTACATTTATCTCATTTATACAACTGAGCAATTGAGGGTTAAGGGCCTTGCTCAAGGGTCCAACAGTGGTAGCTTGGCAGCGCTAGGGCTTGAACTCCTGATCTTCTGATCAGTAAGCCAGAGCCTTCAACCACTGAGCGACCACTGCCCTTGTTTGTGAATAAATCACTGTTTTCCATCCAACAGCAAAGTCGTCACTTCCGGGGAAACTGCTGTAAAGTATCAATACAAATGGAAACCATCCATCCATTCATTTTCCGTACAGCCTATTCTACACAGGATCACGGGGAGCCTGGAGTCTATTCCAAGAGACTTGGGGCACAAGGCGGGGGACGCAACGGATGTGGTGCCAACCCATCACAGGGCACAATCGCACACACACTCACACACCCATTCGGACAGATTAGAGATGCCAATCAGACTACAATGCATGTCTTTGGACTGGGGAGGAAACTGGGGAAATCACTGTGGCTCTTTTTTTCCCCAATATAATAAATGATATCACAAACCTCATGTTATCTTGCGATCGGAGGCGGATACCCGATACTTGGGAAGGGACTCGTGTAAGAAAGTTCTTGGAAGTAATTATTCCAATAACTAATAATCAAGTAGGAGTGTCCATGTGGTCTAAAATGATGAACATCATAATGAGTTAGAGCAGCGTAAATGTCACGAGTGTCGATCTGATTGTTTTGAGGTCGCAATATGGGATTTCAGCACCATGTACACATTGGAATGGAATGGAATCTCTTCTTCAGTATTTGATTTATCCTAATCAGGATCATGGTGAATCCAGAGCGTATCACGTGAACACTGGGTGCGAGGCATAAATACACCCTGGATGGGTGTCAGTCTATTACAAGGTGCCGTACATTCATTCATAGTTTTTAGGAGGTGGGAGCAAACCAGAGAACCTAGAGGAAACCAATGTGGACATGGGACAAACATACAAAACCGGAGACCCTGGAGATGTAAGCTGCTGTGCTATACAGCGACCCCCCTGGAAAACAACAAAAACAAATTAAAGGACACATAAGGACAATAAAAATATCTGCAATACAGATGTAACCCATGACAACGACATGAAACTTCTGAATTGTGTGACTAATTCATGTCGCCAGAAAGCAAGTAGTAATCTCTCACTCCATTCGCTTTCCTCCATCAGATCTCTCTCCATGTCCTTCTGAGATCAGTGTCAAAATCCTGACCACTGAGAGAAAGTTTGCTACTGATAAGTGAAAGTTCATTATTATTATGCATGATTAAATGTGAATGTTTGCCCACTTGCATTCCCGTGTTATTCCCCTTAATATGATAAATTGCAGTGAATTATTACGCAATTACACTCAAAAAGACAGATTAGCCATCCAAAGCTGTAAGAGGAGGAGAGGTCGGAAACCCAGCGCTCTTTAGTGAGGAATTTGTATCATTTTGGGGACGTGTGCTGTGAGGCACGTCCGTCTTCAGCATGAAGATGCTGTAACGTGGAGTGTTCGGTATGTGCCTTTACTGAGGACAAGCAGATGGAGGCTGATATTGAACAAGCACGTACTTTTTATGCAAAAGAAAAGAAAAAAAAAAGGAAAAAACTTGGATTTTCGTAATACGTTCCTGGATTATTTTTGGAGCACACAGGAAGTGATGAGCGTAAACGATATGACATTGTTCATGCAATGGAATGTTCCATTTTTCTGCACGTGTGTGTGTGTGTTACAGAATACTGATGTAGCTACTGTAGGCTTCAGTCCATGTATCCACTGTAATGTTTTTACAGGAACGTTAGCGAAAAGAAAATGAGAGTTGTTTCTTTAAAATGTATGTAGTGAGTAAAAGGTAAAAGTTTTGAAAGTGGGAAAATAAACCCCAGATTTGGACTTTTTACTACTTCCTACCTCTAATGAGGATTTTGACGCTGCTTTCGTTGGATCTTGTAGACGATGTGGTTGAATCAACTGTAACATATGCGGCCATATTTAGCGTATCGTAATTGAAGATCTCAAGAGGTCACGCTGAACTTACTGGCCTCTCGGTTTTTCCAGTAGCATTCACAACCCCCCCCCCCCCACCCCAACAGTCTCAGTTACGCCTGTCATTTAGGGCCGATTGTAAGCCTCTGAGGTAGCTCATAGTGGGTTTCGATTTTCATGAGGTTTTGGGTTCCTTGCCAAAAGACTTTTACCGTCTGAGCTGTCTGCATCCATTTTAATAAGGATAAAATAATACATTTGAACTATGTGGGGATTTCTTTTGGGTAACTGATCACTAATTCACGCAGTTATCGCAGTTTTTAGTGTATCCTGTTCGATATATTGCCTGCTTCAGCAGTTCCAGAGTGAGGCTTTAAGATCCTTCTGCCTGACTCGAAATGGGACATTGGGCCTTGTTTCAAATTCTATTTCACATGCAATTTTGCTTTCTTCATGTAGCTCATGGTAGAATGAAGGCACAGCTGGAGGTGGTTTGCTGTAAAAAAAAATATGACCATTATGAGTTGTTTTGTTTGGGTTTTTTTTTCAGTGCTGTTGTAAAAGTTTTTTTTTTTTTAATGTAACGTGTACGTTCACTGTCTAAAAAGATCTATCTTCACAAGTTTACCATTGAAATAATCTGTGTAAAATAATCAATTATTAAACATCAAGAGAATTTAAAATCTCTTTAAAATGGCTTAAATGCAGAGTTTGGAAATGCTCCCATGCCCCCCTGCTATACATAACTATCTAACTAGCTAACTGCTGTGTGTGTGCACATATATATATGTATGTATATTACAGTATCTCACAAAAGTGAGTGCAACACTCACATTTTTGTAAATATTTGATTGACACTGAAGAAATGACACTTTGCTACAATGTAAAGTAGTGAGTGTACAGCTTGTGTAACAGTGTAAATTTTCTGTCCCCTCAAAATAACTCAACACACAGCCATTAATGTCTAAACTGGGCCCAAAGTGTCAATATTTTGTGTGGCCACCATTATTTTCCAGCACTGCCTTAACCCTCTTGGTCATGGAGTTCACCAGAGCTTCACAGATTGCCACTGGAGTCCTCTTCCATTATTCCATGACGATATCATGGAGCTGGTGGATGTTAGAGACCTTGTGCTCCTCCACCTTCTGTTTGAGGATGCCCCACAGATGCTCAATAGACAAACACAAACATCTGTCTGAGGAGTGTGTTATGGTCAGAGGAGACCAATGTAGAACTTCTTGGGCATAATTCTAAAAGATACTGTATGTTTGGCACAAAAATAAGACTCCTCATCGACCCAAAGATCACCATACCTAGGGCGAAGCATGGTGCTGGCAGCATCTCGCTATGGAGCTGCTTCTCTTCAGCTGGAACTGAGGCTCTATTCAATACCTACCGAAAGCACAAATCCATGTAGAAAATAGTTATTTATTATGAGCAACTTTTCTTAACATTCTGCTAGGTTAATCAGCATGGTTTTGTTTTTTTGCTAACTGCTTTCAATGAGGCAGAGTGCCTGTAAGGTAAACTAAAATGAACTATCACATATTAAGGGTTTGTGTCTTTTGACGGATTTGTTACGCATACCTGTAAAACACTCCAACTGCCTTAAGCTGGCACAAGAACAACAGGTCCATATTACATAAGGCCAATTCAGCTCTACATACCATTAAAAAAAACATTTCTGGACCATTTCATTTATTCAACAGGGTGTTTGTGGGAAAGACTCTACAGTGGCATTGTACAGAATGATAAGAATGAGGCCAGGTGACATTTCCTATTTTGGTTTGCAGAGAGCTTACAGTATATGACTTATGCCATGCATGACAGAAATGCAAAAAAAGAAACACCCAGGCTTCATTAGGCCTGATACAGAGTAGTCATGTGACAGCTAATCCTCTCATACTGTAATGTTTGGTCAGAGAGGAACGAAATTCTTGGATGCCGTAGGTAAATATAGGCATGCCGGCACCGCCAAAGCAAAACCTCACACACACACACACACACACACACACACACATACACACACACACACACACACACACACACACACACACACATACACACACATGCGCCAGTGGCAATTTAAATTAGCCAGTCCACCTACTGGCATGTTTTTAAGAGGAAACATCAGTATCCAGACTCAGGATTAATTTCCCCCCAGTAACAGCATGTCAGGTGTTTTATTCCTCGTATACCACAGCAATTCCCCTCTGGGTTTTATTTTCCTCCTACTTGAAATGAAGACAAAAAACACAACTTGTTACCGTGGAAGTGGAAAGCATAAAGCTCTTGCATTGACAGTTACGACATGCTGACACTGGAGAAATATTAAATAATATCCTTCTAGAAAATTTCACCATATCAACAACTACGTTTGTTCTTTGTTATCTACAGTAACAACCTTTTTCTTAATCTGTTAGTTACAGTAATCTGTCAATATGTTATTAAAGATAGATTGCAGCTTGCCCACCTGTAAATGAATTGCTACTATAGAAGCGATAATGTATTTTGTGATTTGACCAATCAGATTCAAGAACTCAACAGCCATGTGGTGTACAGTATAATATTAAACCCTGTCATGACTGTAAAATGTTGCTTGTTAGTTTTCATTCGAGTATTACCAAATTGCCATGGAGGCAGGTACAAACAGATAAAAACAAAAACAACAAAAACAATAAGAAATATGTCACAGCATTCCACAAATGCCATAAATGCCAATATACAATAACACGTTATTGCCTTTTATGTCCATTTTAGGAAGCAGTGTGTGTGTGGTGCCCTGTGAGTGTATAAACTGCAATGTTCGTGTTTGGAGTGTAGTTGTAGTAGTGTTGTTGTAGCTGTGTGAAAAACATCCGCACATCAGAGGAGTGAAACAGGAAGGAGCCAGTGACATAAACAGGTAGAGGCATGCGTGAATTTAGCTGGTCTATAAGCACACACTATATAGAGGGCAAAGACACTACATAGACGCAAATGACTATTTGTGTGTATATAAAAAGAGACACACAGAATGTGTTTGTGTGTGCGGGGAGAGACATACACACACACACATATATATATATATATATATATATAGAGAGAGAGAGAGAGAGAGAGAGAGAGAGAGAGAGAGAGAGAGAGAGAGAGAGAGAGAGAGAGAGAGAGAGAGCGAGAGAGACTGATACCTTCAGACTTGATTTGCCATGATCGTTGCTGCCACTCCCTCGAAAAAGAAACCTTCACGTGTGATGTGTCATGATGTCAGGGTAAAAGCGTCTAAAATCAGACCTTACATACCTGAGCTGCAGGTGTGGCACCCACCAACATACCTCTCCCCCCTCGCTTCTTTTTTACTCATTTCTCACACTCTCTCATCCAGCCGTCTCTAAGAGATCAAAACATTCCACTTTTTCCTTTCATCTGAACACCTTACACCTTGGCAATGAGGGGGCAGTCATTTTCTGGAAGAAGCTCTGTTAGCGCTGTAGTTAGTAGGTTAAAGTACATTCCTCTCATCTCAGAAATGAAGATAAAACTTTAAGGCACACTCTAGCATTTTCCCACCTAAATCCCTATCTACTGGATCTGTAGCCCATCGAGAACGGTACATTTCCATGTACAGAGAACGTGTTCACACGAAATAATGGAAGTCTATGGGCAGCTGTTGAACTTCATCAACTACATGACTATGTAATGGAAAATTCAAAACTATAACAATAAACTCAATATGAAATGAGACAGGCAACCTTTCTGAAAAGTCTTACCAGAGCTGTCTGTGTAGTCCCCTCCAAAAGTATCGGAACGGCAAGGCCAATTCTTTTGTTTTTTACTATACACTGAAGAAATTTGGGTTTGAGATTAAAAGAAAATAATAATATGGGATGACAGATCGGAATTTCAGCTTTCATCTCCTGATATTTACAGGTAGATTTAATAAACACATAGAACATAGAACATGGCACCCTTTCTTTGAATCCACCCATTTGTCAAAAATATTGGAACGCGTCACTGATAGTTGTTACTTGTTGTCCATATGTGCCATGTTAAATCGATGGTTTACACAATCAATAGCTCTGAATGTCTACTTTTAGTTTGAGCCCTGGGTTTCACCTGTGAAGACTGCATTGGCTGTTAAAAAGGATAAACCAACATAAAGTCCAGAGAGCTGTCTATAGGAGAAAAGCTAACCATTATGAAGCTGAGAAAAGAAAGAAAATGGATCAGAGCCATTGCACAAGCATTGGGAATAGCTAATACAACAAATTGCAATGTCCCTAAAAGGAAAGAAACCACTGGTGTACTAACAACCAGACACCAAACAGGTCAGCCAAGCAAAACAACCGCAGTTGATGACAGAAACATTGTGAGAGCTATGAAGATCAAACACAAAAATAAGACATCGTTTGGTGACATCACCAATAAGACATCACCAATAACTTCCACAGGTCAGGGGTGGAGGTATCATAATCTACTGTTCAAAGATTTTGAGAGCAGAAATATACAAGTCATACTGTACTGTACCACAAGCTCATCTGTGAAACATGGTGGAGGTAGTGTCATGGCTTGGGCTTGCTTGGCTGCTTTTGGAACAGGATCACTAATCTTTATTGATGATGGAACTCATGATTGTAGCAGCAGAATGAATTCAGAAGTCTACAGAAGAATTCTGTCTGTCAATTTAAAGAGAAATGCATCCGGTCTAATTGGGAGGAACTTTATCATGCGGAAAAGTGACCAAAAACACAATGCCAACTCAACAAAGGACTTCATCACGGAGAAAAAGTAGAAGGTTTAAGCCTGGCCAGACCTTAACTCAAAATAATCAACCCTCCCACAATAAGCAACAACTGAAAAAAGCTGAGGTATAAGCCTGGAAAAACAGTTTAGTGATGTTAGTGGGTCGCTGGCTAGATGCAGTTATTGCAAGCAAAGGATATGCAACCAAATATTACTTTACTTTACTTCACTATCTGTTCCAATACTTTTTCTCACCTCAAAATTGGATGGTTTGCACAAAAAATGTCATGTTCTAAGTTGAACACATCTGGATGTAAATCTCAGGAAATATCAGCTGAACGTCTGAGCTATCTTACTTCTCATATTCATTTTATGATCTCAAACCCAAATATTAGCCTTGCCGTTTTAATACTTTTGGAGGGAACTTGACTCTCAGCCATGGCATTGTTGGGATTCAAACATGCATTCTCCAGATGTTAGACTGGACACTTTTCTGTAGTACCACTAGGGAGCCCAGGACATTAAAAAAAAGTGTCTGTAGTAATCGCATACATGCACTGATTGAGATTAGGAAACACTGGAATTTCCTTTTAAAACATATCAAACATTATAAGAGCCTTATATCCTGGTCGCAGGTTTTCAGTTGTCACTCAAACTTGCCGCTGACACGTTCAAACAGGATCGGCATTTTAATTAGCTTGTGAGAAATGAACCAATGCATTGCTCTCAACAGCAGTCAATCAAGGAGTGTTTTGGTGAATGTCATTTCATTTTTGTGTCATTTGTCACATCAGGTATGTGGCATTGCTCATGCATATGTAAAGGGAACCGCAGCTGTGATCTGAAAGCCTTGGGGTATGAAAGCAGGAAAAGGATGTTCCTCATTCCTTGTTCAGAGCTCAAGGGTCAAAATAAAGCATTCCACTTGGCCACTGGAGATGGGAACATTTTCCCACGGCTTACTTCCCAAGCTGCACTTCTTCCCCCAAAAGACCAACCAACCGTTTAGATTACAGCTAGCCAAGTCTACAAATTATCAAGGTCAAAGGTCATGATCTTAGTGCTAACGGCTGACGCAGACGCAGAGTTCCTCCACGGGACAGAAGTACACTCCCTCGTAAATGGTTCCACCATTTTTCTGACCTCGACGTCAGACAGCTATCCAATCAAACGGCCTCTAACCTCAGTCACTAGAGTACTCTTTCTCTGAGGCCGTGGTCAGAACTTCTAAGTACAACCACGAACAAATAGCAAGCCTCTCTCTGTGGCTGTTTGCTTTGGATGCCGAGTTCTCCTATTCTGGCCTGGCTCGTATGTTGTCCTATGACCACAGAAGGAAGAATGCGCTCGGAGACCGTCTGAAACCTGTACCGTGCTCAGTGAAGTGAATTACAGGGCAAAGCTGACCTTTAAACCAGTAGAGATGTTTAAAAGAAGTTCCTAAAGGGTTCCAATAATGTTTCACCAGTGTGTCATTATCATTTTCAGTGGGTGTAAGAGGACACGTTGAAGGTTTATTTACACACAGTCAGTTCTGGTCTGAGTCTGGTGCGAAATATTCAACCATGTGAAGGGATCATTTTCAGACTGTCTCGTTTTTTTAATCCAGTAGTTTGCACGTGTTTAGTAGACTCGCAAATCAGACAGAGGTTGATCCTGGAGAGCTTTATCATTTTATTTTATAATAGAGGAACACACTTCTCATGTAACACAACCTGTATGTTTCATGCTTCAAATACTTGTAAGTGTATTTTTATTCAAATTTCGACCTGAAGAGGGTGGGGCTTAAAACAGAAGGGTTACTTTTAATGAAATATGATCCCTACCACTGGAAAACACTGAAAAACATTAAAAAAAAAAAAAAAAAAACGAGAGGTAGAAACGCCAGCACTATCAGAATGGTACTGTTTTTAATCCTGCTCACTGGGTTATTATTTTTGCTTGTACATGCCCGTGATATTTTTGAATTTAGCTCTTTCCCAAAATATAAACAAAATACTAGCCTAATTTAAACCACCGCGACTCGGACCAGAGTTTCTAACGGTCTTTATTTAAGCTTTAAATCTGAGAACTTAAAAGTTTAAAACCACTCGCCTTTTTATGTTTTTGTTACCTGCGGGACTCCAGTTTCGACTGCAGCATGAGGAGAACATGCAAACTCCGCACACACAACCACCTCTAGTCGCCTGTGAAGCATTCTGGAAAGTCAAACTTTTGGAAAAATCCACAGCAATAGTGTGCCTCCTATTTATATCTGTATATGTATCTGTTTAGAATGTGTTACCTGTTCACGGTTTAAATGACGTGTTTGTATTCGGACATGACCCGACTCCATATAATTTTTAGAGGTGCAGGTGTGACTTTACTTTCCCAAAGCAGAATTCTTCATCTGGTGATGTAGCTATGTTTAAACTTGATGCTTAGGTTACGAATCCGTTTGACTGCCAGTACAGTAGAAAGGTGGGATAATTCGTGCACGTGGACGAGAGACGATCTTTTTAGAATCGGTGTGGAAACACAGACAAAACCCAACAAAAAAGTTTACATTTACATTTATTCATTTAGTGGACGCTTTTACTTAAGTCAAAGCAACTTACAAGTGAGGAAATACAAGCAAAGTGATATATCACAATAGAAGTAGTGCTACTGTACAAGATCTTTAATTGAGTTATAGAAAAGCAAAGTGTGCAGAGTAGAGATGTAAGTGCCAGAGTAAGGTGGTTTTTTGTTTTGTTTTTTAGGGGTTAGTTGTTTTTTAGGGGTTAAGTGCTCACAGAAGAGGTGTGTCTTTAGCTGTATTTTGAAGACAGAGACAGATTCTGCGGTCCGCATTGAGGTTGGAAGTTCATTCCGCCACTGAGGGACGATTAGTGTGAAACGTTCAGCGCAAAGCTATCCTGTAACCGGCATGCTAGCACGACATGCTCGTCACAGTTAAACATGTCAAGAGAAAATAAAGACACTAGCAAGACTTGACTAATATCTTTTAAGCCTAGTTCACGCTGCTCCAATAGACGCCGACCAACACCAATAATTGGCAGATTTTAAAAGTTGGTCGTTGGATTTAGAATGCTGGGAAACTCACCTGTCATGTTCACACTGCCCTAACGGACTTTTCCTACGGACAGTCAGACTGGTTTATCCTTTTACCACAACTGAATTTTTTTACAATTACCAGTGTCTTTACGTGTCAGATTTCACCTGAAGACTTGATTGGTGCGACATGGGAGACATGCACTTTGTGCACTTTACATGTGCATTTTCACAATTTTGCTCGGTTTGCCCCCAAGCAGTTTCAATAACTCCGAGAAAGACATCTTAAGGTCGTCTATGTGGTCAGCTAAGACCATTATTAGGTCATACATTACGATCAATATTTTTTATGCAAATAAGTTGTAAACTAAACATTTGTTGCGATTTCACTTCTTACTTCTGAAACAGAATACGGAAAATAGCATCCATCCATCTTCTATACCGCTTGTTTTACAGGGCCACCTTCAGAGGAACCTGGAGCCTATCCCAGGGAGCATCGGGCACAGGGCGGAGTACACCATGGACAGGGCGCCACTCCATCCATCGCAGGGTACAATCACGTACACATTCACACACTACGGACAATTTGGACTCGCCAATCAGCCTACCATGCATGTCTTTGGACTGGGGGAGGAAACCGGAGTACCCGGAGGAAACCCCCGCAGCACGAGGAGAACATGCAAACTCCGCACACACAGGACCCAGATCTCCTCCACGATCATATACGTGTTTCTTTCCCTTAGCTAACTAGCTAGCTCACAAATATGTTGCGACATTAATTTACCTACTGCTTTTTAGTCAATACATCTTCCAGGCAACAAAAACATGCACACAAGCAGCACATTGGAGCTTGTTCAGTGAGTTCACTCAGGTGTCTTATAAACTGTACTTTAGCTCTTTGTATCTGTTTCGTCCAGTTTCAAAGCAAATCCAAGTCTATCGAGAAATGCAGGTCTACTATTATAAACTCATCTGTGCCTCACTTTATAGGCAGCAGATTTTCACAAAATAAGTTCTTACAGATATTATACATGTCTACATATTGCACATATCGCTAGTATAACATTATATTTAATTATAGAACTGGGCATTTATGTATTTTTCACATACATGTGTATGCATTTAGACTTAGAGTTGCTACCTTTGCACATAACTGACTTAATCATCTCAATCTTCTGCGTTCCAGCCTTGATGACTTTCCCAGAGAACAGAGAAACACAAACCTATCCTCCAGTGACACACACAGGAAAAAATGCACCACCGAAGGATCCCCAAACACACACACACACACACACACACACGCACGCATCCACATACATTCCTTTGCTGGTAGTGCTTTGTAAGCATGATCACTTTATATTGCTCTTAGCAGGATTTTCTGATGTGTTTTGCAGGTTGGATTTATTTATTTATTTATTTATTTATTTATTCTGTTTTTTACCTCCTGCAGTATCGAGAGTGAAAATCTACGCCGTGCTGTCCTGAGGAAGGATACAACAATAACCGACATATTTAAACATATATAAAGGCAGATTATTTGTACAGATTTTTGCATTGCTGAAATGCTTTGATACAATCACTACTGTGTGGTAAAAACAGTTGGTTTTATTTGGTTTATACCACCTAAATTTACACGCCATCATTACCTTTTTTTCTTTTCTTTTCTGTTCTGTTCCTTTTTTTCGTCCTAATTTAGTCTTGGCGAGTTCCCATCCCATCCGTTTTCTGACCTGCAGCATCACAAGGTACACACTCGGAGCAAAGCACTATCTGCCCTCTTCCGCATACATAGCCTCACAGACACCCTTGATTGACTAGTGTTGCAGTGATTGACAGCAGAGAGAGAGAGTATGCCATCCCTCCCACACAGAGAGCACAGCCAGATTTGCTGTCATGAAGCTGTGGCATCTTTGGGAACTCAAACTCATGATAACACTACCTTTTCTGTTGTGCCTGCCTTTTTCTTTTATTATAGAGCGTGTCCATTTCTTTCTGTGTGCGCGTGTGGGTTCGCATCTTGTATTCAGTGCTATGTGGAAATAAAGGGATATCTATGGCACAATGATGGCTTAACATTCTGTCTGCACTGCTCAGCATTGCATGTGAACATGCACACCGGTGCTAATTGCGCAACATCCTGTTGTGCAGCTTGTGACCTGAAAGCTGGTGTGGTTATGCAGCTTTGAATAGGTGCATCACTTTGATAAACAGATCATATTCCCATATTCTATATACTCTAATGACACTGTACTTTTCCCAACCGTGTAGCCCCACCCCCTAGTCGTTACAATTCATAAATGATACATTTGATTGGTGATACACTTCTCAACAAAGTAGTTTTTGACATGTCAGTAGAAAGCAGAGCTTTTTCTGCTTATGTAAGATATGAGTCATTTATGTAAATCATGAAACCGTGAGGTAAATCAACCGTCGTTCTAGAGCTCTTTGCACTTAGGGAACAAATGGATTTATTTGCAGCTTTGCTTATTTTTATTATTTTTTAACATCTTTTCCCTCTTCATGTGGAGTTTGTTTTATTTCTTGCACTAGATGTAGCTTTATGAGAAAAGTCTGCTGTAATAACAATAATAGTAATTGCAATGATAATGATCAGAACAATAAGGAGTCTCTTGCATATCTGGGCTTCATGGTACGAATTCCACCTCTGTCTTGTGCGTGCGGCGTTCACATGCTCCCCAAATTCTTCGGGTCGTTCCTCCCGGTACGCAGGTCTCGTTCCCGATTCGGAAAACATGAGTCGTAGGCTAAATGAACTTCATACGGCGCTCATATCGTGATGTTGTTAATCGAGTCTACTCCCTAATTGTGTCTGATATGGAGACATAAACAAACAGATTGCAAGGGGCTTAATTTACATTTAGTAATTACATGTAAGGTAGAATGCAGTCTTAACACTTTGACTCTCTAGCAGAACTGAGATTTAAACTCACACCCTTCCAGTTACTAATAAAGAACCTTAAACTGCAGCACAATCGTACTATAAGTTTGATCAAATTCTGATTACTGTGTACCTCCATACAATCAACATTTTCTAGAGGGGGAAACATCCATCTTTTCAGTATAAAATCTTGTGAACCATCTTTCTGTAAACTTTTTCTTTCTCTTTTTTTTTTTTTTTTTTTACCTTCAGAGGAGTGTTGCGAGTGTTGTCTAATTTCCACGACAATTTGGCATCTCCTGGCTGGGCTGCGTGAGTCTTTTCAGCTTTTCTGGACAAATTTTCGTGGAAAGGTTTCACCTTGTAGGCCGTGTTGACGCACAGATCGATGCAGCCTTAACACTGACTGGTAGGAATCATCAAGCATTTAGAATTCGAATTAGAATTAGAATTTTATGAAGTCATAGTGTATTTCTGTCTGTGTGGATGGAAGAATGATTTAGAATTAGAATTAGAAGTTTATGATGGCATAGTGCATTGCTGTCTATATGGAAGGGGGTCAATGATATGAGTGTATATATATATATATATAAATATAATATATATATATATTTATATGCATACCAGGTTTGTACACACCTGCCGTATTTGTTTTTTACTCCCCAAACCGCATTACTAAACTAAAGTAAAATATGCACAGTGCGGTTTTGTAAATTTATCCACACAGTGCAGCTGCAGCATAATGACGGTCATTTTTCCTATGCTCCATTGTTAATGCTGATGGCCTTAGTTGATAGCCAAGTAAAAACGGTCCCTTATCTGTCGTCAAAGCCGCAGGACGGCAGCCAATCTGATCTGATCCGAGAGCAGCAGAAGGAACCTGTGAAAATGAGCGGAAATTCCACTTCCAGTAATACAGATTGCTTTAAAAAAGCACATTACGGGAACGTCACCTAAAGATATTACAACCTAAACATGGTCATGGAATGTGTTTCTACTGAGACAGAGGGAGAGAGAGAGAGAGAGGAAGACCCAGAACATAATGAATGATATTTAAAAAGATGGTGCTGCTAGAGACGGTTGGATGATTGTGAGGCGTAGGAGATGTACCCTGTAAACTGAGTGCATTATATAATTCTGTAATGAGTAATGATTTCATCTAGCTCTTTAGCCAGTCTGTGATTGAAGGAACAAAGAAGCGTTGGGTTTCTCGTGTTATGACTAACATTATTTCGGGTGCGGAACAAATCTGATACCCGGTATTGATATCTGGTTGAGACCTGGGGGAAAAAAAAAAACAACTGATATCGGAGAAAACATCAGATTTCAGATCTTGTACCAAATGGAAAAGATTTGGAACTGGATTTGGAAAAGTTATTTATTTTTGCAACTGGAAATGCTTACGTCTAGCCTAATGAGATTCGACTTGTTTGTTTCTTGTTTTTGTTTTTTGGTAGGATAGATAGGATTTATTGTACTTATATTTTCTATTTTATTAAGTGCTTTTTTTCTGGTTAGTAGTTTTGAACAGAAAACGATATTGGATGGGGATCGATATCGGCTGTTACTAAGGGTTTCAGTATGGGTATCGGAAAAGGAAAAAGTGGTACCGTTTTGTCTCTGTTAAAAATCTCAGATGGAGGGTTGGAGGGGTGAGATGATTCCAAGGATCCGGGAACAAAAATATTCCAGGAGAATGAGGAATGAGAGGCCCAGAGCATTAACCTGTAAGTGGGATCAATATTCCTACTGGTGCCCCTGGAAAAACTGAATATATGCATGAAGAATGTGTGTGCAGTTGGTTCTTGTCACACATACAGTATTCACTCATGTGAAACCCTAGCCTTTAATAGGTTAACATGTTAGCGCAAACCAACACTGAAAATGTGGGAAGAAATAAAATTTTCTAAAAGGCAGTGTAAGTCCAATTAGTTCTTGCCATGTATATTTACATTTGAAACCGTATGGACTTTAATATGATAAAATAACAGAAAATGCTTCAAATTTGGAGCAGAAAATGCTTCAAATTTGTTCAAATCTTGTGTCTCCAACTGATCGTTGCTATTGGTTGTTGGTCTAAACTGGAGCTGATTGTGAAGGGCTTGAGAAAGTCTTTGACCCAATAAACAATAGCATGTCTGTAACTCTAGGTATTTCCTTTTATAAACTTTTATATACTGTTTAGTAGTGTGTGCTTTTGGAAAACCTGCTTAATCTATGAGCTGCGATCTTGGACATTTAAGAGTAAAGCTTTCGCGCCACCTGGTGGACATCACCAACAAAACAATTTACACCAAACAAGTTATTAGCTTTAACCAGTAGTGAAAAGAATAGAAAACTCATCAAAAGTATATTAAGAAAAGTAACATTAGCTAGTTAGCCAAACCAACATTAACTAACTTAACCAAATATTGTTTGGATTTCAGAGGCTTGCTAGTTTTTGTACTAGCTTGCTTATGCTAATTCATACATGTTAGCTATCTAGTTAGCTACATAGTCGGACTGTCTATAAAGGTTTGTTTTTGCTGGATAGTTAGCTATACAGCGAAATGATTCTTACACATGACCTTGAGCTTTACCTGTATGATGTAGATATATTTAACACAATAATCAATAGTGACATACAGTACAGTCCCCTCCAAAACTATTGGAATGGCAAGGCCAATTCATTTGTTTGGTATTTACATCTACTGTGGTGCTTGAAAGTTTGTGAACCCTTTTGGAATTTTCTATATATTTGCATAAATATGACCTGAAACATCAGATTTTCAGACAAGTCCTAAAAGTAGACACAGAGAACCTAATTAAAAAAACGAGACAAAAAGATTATACTTGGTCACTTATTTATTGAGGAAAATGAGAAATTATATATCTTTGAGTGGCAAAAGTGTGTGACCGTCAAGGATTAGCACTTAATTTGAAGGTGAAATTAGAGTCAGGGGTTTAAAAACAACGGGATGACATTTATATAGAAATGCAGATGTATAGAAAATTGTAAAGGGGTCACAAACTTTCAAGCACCAGTGGAGATGTGTTACGCAACATAAAACATGTAGAGTTAGCATTGTGTTTTGGATCATTGTCTGGCTACATGAAGTTCCTCAAAAATGATGCATTTCTCTGTAAATCGGCTAACAAAATGTTCATGTAAACATCTGAATTCATTCTGCTGCTCATCATGAGTTCTATCATCAGAAAAAATATTTGTGAACCTGTTCCAGAAGCAGCCATGCCAGCCCAAGCTATGACACTACCTCCACCATCTTTCATACATGAGCTTGTATGTTTTGAATCATGAGCAGAGCCTTTCTTTCTCCACACTTTGGCCTTTCCATCACTTTTGTAGAGGTTACCGTTGTTTTCAGAACTTTTCTGGCTCATCTCTGTATTTCTTTGCGATTCCCATACCTTCACCCCTGCCCTGTAAAGGTTGTTTATGTCATTGACTGTTATTTTGGGAGTTTTCTTCACAGTTCTCATAATGTTTCTGTCATCGGCTGTCCTTTTCCTTGGCCGACCCAATCGGGCCTGTTGCTCATTAAACCAATGGTTTCTTTCTTTTCCAGGACATTCCAAATTGTTGTAGTGGCTATGCCTAATGTTTGTGCACTGCTACAAAGATAATCCTGAAGTCAAAGTCAGTATTAGTCTTTAAAGTAGAAGCTTAGTTGTGATACGAGAATATACTCTAACAATACTATTCATCTAGGCAAAACACACAGCCTCTCCATAAGCCAATGTTCTTACTCTTGACTAGTCAAGAGACACATTCAGTAAGGCCACTATACTTATTAGCATTGTCTGTGAGGTGCGTTGAGGAATGTCAACAGCTTCAAAGACTCACAATGTGGCCTATATGTTATAAGCAGCTTGTTGTGTTGAATGGCATCAGGGCCAACAATGAGACACCACATAGCTAATGTGTTTGGAGGTTATGCCTAGACTGTGTGGCAACAGAAAGTCAGCTCAGGTCATCATCCAGGCCTGTGTGGGGAAATTACATGGTGCAATCATCTGCGCTGATTGCATGTACAGCTTTTAAAATAATCACAAAGTCATTATTATGCAATCAGACTGGATGTCTTTTTACAGCATGATGATTAAATGAGATTTAGTCTCCAACTGTATACCTGTTTGGATGAGTGTTTTATAAAATGGCCAGTGCTTGGATACAGTCGCTGCTGTTTTTAATCCAACTAACACCACACACACACCAGATCAGTATTACCTACATCATGACTTACATCATTGCCCCTGTGGATCCTTTCCATTAATGGATAATACAATCTTTGAAAATGGTGAACAGGGAATTAGGAGAGATGCATAGATGTGTAGAGTTCCCAAGTTTATTTAACATTTCTTATTTAGATTGTTTGAGAGTTTTTCGGTTATTTTAATATTGTAAGAAACATAGTATACTCTACATAGAGTTCTTCTTTCTGTCATGACTGGACATGTCCTAGTTTCCACTCAGATGATAAGCATGGTTAGTGGCTAAACAATGCAGACTTACGACCTATACATTATGTAAACATATAAATACAGAACACGGAGTCTCCTACAAGTAATGATTTATATCCATCTGTATGAAGTCTCCATTAGTCCCACATGCCCATGTCTCGACGCCACCCCTATGACTTCTTATATTTGTGGAGCTCCGGCCTGCTCTGCCATCGACGCCTCCACGTCGCCGATGGCGATCAGCATCTGGGCCAGGTAGTACGTTGTCATGACAATATGCCTGCCATGATCCATATGTTCAACGACTTTGAATTGCTGCAGCGCAAGGGTGAAGTCAGACACCATGAAGACCAGGCCACCTAGCAGAACCAGCGGGTGCCTCGTTCGTGCCGCAAGAGTCGCCATCAGAACAATGAGAAACGCATAACCTCCAACAGCCGGGACATAAACCTCAGGGTCTGGTGACTTCTGGAGGAAGGGCAGGAGATAGACGTAAATTCCACCACCTGCTCCCCAGAGCAGGAGGTACAAGAAGTAGAGGCCACAGGAAGAAGAGGTGTGAGAGGAATAACGTGAAGTCAGGAAGGAAAGAGAGTACAGGAGGTGGGCCAGAGCAAAGCAGACCATTCCTAAAAGACAGAGACAAGAAATGAGGAAGGTACCCAACGTAGCTTTCCATCCAACTGTTATCGAAAATGCAAATATGGTGCAATAAGATTGCATATTAAATAGAAATTCAGTCCAACACAGATATCAGCTGCATCCACAACCACTTACCATCTCATTACATTGTATTTCTGCTGTTTATCTATTGTTTTTGTCCACAATGTTTGTTAAAGGCAGAGCACTACACGCGAGGCACGGATATGAGGAAATGAGAACCACAGGAGGAGTTATGGCAAAGAGGAGGCGTAGGATAAACTTTTCTTTCATTCATGGAAAAGGATAGACTTTTCCGTGATAACCTCAGATTCTTGTTCTTGGCTGTCAGCAGTGGAAGCCAATATGGTCTTCTAGTGCTTGAGCCATCCACCTCAAGGCTTGAGATGTTGTGTATTCTAAGCTGCTTTTCTGATCACCACAGGTGTAAAGATAGCCTTCCTGTCAGATCGAAACAGCCTGGCCATTCTCCTCCGATCTCTCATTAGCAAGGCATTTCCTCACACAGAACTGTCGCTCACTGGATGCTTTTTTATTTCATTCTGTGAAAAATCAAATCCATAGACTGAGGTGTATGAAAATCTCAGGAGAACAGCAGTTTCTGAAATACTCAAACCAGCCCATCTGGCAAGTTATGCATCAATGGGCAAGTTTACAGGAGTTCCTAATAAAGTGACCAATGAGTGTATTCACAGTGTAATGGATAATATATACGGAAGTGTATTATTGTAAACAGAACGTGCAATACACATGATTTTCATTTCATCATGGCCAGTGCACAAGATATAGCATTATAGCATGAGTTGTTTTTTTTTTGTTTGTTTGTTTTTTTTATTTACCCAGGAGGAAAAGATGTGGCCAGATGAGACAGGTGTCTCCTCCCGCTGACATCACCAGCCCTCCAGCCACGCCCAGCAAGCTCCTCCCTCCATTGTAGCTCAGCACCACGAAAATCAATGAGAGCACGGGGGCAACCTTCACACCTGCAGCCAGGATGGATGGAGCAGATTCTGGGATCCACAGGTAGAAATACAGTGCTGCCGAAGCGAAGAAAGGAAGGAGAAAAAGAAACAGAATGCAGGACTGAAGACGAAGAGATGGAGAAGAAATGAAAACAGTATAGTGAAACACTTTCCCAAAAAAAAACCCAAAACCATTGTGAATAATACAGTAAGTAAATAAATCAGTACAACAAGCGAAATGGAGAATTTTACACACACACACACACACACACACACACACACACACACACACACACACACACACACACACACACAAACACACACACAGAAGTAATATTGGAAGTATTGTTGTAGAACTTCTCAGCACCACTGGACATTATTTGTATACATGAGAGTAGATACACGTGTATGTGTGCAACATTACCGTGTTCCTGCGCTGTCTCCTATCGTAGGCATATGTCTCCAGGATGTCCATCTTTCTCCCTGTCCCTCTCACATACACGGTGAATACAGGATGTATCTATTCCACGGAGTCCTGCGGTGCTTCTGAAAGCAGTGTGTCTGTGTGTCAGACCTGCTAATCCGAGTTTGGACTTTAGACCAATATGAGTGATGCGTTATCTGTCAGATTGTGCAGCCATAAACACTGAACAGCCTGCCCCCATTATTCCGAACCTGTGACCCTGCGGTAACATCATCAGTACGAGCAAAGGTTTCATGACTTGACTTACATACTCGTGGGGTTTTTTTTTTTTCTAAAGAATGAAAGAAGCTGAACAGAAATGAAAAGGCTCTACTCTGGTACTTTCGAACGATATCAAGTTGGTGTTTCAACTGGTCAAGAATCAGTTTTGCTGTGCAGGAAAGCTTGTGGTACTTGGGGGGGTGAAGAAAGAAAAAAAATATTGTGGCTAAAACGACATTGAGCTAGACATTTTCACACAATATCCAACTGAGTGCAGAACAATTACTTACAGTAACTGAGTTGTACTGAAAGTCTGAGGTGTACAGGGTGAAGAGGAAGAGGGACTGCATGGTTCCGTGTGGAGCAGCACTGGAGCATCACATGCTCACCCCCTTCCTCTTTATCCTGTACACCACATACTTTCAATACAGGTCGGATCTCTGCCACCTTCAGAAATTTTCTGATGGCTCTGTGGAGGTTGGGTGTATTAGAGATTGAGTGGTCTGGGAAGAACCGTCTGCTCCCCAACATGGCCAAGACCAAGCAGATGGTGGTGGACTACAGGAGGAAGAGGACCACAAACATCCACTTTACCATCATGGGTCAGGATGTTGAACAGGTTGACACCTACAGATACCTTGGTGTCCATCTTGACAACAAGCTGGACTGGAAGGTCATATAGATAAATCAGCCATAACATTACAACCACTTGCTTAATATTGTGTACCTCCTGTTTGTGCCTGCAAAACAACTCTGACCAATCGAGGCATGGACTCCATAAGACCTCTGAAGGTGTGCTATGGATCCTTTGGCTGTACAGTAGATGCTTTAGGTCCTTTATGTTGTGAGGTGGGGCCTCCATGGATCACAATTGTTTGTCTGGCACATCCCACAGATGCTCAATCGGATTGCGATCTGGGGCCGAGTGAACACCTTGAACTCTTGGTCTTGTTCCTCAAACTTCTCCACCGGCTCAAAATTATTCAACTCAGCTGCAAGAATTATTACTCATACAAAGTCCACTGACCATTTCACACCCTCCCTTATTCAGCTCTACTGGCTTCCTGTCCAACAACGAGTTGGACAACGAGTCTTTATGAAGTTCTGCTGCTCACATTCAAAGCCATTCATAATCTGGCATCCCTACTACCTTCTTCCTCCTTATACCCATGTCCATTCTCTACGATCCACCTCAGCTTCACAGTGTGTTGGGTCAGTTTAAACACGCGTCCAATTGTAGCTTGATTCAAAAGACTTTCAGTTGAAAGTCTCCCCCACAGGGGCAGCTGTGGCACAGATGGTAGAGCTGGTTGTGGTAGGTGGTAGAGCTGGTTGTCCACTAATCGTAGGGTTGGCGGTTTGATTCCTGGCCTGGATGACTCCACGTGCTGAAGTGTCCTCGGGCAAGACACTGAACCCCAAGTTGCTCCCGATGGCAAGTTAGCACCTTGCATGGCAGCTCTGATACCGTTGGTGTGTGAATGTGACAGTGTAAAGTGCTTTGGATAAAAGTGCTATATAACTGTGCCATTTACCATTTAGTTGACTGGAACGTCTTAATTACCCTGATGATGGAAATGGGCATTTTCAATGCTTGTGCTATTCTTATAGCCACTTCCCATTTTATGAACAACTAAGGGAATTTGGCCTATTTGTTACCTCATATTTATATTCCTGTGCAACAGGAAGTCACGGATAAACAATTTCCTGTTTCTAGTCACCCAGGTTTACAAATATTTGTATAAATATCAATGGGACTACACCATCCATCCATCTTCTATACCTCTTATCCTTTTCAGGGTCACAGGGAAACCTGGAGCCTATCCCAGGAAGCATCGGGCACAAGTCAGGGTACACCCTAGACAGGGTACCAGTCCGTCGCAGGGCACAATCACATACACACTCACACACCCATTCATACACTACGGACACTTTGGATATGCCAATCATCTGACCATGCATGTCTTCGGACTGGGGGAGGAAACCCACGCAGCGCAGGGAGAACATGCAAACTCCGCACATACAGGGCCACAGTGGGAATCAAACCCCCATCCCTGGAGGTGTGAGGCGAACATGCAAACCACTAAGCACCCTCAATGGGAGTATATAGTCCTCATATGAATTCATAGGGGTGCAGACCTATATTTAACAATATATATATATATATATATATATATATATATATATATATATATATAAATATATAAATGATTGCAATTCTTTGATATCCATGAAAGCAGAGTATTTTTGTGAATTTTTTGAACAAAAGATCAAAAGGTTAAACAAAAGACAATTTTTTACAGCCTTCTTTGCTCATATTTACCAAGGGTGCCAGTATTAGTGGAGGGTGCAGTAAATAAATCTCTTAGAAGCTGATTAGCTAAGCACTGAACTGAGGTCAGTTAGAGATAACAGCATAAAGAATACAGTTGTTTCCAGTGTGCCTTCAGTGTATATTATGAAAGTGAAGACCTGAGGATGGGGGAGCTAAAGAAAAAAAAATAAGTACAGTGTGCTTGCATGCACATGGAATTTAATTTTCTTACATGTGTGTGTGTGTGTGTGTGTGTGTGTGTGTGTGTGTGTGTGTGTGTGTGTGTGTGTGTGTGTGTATCACCATGTATTTATGATCCTGTAATACCCAGGCTACAGGATTGTCTGGGATCATTCTTCAATCCAGCATGATATCTTGGGGGAACAGCGGTTGGAGCAGGTAGATCACTGAAATTTGGTTTCCTTGCCCTGGTGTACAAGTCAATCATTAACATATATGCGCTACAATGAACTTCAACCTCCCATAATCCTCCTGGTTCAAACACTTCACTGTGCTGATCAGACACAGGAAGAGCTCCGGAGGAGAACGGATAAAGCGAGACAAGTAGAGAAAAGGTGAGGAAATGAAAGGTAAAGTTATGAAATACTTGTAGAGATTATTTGGGTATAGGTGAGTGTGAGTTCTTAAAGATATCAGAGACACTGATATGAGGAAATGAGCAACATGGGAGGAGTTATGGTAACTCCATAGGAGGTTTGGGGTTGATTTTTTTTTTTTGTTGCAGCATTCTGTGTAAACTCTAGAGACTGTTGTGTGTGAAAATCCCAGGAGATCAGCAGTTTCTGAAATCCTCAGACCAGCCCATCTGGTACCAACATCCATGCCACGATCAGTCACAGATATCCTGACAAGATAAATGCATGAATGTGCAGGTGCACCAGTGTTCCTAATAAAGTGGACAATGAGTGTACATATTCCCTAACAGGAGATGTAAACCTAATATTTTACTCCAATAATGTATACAAGATGATAGAACTACTAGGAATTACTAGGAACCACAGGGCGGCTGTGGCGCAGTTGGTAGAGTGGCTTGTCCACTAATCGTAGGGTTGGTGGTTCGATTCCTGGCCTGGTTGACTCCACATGCCGAAGCGTCCTTGGGCAAGACACTGAACCCCATGTTGCTCCCGATGGCAAGTTATCGCCTTGTGTGGCAGCTCTGCTTCGGTGAATGGTTGAATGAGACACAGTGTAAAGGGCTTTGGATAAAAGTGCTATACAAGTGCACATTTACCATTTAACTACACCGTCAGACATCACCTACACCAGAATTGTATGCATTGTCATTATCCTTTTGTCTCTGCAGACATGACTGACAGATCACCACCGGTAAGAGTCGGAATTGTGGGATATGGACATTTAGGTGAGTCAGAAACATCTGGTACAACATACAGGACCCCCAGAGCTCATTACGCATGACATATTTGTAAAAAGTCAGTATAAATAGAAAGTTACATTTGAAGGATTGCTTAGCTCAGTGGTTCCCAAAGTAGAGGAAGTGCAGGAAGATGCAATGGACGAATTAAGGGTGTGAGACAAAGTGCACTGTAGTGGGGGAAAAGATTGAAAGCTCGGGAAAAAAACAAAAAGGTAAGATGGAATGAAATGTAGAGGGAATAAAATGTAGTAATAATAATAATAATAATCAACAAGTTAAATAAACCCCTCTTGAAGAATATAAATATTTAGTTGTTAATTATTAATAAATATGCAGTATTTATATATACAGTATCTCAAGTGAGTACACCCCAAACATTTGTGTAAATATTGGATGATATCTTTTCATGTGACAACACTGGAGAAATGACACTTTGCTACAATGTAAAGTAGTGAGTGTACAGCTTGTGTAACAGTGTAAATTTGCTGTCCCCTCAAAATAACTCAACACACAGCCATTAATGTCTAAACCGCTGGCAACAAAAGTGAGTACACCCCTAAGTGAAAATGTCCAAATTGGTCCCAAAGTGTCAATATTTTGTGTGGCCTCCATTAATTTCCAGCACTGCCTTAACCCTCTTGGGCATGTTGTTCACGCCACCCCAAGAAAACAACCCAAATAAAAAGACACGCAAGTACGTTCCACTTGGCATGGGTTTCCATATAACATTTTATTTTGAAGTTAAAAGGACTGGCCCAGAATTATTTTAAAAGAAGCAGCCAACACAGTCAGGCACTGGTTAAATAAAACACGAGGGAAAAGGGAATCAGCAATAATCATAGGAGGACTGAGGCTTCCTCTATGAAGTGCAGACTAGTACGACAACACCGACTGTACAAAAAGGGAAAATCACCCCACTAATCAGAATCATCTCCACAAAATTCACTGCAAATGAACACAGCAGTAATAACGACTCTTAATATAGTAAAGCCCAAGGTGCAGCCAAGAACTCCCTAAACCTCAGGAAGCACTCAGCTCCTACAAGAAGAAAACAAAAACACAAATCAATTACAATTTGCTCAAAGCAGACAAACAAAAGAATTAAACAAAAACCCAGATAACCTCGAGCTCAAACTGAGTACAGGGAGCAAGTTTACCAAGACGGACCAAAACCACTACTACCACCTAGCAGTATCAGCATCACTGATAAACACTGTTACAGCACAGTTCAATTAAAGAACTGTGACCTTAGTGACAGTAACTAACACAAAACCAAACACAATCAAGCAGCACCAATCAAGCAGCCCCAAAGCAATCAAGCAGCACCAATCAAGCAGCCCAGTGGCTCCACGACTGAGGGGGAGGAGCTATACTGCATAAACAACCATCTATACTGTATATTGTGGTAGGGAGAGAGCCCATTGGCCACGTAGTTAATAAGGGTTACGTTTAAACCGGCACACACCCCACTACACCTGTACCTGGTGCAAATCCATCACAGGGCACAATCTCACACACACACACACACACGCACACACACACTACGGACAATTTGGAAAAGCCCATCAGCCTACAACACATATCTTTGGACCTGGAGTAGAACATGAAACCACAAAGAGTGGAAGCTCTGAACCCTCAATCCTGGAGGTGCGAGGCAAATGTTCTAACCACTAAGCCACCCCACCCCACCCGATTCAATTTTTCTTCATTAAAACCACAAGTTCAGCGGCTTTAAACTGATTCTGTATTTGCCGTTATTAGCTTTATTTATCCAGTTTAGAAGGTCTAGAAGGTCAAAACAACGTATTTCTGATCAAGCATGTTAAAGAACCAATGTCCAATCACTACAAATGACTACGTAATATCTCCTTCATTCATCTTCAGTAACCACTTCAGGACGGTGGTCTATACACCCACAGATAGGATGCCAGTCCATTCCAGGGCTCCATCCTCACACTTTCATTCAGACCTAAGCGCAATTTAAAGTCCACCAATCCACCTACTGGCTGTTTTTTTTTTTTTTTTTTTGCTTTTTGGGACGTAGGAGGAAACCAGAGAACCCGAATTAAACCCACACAGACACAGCGAGCGAAACTCCACACAGAATAAGGGCCAGGAACTCAGAATGGGTTCAAATATTTTGAATTCGTCAAATCTGCGGCATGTTTCTTAAATAACGACCACCGTTTCAGAGCAATGTGAGAAGAACTCATTACATCATCCTTCCGCTCCGCCGTGTGTCGTACAGGTCGGTTCCTGGTGGATCGCATACAGAAGGAAGGTCTTGAAGTTGGCCTCGGTTTGGCTTTTGTTTGGAACAGAAATGCAGACAAACTCAGTGGCTCAGTCCCTAACGATCTCGTACTGACCGAGCTCTCGGAGTTCACGCGCAAGTACGCACGCACTAGATTCATGCATAAATAAACTCCGACTTGCTTTCAGACTGCATCTTAGTTCTGAGAATAGATCAGGCGTTCTCATCTGTGCTCGTGTTTTTCCAGAAACGCTGACGTCATCGTGGAGGTCTGTCATCCACAGATTGTGAAAGATTTTGGAGGGCGATTCTTATCACATGCACACTTCCTGGTAATGGCGTCATGTCGGCTAGTTCTTGGTTTGATGACTGAATCTAAGAGATGTATATTTAATCAGAAATGTGCATTTTTAAAAAAAAATTTATCTACAGGTGGGCAGTCCCTCAGCTCTCTCAGATTCTCAGCTAAATGAGGAACTTCGACTCACAGCAAAGCAGCATGGGCACACACTGTATGTGCCTAGTGGTGCATTATGGGGCGGGCAGGACATCCAGAGACTGAACGATAGTGGATTATTAAAAGTGAGGAGGCTGTTTTACTTAATATAACATTACTACATAAGTAAGTATTCACCCCCTCACCCCACTTAGCTTTTCGATCTGGAACTCTTGTAGTTCATGAATGTTTCTGTGATCATTTAGTACTCGTTATTTAGTCTCAGCGTTTGTTTGACTCAACTACAGGCCCTGTTCGTTCGCATGTCAAAACACCCCTCCTGTTTTCGGCTGGCTGGAAACCTGCGCTCTGATTGGTCAGAAAGAGAAGGCCGACGTGTGATTTTTCACGGTTCGGTAGCTGAACTCTGCCCCGTCGCCCCTAACAACGTGAACACCATGGCGGCCGCCGCCATCGCCGCCTCGACACTGGGCTTCTCTGGAGTCACTGGAGAGATCGTGTCAGATACAGCGTGAGTCAGGGTACACACTGTTTAGATCCTTGTATTCTTTTTTTCCCCACATGGACAATGCACCAGAGGTGACCAGGATTTTGCATCCAATTGTCACTTTCAAAGTTTTGGATTTGTTTCATCATATCCAGTATGTAAAAAGAAACTGGTCTTTTTCTCCAATCTTCAGCTGTCTAATTTCGGTTGAGTCTGTACCCACTGTAACGTCTGATTCCTGTTCTTGACTGACAAGAGAGGAACACGATGTATGTCTTCTGCTGTCGTAGCCAAGGTTTGATGTATTGTGCTTTCGGAGATGCTTTTCTGCTCACCACGGGTGTAGAGAGTGGGTAATTGAATTACCGTACTCGTCCTGCCCGCTCGAGCATGCCAAGTCTGATCGTTCTCCTCAGACCTCTTTCTTTAACAAGGTGTTTTTCCAAACAGATCTGCTGCTCACTGGATAGGTTTTGTTTTTCCACACCATTCTGCGTAAACTCTAGGGACTGTTATGAATGACGATCCCAAATCAGGACTTTCTGAGATCTGTCCAACAACTATCCACAGTCAAAGCCACTGAGATCATAAGATAGTGTCTGATGTTTATTTCTATAAATTGGTCCTGGAGCTACAAGCTGGGTAATCTAATCTATTTTACCCAGATCGCGGTCTTAAATCTGTGTCATCTGTGTTCTTCTCTCTGTACCGTCTCTTCCTGTGTGCCATGACTCAGTCTGACTGATTATCACCTTGTGGAGGTGGAAGCGACAGGGTCGGATGGCTTTTCTGTGAAAACACTGAGGCGTAACCCGGCCAAGCTGGGAGCAGTGACGGGCAGCGCCACCTACAGTTCTTTCTGGAGCAGCTTACTGGGTACAGAAATGAACACAACAGACTATTAATGTTACAAAGGCAGTGTGTATGTGAATGAGTTTTAAATCAAATGTTTTGTCTTTCAGTTTGCAAAGGTCATGGAGGAAGAGTCTATCTGTGCTGAAAAGGAAGAGAATTGCTACAGAATAATACGCACGCACACACAACACACACACACACACACACACACACACATATAACACACACAAAACCCTTTGACTCTTTTAGTTTTCCAAATAAAAGCTGCAGTTTTTTGTTGGGGAACAGCCAAACGTTCCCACAAATCAACACGGTCAGATATTCTCATCCTTGTGGGAATAATTTGGGCTCCACCAAGATATACAAATATATAAAGATATGATATACAGACATACAAAATAAAGACAGTTTTTTTTTATAATATATATATATATATATATATATATATATATATATATATATAAATAAAATAAATATAAAATGTGTGTTTTTATATATTTAGATATACATATATACTTTATTTTTTGTTCCACAACTGACACAAAATTCCAAAGTGGTGGCTTTGTGTACATTACATTACATAAGCAACACATTCAAGTTTCTATCACATTCATTTTGAATTCCATATTTTCTGATTCTGAGCGGCATCGTTACGAAAACACGGTGAAGACGTCTGCGAAATACCGATTTATTCTCACAGCAAGGCAACGCTTATATCGTCTAAGTTTGTGTTATCGGAAACTATTGTCAAAAACAGAGAACGGTTTTCTACCTCTGCTGTGCTTCGAGAACAATAATGGCATAAAAAAAAAAAAAGATCCGACAGATCCAGTGATATTGCAGATTGCTCTAGCTCTGGTTTTTGTTATGCTGGTTTGTATTACAAAACCATCAGGGTTTTTTTTTGGTAAAAATAGTCTTTTCTGCTTAACTGTCTCGTTAGAGGTATAGTACTGGAGAAGAGAAGGGACATGTTCCAGCACCTGACTACTGATTCTATTCTATTTAACTTCATACTGAAGCGGCCTTTCGTAGTCTTGAATAAAAAGATCTAAACACGTATCTTGAGTGTTCTGTGTCTACTAGCTAGTGCGGAAGACATCGTTTCACCTATTGTTGAAATAAAATACAGAAGCTCCTCATGTGAACAGTTTAGCTTCCTGAAATAAATCTCAGTTGACTTTTCAAACCCCAGAAATAACCAACAGGCTGTGAACAGGTCAGCAGTATGTGTGTGCGCGTGTACATCTGTATATAGCGTTAGTTTTTCTCAGGTAGGTCGCCTTCCAGGCTTTTATTCTTGTTTGGCAGACTGAAAGGTTGCCGGATGTTCTGGCGGTCTTTCTCAGCTTCCAGATCTTCGTCGTAGGTCTCGTCCTCGTCCTCGTCCTCAGCCTCGCTGTGGTGCGGCGATGAATGGAGCGAGTGAGCAGGCGAGGGTGGCACCGAGGCAGGACGGGGGTAACGGAAGCCCGTAGCCTGCAGAAGAAAAGCGACAAAAAGTATGATGTGTGAGAACTATACGCTTTAACAAATCAAACAAACGCTATTGAAATGCTTCAAGTGCTTTCCCCAAATTCAACGGGAACTTTCTCCAGTTTCAAAATGATTCAAGCCCTTCATGGCGAGCATCTTTAATACTTAGTAGCGCGCCCTTTTACCGTCATGATCTACTGGAAACAAGATGCAGAACTATTTCAATTGCTTTTATTTGATGTGTTCATTGCAAGCAGCTGAACGTCTGTACATTTTGACAATAAACCTGATTTGCAATGGGGGTTGAATCATTTTGATTGCAACGGTATATGTAACGGTCACATAATGCTTTATAAGTAAATATTTAAAGGGGCCGTTTGTGATTTTTAGAGCTAAATGTAAATTACAATGAAAACATTAACCATAAGCCTTCTCCTGTACCCAAATGACCCCATGAGTTCCGTTAAAATGTCTCGTAAGTAACTTGCCTGAGTTAAAGAAACTTTATATTTGCTTGTCTGTAATGCATAAATGATCTGATTATTTCAGATCTGGAAACACACTTAAACAAATTGCACCTCTAAAATCCCTGAATGATTCATTAAAATCATCATCGTTATTATTTTTTTTTAATGTATAAAATAACTCTGGATGCTTACCGAGGTCAGATCTTGGGGCTCGTACGCATAACACTCGGGGAAGGCTTTAGCCAGAGCCATATGACGAGCAGATACGTAATACTGAGAGACGGAAGGAAAACAAAAAAAAAAACAGACAGTGAGCAAGATCATATGCATTCACTAAAATGGGTTTTGAAATATATAATTTAATAAATAAATCATTTTTAGTACAAACAGGTTTGGTTACTCTGTAAAGTGAGTGTGTGTGTGTGATAGAGAGAGAGACTGACCCGGCCGAGATATCTCCAGTCCAGCAGGTCACTGAGGCGTTCTGTGCGGTTCCTCTGGATTATGCGCTGTCTGCGGCTCTGCTGGCAGAACTGGAACAGGAAGGAGGTCAGCTGGTTACATGATTCATCCACGCTGCGAAACCGCCGGTCCAGAATATAAATCCCTGTGAGAGAAAGACAGACAGACACACAGACAGGAGCATTCTACAATGAATCACCTATCTACAGAACAAGTCACACCATCACACACTAAATGTGAACTCCATCCATCCGGAGATCCTTCGTATTTGTTCTGCATCTCACCGTAAGAAGACGGGTCAGCTATGTGCTCTTCCATAAAACAGCCAAACCCAGAGAGATTAGTGGAGATGGAGGGAATCCCCATCACAGTGCACTCCGCTGAGAGAGAGAGAGAGAGAGAGAGATGAAGAAAGCGAGATCAGACTCTCACATTCTCACTAACTGTCTGTGAGAGTCAGGGACGTCTTGAACTGTAAATAAATTCCACACACCACCTCAACACAGACTTATTTCATGAAGACCATTCGTATGTATACAATATTACAGTGTGTCCCAAAAGTCTCCATTCATAGGGGAAATGAACGCTTTTTAGCATAAGGTCTTCCAAAGTTTTTCGTTTATATTATACATATATATATTTATATATTTTCAGACCGCCTTCAAGAAGGAGATATTGAAATCGTTCTCGTGGCTGGATCGGGACGCTGTCGCAAGGTTGCGATGGACTTTAACAGGAAACATGGCGAGCACATCACACACACACACACACACACGACACTGTTGCCAAACTTATTACCAAATTCAGAAAAGACGTTTGGAAGTGTTGCGTAACGGCCATGGAATGGACGTCCACTGATGAAGACACAACCGACGTGGTGCTGGCAAATAAAGTCAGCTATTGCAGCTATAGTGTTACATTCCAGTTGATGTTATTTATAACCTACTTTATGAATCATTGAGGTTTGGATTAAAACCATTCGGTTCACGTAACCAGTCAAACAAACTAATAACTAGAAGTCGTCGCTCATCAATTTAATAATAATAATAATAAAGGTATTCAATGGAGTTACGCCAGTGTAACAAAAATGGACATCTGGATATGTTCAGAGAAGCCACTTTGAGAATCATAGCCCTGAAAACTCATTTATTAAGGCTCACGTGAAGCCTACTGGCTTTTAAATGAGCCAAATAGCCAGAAAACTGGATATTCCTAAGATCAATGTGCACTGACTTGATCTAACAATATAATAATAAGATAGTGTGTGTATGTTTTTAGAACCGACCTGGTGTGTATCCCCAGGGTTCGTAGTAGGAAGGAAAGACTCCAAGATGGCAGCCTCGAACAAACTCTTCATAGTCCATGGGCAGCAGCGGGGACGTGGAGGACAGGAACTCTGGATGGAAGATGACCTGACAGAGGAGTGTGTGCTCAGTAACGCTACCTTGTACCCGATTGCTTGTGTATATAAACGTGCGTTTGTGCACGTGCGCGTACCTTGACGCGATCCTGAGAGCTGTTGAAGAGGCCGATGCGGCGGATGGAGCTGAGGATGGGGTCCGTGCTGTCCTCCAGCATGTTGTGGGTGCAGACGGGAGGAAGACACTGGCGCTGTGTAGCAAAGATGGCCCTCTTCATCATGGTGAAATCCTCCTTGTCTAACATCTTCGACACCTCCGGGAGCTGCCCTCTGACGGCGAGAGAGGATTTTGCGTTCGAGTGAGACGTTAAATAAACATTAAGGACGCAATTTGAAAAGGAGCTTAAAAGTCAAGACACTCACACTAGCAGCGATTCGTAGAGTTTCTTCCCGAAGCGTTCTTTCACAGTGTGGGCCGTATCCCTGAGTAAAACAAACAAAAAACACACGTCAGTACAGACGCCAGCGGTCACTATGCGTGTAGGTTTATTATTTTTTATTTTTTTTAAACTTCTGTGTGAGTGAGGATTGTGAGGAGTTCCTAGGATTTGTTCGGTTCGTCAAAAAGAATAATTGGCTGTGGTGAATTTAGTCGTGATTGTGAATTTTGGCTTTCACAGTGAATTAAACATTACGGTTAGATTGACTCAATTTGTATATATATTCACGGACTGTTTTTGAAAATTGCTTAGTTACATTATTATTTGTACAACAAGGTGTCTCCACCCACAGAACTCAACGCTTTTTGTTTTTCGCACCATTCTGTATAAACTCTAGAGCAGGGGTGTCCAATCTTTTCCGGGCAGGGCCGGCGTGGGTGCAGGTTTTCATTTCAATCATGCAGAAGCCAAACCTGAGTCAACTGAAATCCAAGATCAACTGATTAAACAGGTGGAATCAGGTGTGGCTCCTGCTTGGTTGGAATGAAACCCTGTACCCACACCGGCCCTTTCCGGATAAGATTGGACACCCCTGCTCTAGAGACTCAAACCAGCCTGTCTGGTACCAACATCCAAGCCACAGTAAAAGTCACAGAGATCACATTTACCCCCCATTCTGACGTTTGATGTGAAAATAACCTGAAGCTCTTGAGCCGTATCTGTGCGATATTATGCACTGCGCTGCTGCCACATGATTGGCTGAAAGAAGAACTCCATGAATGTGCAGCTGTACAGATGTTCCTACTAAAGTGGGCGGTGTGTGACATGCTTATTCTTATTCACTCATCATCATACGCATTTAATCGCTGTAGTGCTTGCTAACTTAAGTATTTATGATTTATAATCGAATAGGGTTTATATTAAGCATTAGTATTAATTTAACAACGCTGTCGTTTCTGTAGAATCTGCATTGAAACGTCTCCATGAAGAATTATTTAAGTAGCCATTAAGATCTCAGGTTTCCATTTAACTTTGGGAGGACACACTGTGAGTAATACGATTAAAGTCTGACAGTAAATACGAGATACTTTTGTTCAGGATTGGGGTACTTGGCTCAAGCTTTTGCAGTAGAATTGGTCAGAAATGGTCATTCAACATACAGATGATCAATCATTCACAAATATCTGCTAGGAAAATGTCTCTACGGGAATGTAGATTTAATTTGATTAAATATAATAGAAAATGAGTTAAAGCAGCGTGAGTCAGAAGCATGATCTAAGCAATTCTAAGCAAAATTGTATCGTTCCCATTTAATCAAAAATAGTACAGCCCTATTAATCCTAACGAGTTATCGGTTAATAATTAAAGTGACTATTTTGATCTAAATTTATACATTTGAAAGGTTTACAATGTACACTGGGAAACGACCCCAAGCCACTGGCGGGTTGCACGAGCCAGTGTACGGTCAAGGGTTGCGTCAGGAACAGGAAGGGCATCAGGCGCAACACTTGCACCAGAACCAAAATATGCGGATGGGTGATCCGCTGAGGCGACCCCGAATGGGAGCAACCAAAAGAGGAGAGGAAAAAATAATAATCATTTTAGCCAGCATTGCGCTAATTAAGGGAGTACAGGTAAGTATTTATTAGGTGGTTACAGGTCTGCAGATTAGTAGTCCTCACAATGCATCATGGTTACCAGAGCTGTTTCCGTACGGCTTGACCCTTCAGAGTCTCCACGTTGAAGTTGTTGGTGCGAGCAGGCATGATGAAGAACGCGATCACCGTAACCTGACTGTGGTTCACCTGAGGACGGACACACACACACACACACACACACACACACACACACACGAGCAGAATAGCTTTCAGATATGTTGCATGATTCATTTTTTCCACTCGTTCCATTTAGCGTAGTACAGAATCAGCTTTATAGAAACGATATTTCATTCACAAACCCTCAGTAAATAGTTGAGTCTGGCCAACGCTTCGAGGAAAAGGTCCGCTCCTTTATTTGAGAACTCATAGCGTCCAGCAATGAAGAGAAACACGGTTTTATCCAGGTTAAAATCTAAATGCCTGCAAGGAAACAAGACAATTTCGATATTGGACATGCACCTCTCTCTCTCGCTCTGTGTGTGTGTGTGTGTGTGTGTGTGTGTGTGATGCTCTAACCCATAAAAGTGGCCTCTGATGAACTCCTGAATGCGAGCTTTGCTCTGAGCGTGGAGGTTCTGGAACTCGTGCATGGCTGAGAACTTTTTCACATTCAGACCGTTAGGAGTCACAATGTCTAAGAGAGTGAGGAAAAGTCAGAAAATACTGCCTCATTTTGAAAGAAAGAAAGAAACAAAACAAACAAACAAACAAACAAACAAACAGTTTCTTATGCCTGGGACCTGTGTAAATGATAAAAGGAACAGCTGGCGTAAACACGAAGGCCTTATGCCTTACGCTTCGGGTCAAAGAAAGTTCATGTTGCATAATGCATTTAGAGTTTATTTATAAAAATGCAATTCTACACCTAGGGGTCCCCCCCCATGTACAGGTGCATCTCAAATAAATAATAACCATGGAAAATTAAATTTTTCCCCCCATAATTTAATTCAAAAGTGGAACTTTCATATATTCTAGATTCATTACACAAAGTGAAATATTCAGAGCCTTTTTTTTGTTTGTTTGTTTTAATCTTGATGATTATAAGATAATACTTTATCAATCCCCAGATGGAGAAATTAGGGATTACGAGATTACAGCTTACAGCTCATGGAAATCAAACATCCTGTATCTCGAAATATTACAGTAAAGAATTTATAATACAGAAATGTCTTTATTCTAATATTTCGAGATACTGGATGTTTTGAGTTTCATGAGCATGTTAGCATCGAGATTAAAACAAAAAAAGGCTTGAAATAGTTCACTTCATGTGTAATGAATCTAGATTATATGAAAGTTACACGTTTTGAATTAAATTACGGGGAAAAAAAAAACTTTTCCATGACATTTTTAAAAATGCACCTGCAACTCATGTGTAATATTTCAAATATAAAATATTTAATAATAAATAAAATTTAAAAAACAGGCCGTATCCACTTTGGTATTTAATCAGAATACAGATAAGAATATTTGGAGCATTAAGCAGATTCAGAAACACACACACACATTCGTTACACCCCTACTGAATCTATACAGACATGACGGATCTTCAGCAGTAATGTTGTGCAGCACTCGTCAATTTTTCACCATAATCTCTACCACATCCTGTAATCATGTGTGATTACCACAGACAAGAAATGTTTTCCTGTACTGAGGGAAAAAAAATCTAGCATATTTTCATAAAATCTTTCATAAAATCTTCAGTCAGTAGCATGCATCTGTAAATTAAGTTCAGTGGTGCAGCAAGTAGCATTGCTGCCTCACAGCTTTCAGATGTCTGTATGGAGTTTTCCATGTTCTATGGCAGTGGTTTTCAAAGTGGTGGCCGCCAGGGGGCGCCCGGTGGCCTCTACAATTTGGTGTGGCTATCCCTCATAGTAGAATGTTCTCTCTTTCTCACTCTCAGACACACACACACACACAATCAATTCCTAATGTAATTTAAAGATGTAATTATTAATAGAAAAGGGGAATATATTCAGAAGTCTGTATTTTTAATGCGTTTTAAAGACACCGTGCAAAAGGGGGGCCTGGGTCAAATGTTCATGCCATTTGGGAGGCCTTGCCCTGGAAACGTTTGGGAACCCCTGTTCTATGGAAACCAGTTTGCACCAGGGAGAAAATAAATAAATAAGTAAAAGGTCATTGTGACTCTATATCTCGCAAAAAAAAAAGTCGGAATCGTGAGCTGTAAACTCGAAATGGTGAGAAATAAAATGAAAAATGTGAGATATGAACTCGTAATTGCGACAAATAAAGTCAGAATTGTGAGATTTGAACTCGTAATTCTGAGAGAGAGAGAAAAAAATCTGAATTTTGAAATTAAAAAGGTCATAATCACTTTTGGGTTTTTTTTTTCCTCTCTCTCAGTGGCAGAAACCTGCCTTCCGTAATGTTCTCTCTGGGTCCGTGTGGGTTTCTTCCGGGTTTTCCAGTTTCCTCCTGCTTCCCAAAAACCTGCCAGTAGGTGAACCGTCTGCACGGACATGCCCTTAGGTGTCAATGTGTGTGTCTGCGCGTGTAGCGCCCTCTAATAGACTAGTATCCCATCCTCCCTTGCTTCCAATATTCTTTGTTGATGTTTGCAGTGCCAAATTTGAGTGAAAGGATAAAAAGAAAGATTTTTTTCATATATACGGGTAGTTAAATCTAGAATTCTGCCCGCTCTGAATCAAACAGAGATAAAGCAGTACGGTAAGATTATATTTATTTGGATGAATTATAATAAATTGTTTTGAGAGAGAGAGCGAGAGAGAGAGAGAGAGACGTGCACGTGTGTGAATTACCTGCGTCTGTGCCGTGTCTCTACTAATAATGAAGCTGTGAGTGTAACTACTGTATGCAACTGTAACTGTGTGTTACCATGGTTACAGTTGCTTATAGCCAGCGCATTCATTTAGAAAGGTGACTACCTGTGCATTACACGGTTTGAACGCACAGCCTCCAGCCAATCAGAATTGAGTATTCAGGCAGACCCTGGAATAAAGACCTTTATTTTATACACATGTAGTTGTGTATGTGTGTTATATAGTCACGCATTTGTTTCAACACATGCCCCAAAGCCATAAGCAGGTTTTCACTGTATGAAATTCTCATCTGTAGTAACCACACGCACACACAGACTAGGTTTAAAAATTCTGCCGTATCTCTTTAACATTCTGTAATTTACCATAAGCTCATTAGACACACACTGTACATGGGAGTCGGGACGGAGACATGGGAACATGGGAGTCGGGACGGAGGGGGTTCACCTGGTTTCCTTTTGAGCAAGTGTTCAGCTTCGATGGCTGTGATCTTAGACACAGTGGTGAAGACGTGAGCACAGCGCACTGCGGCCCGCTCTAAACAGTAGCGGTGATAAATCTGTCTATCTCCTGCCTCCTTATCTAAATTAAACTACACACAGACAGAAAGAGAGAGAAAGACAAAGAGAGAGAGAGAGAGAGAGGTTCAGATATATTCACAGTTTATTATTATTTTGTAAAATCGTCCTCCCACACTCACAAACACACCTCTGCTAGGTTGTTGTAGAAATCGACGTTCCCTGCACAAAGGTACCGGCCGAGCAGCGTGGCGTGTGTGGTGAAAATGGTCGCAACAGGCAAGTGCCTCTGTCGGCATAATACCAGCCCCAGTCCAGCCAGCCACTCGTGAAAGTGCGCCAGGATGTGTGGAGGATCTTCACATTGCGCTGCGTACTGAAACACACACACAAAGACAGAATACAGACATGTACCAATGATGGACAAACTCGCATAATAAACAGCAGACACACACTGTCACACACCTCGCCGAGCAGCCAGGCGGTGAGGAAACCGAACAGGACAGCGTCGTTGGCCTCGCGGTCGAACCAGGGCACGCCGATGGCACAGTTTTCCCATAATTCACTCTTCCAGCGGTCCAGAGACCAGGCGGTGAAACCAACATCCAGCAGGATCACATATGGAGAGCCTTCAATCAGCCAACGCCCAAAATATACCTACACACACACACACACACACACACACCAGGAGTCTATAATTTAAATGTGGCATTTCTATCTAGGAGAGTGGCCTCCTCTAATATTGGCACCCTTGGTAAATATAAGCAAAGAAGGCTGTGAAAATTTGTCTTTATTGTTTAATCTTTTGATCAAAAAAAATAATAATTCACAAAAATACTCTGTTCTCATGGATATCAAACAACTGCAATCAAAACACAGGTTTATAAAAAAAATCTTAGTTAAATATAGGTCTGCAATTATTGGAACTCTTTTAGTACTTTGTGCTACCTCCCTTTGGCAAGATAGCAGCTCTGCGTCTTCTCCTATAACACCTGATGAGGTTGGAGGACACATGGCAAGGGATCTGAGACCGTTCCTCCATACAGAATCTCTCCAGATACTTCACATTTCGAGGTCCATGCTGGTGGACTCTCCTCTTCAGTTTAAAACAGGTTTTCTATGGGTTTCAGGTCAGGGGACTGGGATGGTCATGGCAGGACCTTGATTTTGTGGTCAGTAAACCATTTTTGTGTTGATTTTGATGTATTTTGGATCATTGTCCTGCTGGAAGATCCAACCACAGTCCATTACAATCGTTCTGGCAGAGGCAGTCAGGTTTTCATTTAATCTGTTGATATTTGATAAGAGTCCATGATGCCATGTATCCTAACAAAATGTCCAGGTCCTCTGGCTTAAAAACATCCAAAAACATTAAAGAGTCACCACCATATTTAACCGTGTACATGAGGTACTTTTCCATATGGCTACCTCTCTGTGTTCACCAAAATCACCTCCGGTGTTTGTTGCCAAAAAGCTCTATTTTGGTTTCATCTGAACATAGAACCCGATTCCATTTGAAGTTCCAGTAGTGTCTGGAAAACTGAAGACGCTCGAGTTTGTTTTTGGATGAGAGTAGAGGCTTTTTTCTTGAAACCCTTCCAAACAACTTGTGGTGATGTAGGTGACTTCAGATTGTAGTTTTGGAGACTTTCAGATGCCAAGACACAACTAAATTCTGCAATTCTCCAGCTGGGATCCTTGGAGATCTTTTGGCCACTCGAACCGTCCTCTTCACAGTGCACTGAGACAATACAGACACACGTCCAATTCCAGGATGATTCATAACATTTCCAGTTGACTGAAACTTCTTAATTATCACCCTGATTGTGGAAATGGGAATTTTGTATGCTTGTGCTATTTTCTTATAGACACTTCCCATTTTGTGAAGCTCAACAACCTTTTGCCACACATCACATCACAGTCTTACCTGTTATTGTGAATGACTAAGGGAATTTGACCTATGTGTTACCTCATATTTATACCCCTGTGAAACAGGACAAAACAATTTCCTGTTCCTAGTCACCCAGTTGTACAAAAAAAAGTTAAATATCAATGGGAATGTATTATATATATTTAAAAATATTTTCTTATATACATTCATAGGTGTGTTGCACACCTATATTTAACAACGTTTTTATTTTTTGATAAATCTGTGTTTTGTTTGCAATTGTTTGATATCCATGAAAGCAGAGTATTTTTGTGAATTTTTTTTAAACAAAAGATCAAACGGTTAAACAATAAAAACAATTTTTCACAGGCCAAAGCTGTTTGCCAAGGGTGCCAATATTAGTGAAGGGTGCTGTAGGGTCTTTTAACATGAGAGAAAGAGAGAGAGAGAAAAAAAAGCCTTTTTCAGGATTGAAACTCGTTTTCACTTCTGCCTAGATCAGTTGTTCAGCTTCAATGAACACAAAACAACACGTACGCACACACGCACACACACGCACTTAGCCGAAGGTCTGAAATAGACTGTAGTCATGGTGTGAGATATTGATATAGCTTGTAACCTTTACATGTGCATACCAGGGAGATGGACATGGACACACACACATGCGCTTCTCAGAATGAGGGTTTAAAATTTCAGAATGAGGTTGGGGAAAGAGTAATTATGTATTGTGTGTGTGTGTGTGTGTATATATATATATATATAGATAGGTAGAGATGTGACCCTTGTATGAATATAAAATGTAAAATAAATATAAAAAGTGTGCGTGTGTGTGTGTGTGTGTGTGTGTTCACCTTGCAGCCACTGCTGTTCATCTTGTCGATGGTCCTCCTCAGGGTTGGGTTTGAGGGCTCAATCAATTCAACCTGGGTCCTGACATTGGACTCTATATAGGGCCCAACTAAGAAGTAGTTTTCCCCCCATTCCTCACAGGTCAACCGCGCCTTCGTCTGGATCACTGTGTAGATGCCTCCAACTGCCAAAGGACACACACACACACACACACTTTTCACTGTAAGTGGCACAGCCTCTCAGCACTGACTGATGAAGGAAGACAAGAGTCCCAGAGTCTCAGTTTATACAAGCCGAGGCTAAATCACGGGGTTGTGGTCGTGTTGAAGATCATGTCATTTAACTGTTTATTCCGTTTTATAGCACTTGTATTAGACTCAGACCTGACTTCACATCCAAGCATTCCATTTCAGTGAGGAATTCACTTCACTTCACTTCACCAGTGACATTCTGTACTGGAGATTCTTTAAGTCAACTAGAAAGTAAGAAATTTGTAATTATGTTTATAAAAAAAAAAAGCCTGTTCATGAATCTTTACAAATATTGTATTATTCGTAATATTACGTACAAGAAAAAAACCCACTTTGGGCGTGGTGATAAAAAAAAAAAAATTTCAACGAAGATGTGGAGTGAAGCTGAGTCACTGTCACCACCCTCGTCCTGTAGTGTTTGAATCATATTATACCACAGAAATCTGGCACAGATTATCATCTTTTCATTCATTAATTAATATTTTTACACATCATACAAATTCGTTCCAGTTATCACTTCCATTATAACAGCTAATAACAGTTGTTCCATCAATTGACTCAACAGCAAAGATTTTTTTTTTGTGTTTGTTTCAAATATATTTTTCATAGGGGTGCCAATAATTGTTGCACACCTATATTTAACAAAGATTTTTTTAATAAACCCGTGTTTTGTTTGCAATGTTTTGATATCCATGAGAGCAGAGTATTTTTGTGAATTTTTTTTTTAAACAAAAGATCACAAGGTTAATCAATAAAGAATTTTTCACAGCCTTCTGTAAAATTTCATAAGCTTCTGCCTCATTTTTATTTTATTTAAATTCTGTGACCTTGAACGCACATCATTGATTCAATTCTATAATGTCGTATCATTCGGTCTCGAGTTATCACCCAAACGAGGACATTATTGCAGATTTGGACACCTTGATCCTGTTCGGATTCATTCCAAAATCCAGGGGCGTAACCGGGCCTGGGCATTCGGGGCGTTGAATGTTGAATTCGGGGCACAATGTAACGGAACGTCAGTAAAAGAAGACGGCAGTGGTGTAATTTTGTATCTTCAGTGAACGGAGGCGAGACCAATCAGACAGGGTTTACAGGAAAATATGTGGAAATACTCGTATCGTATTGGCTGACAAGTAGCTAAACCCTAGCTCACAGTAACTACGTTTACATGGACAGCAGTAATCTAATTATTGACCTTATTCTGAATGAAGGTCAGTATTATGATTAAGGTGTTTAAGTGAGTCGCTTTTAGAATATTCCTTTCATGTTCCCGTTTTACGTGTTATAGAACATAGAGCGATTAACTGCACACGTCATTATGTCACCACGCCACGCCGTCTGACGTCCCTCGAGAATTTCACGTATGGACATACAATTCGTATTCGTTATGGGACCGTATACAGTTTTGGGTGTTTTTATTTTAAGTGCAGTTAATTATTTGTCATGCTGTACGTGTTAATAGCAGACTGCTTGAAGCCGTGGGCTGCGTCCCAAACCGCGTACTTACCTTCTATATAGTAGCTGAGATACATGTATTTCGCCTACTATATCGTAGGTAAGTACATGGTTTCGGACGCAGCCATGCTCTCGTTTGCCGTCAAACGGTTGAAAAATGAGAAATGCGGTGAAAAGCCTTACACGACGTTAATAGTGTGATTAAGGTGTGTACGTGTCTGTAATATACAGTGCCTTGCGAAAGTATTCGGCCCCCTTGAACTTTTCAACCTTTTGCCACATTTCAAGCTTCAAACATAAAGATATAAAATTTTTCTTTTTTGTGAAGAATCACCAACAAGTGGGACACAATTGTGAAGTGGAACGAAATCTATTGGATTTTTGAAACTTTTTTAGCAAATAAAAAACTGAAAAGTGGTGCGTGCAAAATTATTTGACCCCTTTACTTTCAGTGCAGCAAACTCACTCCAGAAGTTCAGCGAGGATCTATGAATGATCCAGTGTTGTCCTAAATGACTGATGGTGATGAATAGAATCCACCTGTGTGTAATCAAGTCTCTGTATAAATGCACCTGCTCTGTGACAGTCTCAGGGTTCTGTTGAAAGGGCAGAGAGCATCATGAAGACCACGGAACACACCAGGCAGGTCCGTAATACTGTTGTGGAGAAGTTTAAAGCAGGATTTGGATACAAAAAGATTTCCCAAGCTTTAACCATCCCAAGGAGCACTGTGCAAGCGATCATTTTGAAATGGAAGGAGTATCAGACCACTGCAAATCTACCAAGACCTGGCCGTCCCTCTAAACTTTCAGCTCAGACAAGGAGAAGACTGATCAGAGATGCAGCCAAGAGGCCCATGATCACTCTGGATGAACTGCAGAGAACTACAGCTGAGGTGGGAGAGTCTGTCCATAGGACAACAATCAGTCGTACACTGCACAAATCTGGCCTTTATGGAAGAGTGGCAAGAAGAAAGCCATTTCTTAGATTGATATCCATAAAAAGGCTCGTCTAAAGTTTGCCACACGCCACCTGGGAGACACACCAAACATGTGGAAGAAGGTGCTCTGGTCAGATGAAACCAGAATCGAACTTTTTGCCCACAATGCAAAACGATATGTTTGGCGTAAAAGCAACACAGCTCATCACCTTCAACACACCATCCCCACTGTCAAACATGGTGGCAGCATCATGGTTTGGGCCTGCTTTTCTTCAGCAGGGACAGGGAAGATGGATAAAATTGAGGGGAAGATGGATGCAGCCAAATACAGGACCATTCTGTATGAAAACCTGTTGGAGTCTGCAAAAGACCTGAAACTGGGATGGAGATTTATCTTCCAACAAGACAATGATCCCAAACATACAGCAAAATCTACAAAGGAATGGTTCACAAATAAACGTATCCAGGTGTTAGAATGGCCAAGTCAAAGTCCAGACCTGAATCCAATCGAGAATCTGTGGAAAGAGCTGAAAACTGCTGTTCACAAACGCTCTCCATCCAACCTCACTGAGCTCGAGCTGTTTTGCAAGGAAGAATGGGCAAGAATTTCAGTCTCTCAATGTGCAAAAATGATAGAGACATACCCCGAAGGGACTTGCAGCTGTAATTGCAGCAAAAGGTGGCCCTACAAAGTATTAACGCAAGGGGGCCGAATAATTTTGCACGCCCCACTTTTCATTTTTTTATTAGTTAAAAAAGTTTCAAAAATCCAATAGATTTCGTTCCACTTCACAATTGTGTCCCACTTGTTGGTGATTCTTCACAAAAAATAAAAATTTTATATCTTTATGTTTGAAGCCTGAAATGTGGCAAAAGGTTGAAAAGTTCAAGGGGGCCGAATACTTTCGCAAGGCACTGTACGTCGATAATGCGACTAAAACAGGAATCCTCCACATGTCTTAATTCCATTTGTGTTTACTTCGAGTATGACTTTAATCGGATTAAGGTAATTAAAAATCGCTCTTTACATGCTCGTTTCTTAATCAGAGTATCGTCTTAATCAGGTTAATATTGGATTAGTGTTGTCCATGTAAACATACTGATAGTCTGTTATTATGAGGGCGAAAATGGATGGCGATTTTGACCAGTAACGGGGTTGAAAGGCATCCTCTCACACTGAGAGGGAAGACAAGGTGCGTAAACGTCTATACGAGTTCCAAGTTACGTGAACATGATATAAGCAGAGCATAAGGACAGCTAACATGCTTTGCATGGCAATGTAGCAGCTAAACCCATATAACGGTAGCTTATTTGTACCTCCTTTTGCTTAGCGACACCAAAATTAGCCTAGTCTCGTGCTACATGGTTGGGATGAGAAGGGATGCACACTGCGAGCTACAAATGAGATTCATTTTTGGAGAAACCCTGCTCGCGCTCCACTCGAGATCGGTATGGTATTTACCGTAGCCAACAACTGCCTCTGTCCTTCTGGAACGTTCTGTCTATTTGAGTCCCTGTACTCCCTAAAAGGCTGAATGACTGTACGTGGGCTGTTTACTCGATTTAATTTCGGAGAGTCAGCACTGTCTCACTTACAATGCCATGCGCAGGTTGACAACATTTAGCCTCATAAGCGCTTCTAAAAAACTTCCACAATCAGGCTACCGGCGTCATCACCCCTTTTTTTTGAAAAAAAAATAGAAAAAAAATTAAATAAAAAACAAACTACTACTCGCTCCCCAACCCCCCACACACCCACGCCCCAACAAACCCCCCCAACTTTTTAATATTTTTTTTTTTTTTTCGCTCTCTTGGACTCTTGCCTTTTTTAATATTTTCTTTGTGTTCTTAAGAAAGAAATGCTGGTAATGATAACTGCTTTCTTTGCACCGTGACATACTCTTCAACGCATGCTACGTGACTCGAGGCTTTGCAAATTCAGGTGAACGTTGAACTTGAAATGATTACGTTATGTGAAAGAGGCTACTGATTGGCTATTAGCAATATGACGAGCATTTCCATTGCCCTTTTTTTGTTGTTGTTGTGAATTATAAAACTTAAACCTATTTGTTTTGATAATACTGCTGCGGGAGACTTTACATCCAGCTGCAGAGGTGCCGGATCCACATAAAAAAGGTGCCGGAACGCAGGTGTGCTATATTTTAGAGGTGCCGGAACAGGATCCGGCTCAGATAAAGCTCTGGCTGTGGTATAAGAACGGATATCTGACACCTGTCTGATGTAACTCTGCAGTTGAGCGTCCTAACAGTCTTACAGTTTGCATCCAGTACACTTGAAAGGGGGCGTGTCCTGTCTTTGGACGCGTGCAACTTGGTGACAGTTGAGCGACACAAATAAAAGGACATACTGCCACAAATAAAAAGACATACTGCCCTGAAATGTGTCTACTACACTGCTATTTGTATTAAAGGTACTGCATGTACAGCTTTCGGGTTTCTAAGTGGAAAGAAACGTAATAAAATCTTATATCAGGGTCTATCGAAGTACATGTAAAGTTAGTCACTGCTAGTCACTATGTATATCTCCTGAGTCCCAATAGCTTCTTTTATTTAGGGTCTGCTGGAATGCTGGAACAGTCCTGATAAGATTAGCTCAGAGTTTAAATTATAAAAAGCAGATGAGCATCACAAGATCTCTGCAGCTGTTAAGCTGTCAAATCTGAAGAGGAATCAACCCGCACTACTTAAAGAAAAGAATAACAGTGTTTTAAAGTGAAAATGTATTGCCACTGTATTTGATAAAAACTTGGCTCACCTTAGACGCTACACATTTAAATACTGTGAATATTATTTCGATTTTATATTCATTCATTCATTCATTCAAGTCCTTGTGAAGCGCCTTGAAACGCACAGCGCTATCCGATGCGTTGACGTTATTTCCACCGACACAGGAAGTCAGGGCGGGATGTATCGAGCGGCTCCTCCCTCTTTCCAAACAGCTAAATCGCTCAACTTTGGCAAGGAGATTTTTATAACGTTGGGGGCGGGATTTCAGATTCTAAAGAGCATTCGACTGGACGGAAAATCTGTAGAGTGATGTCATCGGAATTGTTGATCCGTATTAGTGGTAGAGAGAGACTGTCGATTTTTGAATGCATATATCTTCGAAATGCGAGTTGTGTCATTGTTTTGGAGCGCCCAAGCTTACAGATAACCTGACATATTCTTACTAAAAGCCACAAAACCTGAAAAAAAACCAAAAAACCACAACTTCTATTCTGTAGCTGTAAAATAGCATACCTTTATTAGCCACCTCCCATGCGATTTCAAACAGAACTGCGTCCTCCAAATCGAATTCCTCCTCCCAGTCCTCCAGACCCGATAGGGAGGTCACTGAGACACTGCGTGACAGCGGCATGCTGCGTGAAGGAAAATAAAATCACATGGTTATGACGACATGCTCAGGACACAACACACAACAGTTCTCGTAAAAATATAGTAGGGTTGAACAAGAATGACTTGTTCGGTTTATACTGCTACACAGAGTCGTCTGAGGTGGTGTGTGGGGCCCAGGCCGAGGAAATGTGGCTCGTGTGTGTCGTGCGCATACAAATAAGCCACAGAGCCTGATGCAATCAGCATGGGAAGGACAGCATAGCAAATTTTATGATGTATACCGGGGATTATTTCTCTGGGATGTCGAGTTCACATGTCAAATGCATCACTGTTATACGTGTAGAGTCCTACAGAGTCCTACATAGAAAGTCATGTAGAAAGTGTGCACCATTACCGCGCTGGCGTATGCAGACAGAGGCTCCATCACAAGCGGACAACAAAACGCACAGCCGTCCACACCTGGCATTATGAATGCATCTCCAGTGACCATTTGTGATTGGAGTTCATACATCATTGCTGCTGGAGGAAGGGCGCCTCGCAGCGATCGTGCATTTTCCAGCTAGGGCAACGACACAGTCGGTTAGTTGGTCTTTCGTTGCTGTCTGGGACGCACTGAGACGCTTTCGAGTTCACACTACGGAAGTGGTCTTGCCACATGCGTGCCAGACCACCTCCCGATGTGGTTCGAGTGATCGGATTACGACGAGTCTTCCAGACGTATTTCACCCCGTTCCCATTTGCGTTTTCCATCTACGATCCGATCACACAGGACGTGTCTTAACGCCAGGTGTGAACGGGGACAGAATCTGCACACCGTTCAGAAATCTCAGCTATGCCAGATCTTCTGCTCAGATTTAGAGCTGAAAGCGCCATAAACATTGGCCACACGGCAAATTAAACACAATAAATATGGATGCCTGTATATATCTAGATTATTAAGGATTTATGCATCTTTTTTTAATGCATGCACAAAAAGCGCCGAATTAAACAAAAGTCCTAAATGAATCATATATATTCTGGTGTGTGTCTGTGTGTATTAGGGTCTTTTCAGTCTTATATATTTGGATATATACAGTTGTGTAAAGTTTTAGTCTGAAGTTTACATTTGTAGCACTCAGTCTGTGGATTTTATTTTAAATAAACGAAAAATACGGTACTGAAAGTTTGCCCCTTTCCGATTAATCGAATAATTAATCGGCCGACTAATCGATTACGAAAAATTATCGTTAGTTACAGCGCTACTATCTACAATGCAGGCTTAAGTCTGAAATGAAATTAGGGTATCTTCTAATGCCGGGGTCATCATGTGAAGAAGCAGCCTTTATTTTGTCATATCCCAACTTGTTGGGAAGCTGGGGGTCAGTCATGACACAGCGCCCCTGGAGCAGAGAGAGTTAAAGGAAGCAAACTGCTTGGCAGTGCTGGAGCTTGAACCCCTGACCGTCACGCCAATACCGTTGAGTCCAGAGTGCTAACCATTACACAGCTGGACCGTAGTCTGGATGCAGACCCAGCAAAATATTTCAGCCGAACAAAACGACTACTTTAAAAACCGCTTCAGTAGAGCTGATGTATATAAATGAATGAAAAAGTCGCCATAGTGTGATAACAAATATGAACCATCACGACTTCTAAAGCAAAACTTCAGAGTCTGTGACACTGGTCAAAAGTCGAAACAAAGTGCTGGTGGAAAATAAAACGTAACCATTAATGGTCAAGCATTAAAAGGTAACTTCTCTCCATTCGGTCATGCCAGTTCCTAATCTGGACCTTTACAAACTTTAAAGCTAATATGATCACAGCTAATTCCCGGCTGAACCAAAACGAGAGCTCCTCGTTGCATTATTAATCGCATGGCAAAGTGCCCTGTGTGCAACATTAGTGCTTACCGTTTCACATGCAATCTCTTGCTATAGTTTTAGCTGATGCTCTATCAGCGTAGGGCCTCCCCAAGAGTGCTTTTTCCTGGATCATTCATCGAAACAACAACAGAAAACTTACACCAATCAGTCATAACAGTAAAACCATCAAGAGGTGATGTGAAGAACATCGATTATCTCGTTAAAATAGCACTTGTCAAGGCGTGGGATATATAAGGCAGCAAGTGAACAGTCAGTTCTCAGAGTTGATGTGTTGGAAGCAGGAAAAATGGGCAAGCGTAAGGATCTGAGTGACTTTGACAAGGACCAAATTGTGATGGCTAGACAACCGGATCAGAGCATCTCCAAAACAGCAGGTCTTGTGGGGTGTTCCCAGTATGCAGTGGTGAGTACCTACCCAAAGAGGTCCAAGGAAGGACAACAGGTGAACCGGAAACAGGGTCGTGGGCGCCCGAGGCTCGTGGGGAGCAAAGGCTAGCCTGTCTGGTCTGCTCCCACAGAAGAGCTATTGTAGGACAAATTGCCGAAAAAGTTAATGACGGAAAGGTGTCAGAACCGGTCACAGTGCCCATGCTGACCCCTGTCCACCAGCGAAAGTGCCTACAATAGGCATGTGTACAGAACAGGACCACGGAGCAGTGGAAGAAGGTGGCCTGGTCTGACGAATCATTGTTTCCTTTACATCTTGTGGACGGCTGGGTGCGTGAGCATCGCTTACCTGGGGAAGACATGACTTCAGGATGCACTATGGGAAGAAGACAAGCCGGTGGAGGAAGTGTGATGCGCTAAGCAATGTTCTGCTGGGAAACCTTGGGTTCTGACGTTCATGTGGATGTTACTTTGACACGTACCACCTACTTAAACATTATCGTAGACCAAGTACACCCCTTCATGGCAACGGTATTCCCTAATGGCAGTGACCTATTTCACCTGCCACACTGCAGAAACTGTTCAGGAACGCTTTGAGGAACATGACAAAGAATTGACTCGGCCTCCAGATTCCCCAGATCTCAATCCGATCGAGCGTCTGTTCGATGTCCTGGACAAACAACTTAACAACTTAAAGGATCTGCTTCTGACATCCTGTACAGACATGAAAAAAGTTCTAGAGATGGCAGAAGGAGGACGAAGACAGATTGAGAAATGCACAGAAGGAAGTGGAAGTTGAAATCAAGCTGAGGCGATGCTCATCTCAAATGAGAAGTCAAATCTTACAGGTTACATTAGACTTCACACACTCATACACACTCAATCCCAATAATATAAATTTATCAACGTTCCAGACAGCTACTATGAAAAGATTTGAGCAATGCAAGGTGACAGAGAATGTGAGAAATGCTATGAAGAAACCCTGAAGACTCATCCTTCCTTCCTTCTTCCCCTACAGGACACACCTCCACACACACACACACACACACACACACACACACACACCTCTTCCTTCTTTACGTTACATTCACCTTACAAGGATTGTTACTCGATTTTATGTGCTCAGATCTGATTTTCTGCCCTGATGCCTCAGAAGAATGTTCAGAAGTGACTAATATGTGCCACTGGCATGAACAGAGGTCTGATCTGATCCAACCGGAATGCCCACACTAACCAGATCAATAGCATCATATCCATCATTACGTTAACAATAAAACGATTGAGAGTTGTGTCATTAAAAGTGCACGAGAAGAAGACGACGAGTAACATGACTCTCAGGTAACATGACTCATGGGAAGTTCTCTCTACCCAGAGGACGATTCAAATACACGACTCATTCATAATCCCACTGTATACACGAAAGCACCTTCAACATAAGAGCTGTTTACCAGATACAGAATGTTTACAGCACAAGATTGCGCAATTGCCTATCGATCACATCAAGGTGAACTTTTCCAGGAGCCTGCCAAAGCCTGATGCGAATCGCAATGCACGAACCAGCAGCACAAACCTTCAAAGGTTACATGCTCTGGAGGTCTTCTGGCAGCTTGTCAGCTGTTCCGGATAAGGGTTAGAAGGTCAGATAGATAACTTGAGAAGTTTTTATGCTGGCAGACATACAGATGGAGAAGAGAATCTAACGATGATTAAACACTTCCATGTACAAGTGTGTAATGTTAAAAACACGTGAATTATGGCCCGATATCTGTATGGCATGTTATTAAATGGTCTGCACTTCTACCGCGCCTTTTAACCTTAGCGGTTCTACAAAGCGCTTTACACCGTTTCTCATTCACCCATCCACACACACGGCTGCCAAGCAAGGCGCTAGCCTGACATTGGGAGCAACCTGGAGTTCAGTGTCTTGCCCAAGGATACTTCGAGTCATGTGGAGTCGTGTGAGCCGCGGATCGAACCGCCAACTCTGCGATTAGTGGACGACCCGCTGTACTACCCCACCCAGAGATAAGACAAGCCTTATTCAGATAAGATATGCATTTATGAATCAATTAAAGAACACTAGTAATTAACAGTAGTCATTTTACACCAAAAACTGCTAATATTCTGCATCTGGCCTTTTCGTTCGTTGTGGTTAGCGGGGCCATGAACTGTTCGCTTCCGTGTTAACGTGACTTTACACGCTATGTTTCACACTAGGGTGGGCCATACTCATCCATCCATCCATTTTCTGTACCGCCTATCCTACACAGGGTCACGGGGGGGACTATACCAGGGAACTCGGGGCACGAGGCAGGGGACGGGGTGCCAACCCATCACAGGGCACATTCACATACTACGGTCAATTTGGAAACGCCAATCACAATGCACGTCTTCGGACTGGCGGAAGGAAACCCAAGCACCTGGAGGAAACCCCTGAGGCGGGAATCGAACCCCCAACCCTGGAGGTCAGGCAAACATGCTAACCACTAAGCCAGTGTTAACCAAAAATACAAGACCAAGCAACACATCGCAGCACAAAGCTCACTGTTAAATGGTGGCATGAGCATCACAGCTGAGATGATATTAACGTTACGGTGCTTTTTAGGAGACTCGGAAATTAGAACATGGATTGTTGTTTTCACATTAAGACCATATAGAAAAAAATAAATAAATAATAATAATAATAATAATTACAGATGTGGCTGGACTTGATGAATGGCAGCTTGGGTGTGAGGACTCACTTCGTAAATGGAGGTTTAATACAAATAAGGGGTCTATTTTTGTCCTTTTAAGGAGACATGATCTTACACACAGGAGACTGTCAGAGTGGTGTACGTGCCATCGCGCCACGCGGACCTCTCCAGCGCTGTGACGTCACTGCGACCGCAACAACACCAGCGCGAGCGCAGTTTCATTGTAGCGCTGCCTGATGCACGCACAGCTCGCGCGCTTAAGTTCAATTTTTTTTTAAAAATGCATTTTATTCTTCTCGTAGGCTTCGATTTGTTCTGCTCTGCATGGCTATGACATGACACGAAGAATAATATCTCTCTATATATATATTCGGTCGTGAATGGTGGGGGGGGGCGTGGCAACTTTTGTAGGTCGAAGTAACATAACAGCGCAGTAAGAAAAAAAAAGTCTAAAGCTTGACTTTGGCATTCCACGTGACGTTAGCTCGATTGAGCTGGATATTGATTAAGTAGCAGGTTCGCTTCTGATATACGAGAAGGGAACAGCGTTTGAAGATTCGCTCTTAATCCGGAGGAAGTCCATAATAATAATAATAATAATAATAATAATAATAAGCACAGCTTAGCATAAGTGCGCGTGCAGATATATAAATAAAGATGAATACGTTAAATCCTGTCTCTTCTCAGCGAGAGAGATGGATTTGACCCGCAGCACGAGCTCACCACATCAACAGACCTCCGGTTCATACCGAACGACACGCATGTTACTCTTGTTTCCCTGCGCGAGCGTTATCATACGCTAAATAGATAAACGAGATAAACAAACACAGCACAAGGTCAGCTGCTTACCCTGCAACGACGGCGTCCTGTCCTCGCGCACTAACACAGCGCACGCATCTGCGCCAATCAATCACCGACTGGACCACTTGAGAGGCGGGGCTATGTCAAGGGGAGGGGTCACGCACGAGGAGGGAGGGGTCACGCATGGGGGCGGAGCCACAGTGTGAACTGGTGTGTCTCAATCTCAGACGAGAAGAAACTGTCTAGGCTGCACCTTTATTCACCTTCATTAACCGCTTTATCACACACACACACACACACACACACACACACACGCTCAAGACCAAAACTACACGTGTTTCTCTATCTAAACCATTTATATTTCTGACATGTACTGTCACTCATTTTAAAATAGAAATAGCAGCCTGTGAATCTGGCAACACCGAGAACGCCTCACATGTCATCTGGTTTATGGTATATCTGGTTTCAAACCTCTTTGTGCAAAAAAAAAAACCCACTATAGTCAGTATTGAGCAATAAGGTAAACATGCGTTTTCCGATTCTGACACGCCCACATAACATAATACCCTAATAATAATTCACTCGTAACCCCGCCCCTTCGCTTTCTACACCAATCAGAGCGCTGAACGATCCTCCCAGCCATCCGTTTGGTCACGTCCACAGTGTGTGAAATATGATTGGCTGAGCCTTTGCTTTGCGTTCATCTAATTGGTTAAGTGTCATGTCAGCTTAGTGTTGGCAGCTAGTGAGGAACGTGACTCTGGTTTTAATGTGTTTATTTCCTCCATAACCGAGAGAGAGACAGAGAGAGAGACAGAGAGAGACAGAGAGAGTATTTAGATTGGTCTCAAAGCATCTTACTTTACTGTTTACACAATGCCTGTGCTGGTTTGTTATGGTGGGGAACAAAGCATTGAGTTTCAGAAAGCCTTTCAGGACACTTTACAAAATGCTTGATTAACGTAGTAAGCCCAACATTCAGTACGGTTACATGGACAACAATGATCTAATTATTGACCTTATTCTGAATAAGACAATATTATGATTAAGGTGTTTACATGAGTTGCTTTTAGAATATTCCTTTCATGTTCCTGTTTTATCCGTCATTACGTCCCCACGCCACGCCGTCCGCCGTCCCTGCGGAATTTCACGTATCGACATACAGTTCGTCTTCGTTATGGGACCGTGCGCAGTTTTGGGCTTTTCATTTTTAAATTTACGAATGCTTCAAGTGTAGTTAATTATTTGTCATGCTGTACGTGCTAATAGACGACTGCTTGAAGCCGTGGGCTGCGTCCCAAACCGCGTACTTACCGTCTATATAGTAGCTGAGATACATGTATTTCACCTACTATATAATAGGTAAGTACGCGGTTTCGGATGCAGCCGTGCTCGTTTGTCGTCAAATGGTTGAGCGCTGCCGTGTGTGTACGTGTCCTGTCACACAATGAAAACTCCCACACGATGTTAATAATGTGATTAAGGTGTGTGATCGTGTGCTGTCACACAATGCGGTGAAAACTCCCACATGACGTTAATAGTGTGACTAAGGTGTGACAACTGCTTGTCTGCCTGTATTACATGTCTGCAATACACATCGATAATGCAACTAAAACAGGAATCCTCCACATGTCTTTATTCCATTTGTGTTTACTTCAATATGACTTTAGTCGGATTAAGGTCATCAGTAATCGCTATTTACATGCTAGTTTCTTAATCAGAGTATCGTCTTAATCGGGTTAATATTGGGCTATTGTTGTCCATAAACATACTGAATGACATTCAGGAACATGGTTATGCTCTGGGGACTTATTTGAAATATTTCTATGGACCTTTCAAGAAAATATGATCATGTTGGTACCTGCTGTCTGAAAACATTTCTGATTAAGTATTTTTTGGTAGAATGTTGCATCATGTGAATGTCAGTGTGTCATTTCCTTTAGTGAACAGTGGACTAGTTCAACAAACAGACTTCACATAAAAACCACAATGAACTTCCTTTTACTTTCACACTATTCAGTGTTACCCAGATACGGAGTCTGGTTCCTCTCAAGGTTTCTTCCTCATATCATCTTAGGGAGTTTTTCTTCGCCAAGATCACCAACGGCTTGTTCAATAGTGATAAATTCACACACTTAAAATCTGTATCCTGTGTTTATATATTTCTGTAAAGCTGCTTTGAGACGATGTCCATTGTTAAAAGCGCTATACAAATAAAATTGAATTGAATTTTTGTGGGGGGAAAAGAAAAGTGTTTGATGATGATGATGATGATGATGATGAAGATGATCCAAAACATGCAAGAATATAAGAAACAAGTCAATATCAGTTTATATATACCAGCCAGATTTCGTGTGATAGTGCGAGTCAGTAAGAATGTGAAAAACAGTGCAATGCACACTATTAAAAGACCATTATTCATGCATGTTATTCATTCAATCCATCCCAGAAGTGGTTATGAGTTTATATATATATATATATATATATATATATATATATATATATATATATATATATATATATGTTTTACGTGCAAATTGATATTTATCTGTGGTGGCACGGTGATGCAACACTTAGGATCGACACCTCATAGATCCTGAGCTTGGTGTTTTGTCGGTTTGGATTTTCACCTGTTCTCCTCGTGTCCACAAGGTTTCATCCGGGTTCTCCAGTTTCCTCCCAACTCCCAAAAAACGTACCGGTACGTGATCTGGCTAGCTGAATTATCCTGGCATCCCATCCTGGGTGTATTCTCGCCTCATGTCCAGTGTTACCAGGACTGGCTCCAGATCCACCTTGACTCTGACCAGAATAAAACAGTTACTGAATATGAATGAATCAATTTATCTGTATAAAATACAAAAGATACCCGCTTAGATATAGCCTGCATTCCTTAAATTGGAAATTATAAAGACAAAAATTCTTGAAGTAAGAGAATTCATTATTTATTCATTCATTCATAAACAATTAATCAGTTAATAATACATTATGAATTAATTAATTAACAATGAATCTACATTCATATTTTATATTAATGAAGTCATCCATCAATCCATCCATCCATCCTCTATCGCTTACTCATTTTCAGGGTCACGGGGAACCTGGAGCCTATCCAAGGGAGCATGGGGCACAAGGCGGGGTACACCCTGGACGGGGTGGCAATCTATCTCAGTACAAAATCACATACACGATCACACACACTACGGACACTTTGGACATGCCACTCAGCTTACCATGCATGTCTTTGGACTGGGGGAGGAAACCGGAGTACCAGGAGGACAGCACGGGGAGAACATGCAAACACACAGGGCAGTGGCGGGAATCGAACCCCCAACCCTGGAGGTGTCCCCCAAATTAATTCCCCTAAATGCATTCAAATGAATGAATTTAATATTGAATTTTAGACCTTTTATAGCTTTATATTTGTAAGATTTTGCATAAAAATAGAAAACCCTTATAAATGTGTCTGCTTTGCCCTCTAGCTACGGTTAGGGTTTTTGCAAGCCTACTCGTCCAATATGGCCGGTGAAACACGTAAAACAGCCACTTCCTGGATTTAGACCAATCAGCGTGCTCTCTGGGTTCTGCGCAATTTTGCCGGGAAAACGGAAATCGGCTCGGTGGAAGTTATCAAACTCAACGAGCCAAAGTGGCGGGAGATTTAGTCAGCTCGGTACCGGATCAGTGGGGTTCGTGCTGGATTAAAGGGTATCTGCTTATATATGATTTGCCTGAAAGGCATTTGACATTATTACAGTGCGACAGTGCGTCCTGTCGGCCTATCTAAATCTCACCCTGGCTGTTCGTTGCAAATGACTTGTTACCGAGGACTTGCGTTGCGCTTAAGCTAGCGTGTTTTGATGTTGTTCTCTCTGTCCTACCTGTATTCATTTCCAGTGTTATGATTGGGTAGTAGCAGCCAGTGTCTGGTATTATGATTGGTTAGATCGTTCATACGCACGGTCGTAGTGAAATCTTGGCCAATCCTAGTCCAGGAGGCGGGACTTGTCGCAAAGCGGGTAGGAGAACGGTAGCACGCTTTGCTAATATATCAGGCTAACCGGCGAGTTAACATTTATATAAATGGTAAATATAAATATAATATGTTGCAGCCGAGTGCTTCCGGTTATCGGGATCTGCTTTGGAAACTGCGTTGGTATTTAGACTGACGTTATATAAGTTCACTTAATGATCTAAATACTGGTGTATAAGGGATCAGTATTAGCTGGCTAATTCCATTATGGTTAAATTTACTGAACAGGCAAAGCGCGTCTTCGTTATCGTGGTTTTGTTTTGATGTACTGATAGCTAACTACTGACTGCGGTGTCTCAGGTAACTGACATGTAACTAACTAGTGACTGTGTCTCACTTAACTAGTGACTGTGTCTCACTTAACTAGTGACTGTGTCTCACTTAACTAGTGACTGTGTCTCACTTAACTAGTGACTGTGTCTCACTTAACTAGTGACTGTGTCTCACTTAACTAGTGACTGCGGTGTCTCAGGTAACTAGTGACTGCGGTGTCTCAGGTAACTGACATGTAACTAACTAGTGACTGTGTCTCACTTAACTAGTGACTGTGTCTCAGGTAACTAGTGACTGCGGTGTCTAAGGTAACTAGTGACTGCAGTGTCTAAGGTAACTAGTGACTGCGGTGTCTCAGGTAACTAGTGACTGCGGTGTCTCAGATAACTGACATGTAACTAACTAGTGACTGTGTCTCACTTAACTAGTGACTGTGTCTCACTTAACTAGTGACTGCGGTGTCTCAGGTAACTAGTGACTGCGGTGTCTAAGGTAACTAGTGACTGCGGTGTCTCAGGTAACTAGTGACTGCGGTGTCTCAGGTAACTAGTGACTGCGGTGTCTCAGGTAACTAGTGACTGCGGTGTCTAAGGTAACTAGTGACTGCGGTGTCTCAGGTAACTAGTGACTGCGTTGTCTCAGATAACTGACATGTAACTAACTAGTGACTGTGTCTCACTTAACTAGTGACTGTGTCTCACTTAACTAGTGACTGTGTCTCACTTAACTAGTGACTGCGGTGTCTCAGGTAACTAGTGACTGCGGTGTCTCAGGTAACTAGTGACTGCGGTGTCTCAGGTAACTGACATGTAACTAACTAGTGACTGTGTCTCACTTAACTAGTGACTGCGGTGTCTCAGGTAACTCCTGACTGCGGTGTCTCAGGTAACTCCTGACTGCGGTGTCTCAGGTAACTCCTGACTGCGGACTTTTAGCAGTCAACCAAAGCCCTCTTCGAATCGTGTGTGTCGAACGTGCGTACACTTGCGTACACATACAATTGCAATTTTGCCAATTCGAGTAGTTTTCTGCACAAAAAAACTCCGCAGATCAAAACAAAAACTCTGCGAAATCCTGTATGGACCGAAACTGGAGACTCCTTCCATAAACCGGACAACTGCACGTTGCTGAATGAATGAGATTTGCCGTTGGACGTAGTTGATCCGACGTTTCCGTGTTTCTCTGCAGCTTGTAAGGAATGGAGTTTAAGCGGCGGAATGGAGGACCTTCGATGGGCGGAGCCTCTCAGGCCAAGAGGGGCAAAAAGGGCTCTGAGTGGGAGGACGGCCCATCGCATTTTGAAGAAGAGCTCGCCCTTTTTGAAGAAATTGAGATGGAGATGGAATCGGGGGAAGGGCAGGCGGGTCATGATGTCATCCCAGTGGGTAAGTACTGTGTAAGCGGGTAGGAAGAGTGTGAGACAGAGACGCCGAGGAACAATCGGTTCATTTCTAAAAAAAACAAAAAAAAACCTCTCTCTGTGCCTCTCAGGTGAATTATTTTCAGCCGATATGAACCCACGCTGGCGCCGTCCTGCCGCGGCACCTCTTCGGCCCGATAAAGACACGCTCGTCTTCCAGCAGATTGACCTCGACTATTATCTGGGTAAACCTCAAAAGTGGGAGGAGTTAACAGAACAGCTCTGGAGTGTTGTCTTTGTATAACAAGTAACTGATGTATAAATGCAAGGCTTTTGATTTTGTGTGTGTGTGTGTAGGCTCTGCAGTGGCTGGGATGCCCGGACAGGTCCAGGGGAAGGTTCCGGTGGTCCGTATGTTTGGAGTGACAGACGGTGGGAACAGCGTCTGCTGTCATATACATGGTTTTGCCCCCTATTTCTACGTTCCTGCTCCAGCCGGTGAGTCTCTCCAGTGTCCTCGCGTCAGTCTAAGATTGATCGCATCTGGCAAAAGACAGACATATTACATGCGTTAGTATTCACCATCTTTCCTTCCCTCTGTCTCTCAGGCTTCACTAATTCTCACCTGGCGGAGTTTCAGAAGGAGCTGAACTCGGCTGTGTTGAAGGACATGCGCTCCAACAAAGACAACATCTCAGTCACTGTGCTCGCGGTGGACATCACGCGCAAAGAGAGTGAGTCTCACATTTGATCTAAATCGCTGTGTGTGAGGTTTTTACATTTTTTTAACTTTATTATCTGCCCATCTTGTTATTATCGAGGTATGTACGGTTACCACGGCAAGCGTCCACTGGACTTCCTGCGCATCACCATGGCGATGCCGCGCCTGGTTGCCCCTGCGAAACGTATCCTGGAGCAGGGATTTAAGTTTGCTCACTTCTCCATTCAGAGCTACTCTGCGTACGAGGCCAACATCGACTTCGAGATCAGGTGAGTGACGATTTAGAAGCAGTACCAACTTTCTGAAAAAGAACCAAACATGGCAGCGTGTGCTATTGATCTGATATTTCCGTTTTCACAGTGTAATGGCATTATGACTGGTTGATGGTGTGGTTTCTGTTGCGTGTGTGTTTTTGGCGTCAGGTTCATGGTGGACAGTGATGTGGTGGGATGCTGCTGGATCGAATTGCCTAAAGGGAAGTACAAACTAAGAGAGGAGAAGAGCACAGGAGAGACGGACTCCCGAGACCCAGGAAAGGTAACGGCGTCCTCATGAGCTCATAAGTTAACACACGTTACTCTATCACTATATACAGTGGCAAGAAAAAGTATGTGAACCCTTTGGAGTTTCATGGTTTTCTGAATAAATTTGTCATAAAATGTGATCTGAACTTCATCTAAGTCAGGGGTATTGACAAATATAGTGAATAAAGAATAACACAACAAATAATTCTGATCTTTTTTGAGACCAACCAAAAAAAAACTCAGTGCTTGTGGAAAAAGTATGTGAACCCATGAGTTAATGACCTCAAAAAGTTTTTTTTTTTTTTTTTTTGCACACCTGGAGTCTGGTTAAGAAAATGAGTTCGGAGATGTCGACTACAGCGACTTTGACTGATTAAAAACCCCTCAAACATTTGGAGTTTGCTCTACACAAGAAGCACACGCTTATGTGAGCCATGCCTCACCAAAAAGAGCTTTCAGAGGATCTACGATCAAGAATAGTTCATTTACATAAAGCTGGCAAGGGTCACAAAGTGATTTCAAAGACTTTAGAAATGCACCAGTCTACAGTTAGGCAAACATTCTACAAATGGGGACACTTTGGGACTGTTGCTACTCTGCCAAGAATTAGGTGCCTAGTGAAAATGACACCAAGAGCAGATCGAAGACTCATCAATGAGGTAAAGAAACAACCCTGAATGATAGCCGAAGACTTGAAGGCATCATTGGAACTGGCTGACATCTCTGTTCATGAGTCTACAATATGTAAAACATTGACCAAGCAGGGTATCTACAGCAGGACACCACGAAGGAAGCCACTGCTTACTAAAAAGAACATTGCTGCACGCCTGAAGTTTGCAAAAGAGCACACTGACACTCCACAGCAGTATTGGTAAAATGTTTTGTGGACTGATGAAACTTGGATTGAACGAATTGGAAAAACCCCACAGCGCTACATCTGGTGTAGAATGGGCACGGCATATCATCATGAAAATATCATCTCAACCGTAAAGTATGGTGTAGGAAACTTCATGATTTGGGCCTGCTTTGCTGCATCAGGGCCTGGCCAGCTTGCAATCATTGAGGGGAAGATGAAATCCCAAGTATATCAGACAATTCTTCAGGATAATGTGAGAATGTCTGTACGTCTGCTGAAACTGTGTAGATGTTGGGTGATGCAACAGGACAACGACCCAAAACACCGGAGCAAGTCCACAACAGAATGGCTTCAGAAAAACAAAATCCGCCTTTTGGATTGGCCGAGTCAGAGCCCAGACCTCAACCCAATAGAGATACTGTGGAATGACTTGAAGAAAGCCATACACATGAGACGTCCAAAGAATATGACCGAGCTACAGCAGTTCTGCCAGGAAGAATGGGCTAAAATTCCTCCTGAACGATGTGCAGGTCTGATCCACAGCTACAGGAAGCGCCTGGTTGAGGTTATTGCTGCCAAGGGGGGGTCAACCAGTTATTAATTCTAAGGGTTCACTTACTTTTTCCACTGCTATGTTGAATGAGTGTGTTCAATAAAGACATGAGGGATCAGAATTTTTTGTGTTATTCTTTTAGGCACACTATATTTGTCAATACGCCTGACCTAGATGAAGATCAGATCACATTTTATGACAAATTTATTCAGAAAACCATAAAATTCCAAAGGGTTCACATACTTTATCTTGCCACTGTACACTTCAGTTTCAGCATTCAGACCAACACTTCATTATCTTGTATCCCCCCCTCCATTATCTCTCTTTCTCTCTCTGTCTTTTTCTGTCTCTATGTTCCTGTCTGTCACTTTCTGTATCTGTATCTCTTTCTCTCTCTTTCTCTGTTTCTGTCTGTCTCTGTTTCTCTTTACGTTTATGTCGCTCCTTTCTATACCCCCTATACTATGTATACATGTTATACAATAGATGTATATATTATATAATGGAAAATAAAGTGAAGTATTTTCCTGTTTCTTTCTTTCTCTTTTTTCATCCGTTTGTCTGTCTGTCTGTCACTATTACCCTTTGTCCCTCTCTTTCTGTGTCTTTCTTTCCCTGTTCATTTTAAATATATATATTTCTCTCTCTCTCTGTATGTCAGGTGTCTCTGTGTCAGTATGAGGTGGATGTTGGATGGACAGATTTGATCAGTCACCCAACAGAAGGGGACTGGCAGAGAATCGCTCCTCTCAGGGTCCTCAGCTTCGACATCGAGTGTGCAGGCAGAAAAGGTTGGCGCTGGACACCGAGTGTTGTTCCCGGCATACGTTCTATGGTACCCGCTACTTTGTCAGTATCATTAAACAATTCTCGTAACGCGCTTGTTTGTGTGTTCAGGTGTGTTTCCGGAGGCTGAAGTGGACCCGGTGATTCAGATCGCCTCCATGGTTCAGCGTCAGGGAGAGAAGGAGCCTTTTATCCGCACTGTTTTCACCTTACAGAGCTGTGCTAGTATAGTGGGCTCTCAGATCCTCTGCTTCACTCAAGAGAAGCAGCTACTACAGGTACTGCACGTGTGTGTGTGTGTGTGTGCGTGTGTGTGTGCGTGTGTGTGCGTGTGTGTGTGCGTGTGTGTGTGCGCGTGTGTGTGCGTGTGTGTTGCGTGTGTGTGCGTGTGTGTGTGCGTGTGTGTGCGTGTGTGTGTGCGTGTGTGTGTGTGCGTGGTGTGCGTGCGTGTGTGCGTGCGTGCGTGCGTGCGTGCGTGCGTCGCGTGCGTGCGCGTGCGTGCGTGCGTGCGTGTGCGCGCGTGTGTGTGTGCGCGCGTGCGCGTGTGTGCGTGTGCGCGTGTGTGTGTACACATGAAAACTCGCTCTCTCGCTCACACGCACACGTCTGCTGCTCAGAGTCGATTCATGTTGATATTGAACATTATGGCAGCTACCAAAATACATACGCTGTCGGTTGTTTTGATTGCTCAGTATGTTACGGTTTGATGGATCTTGCTGGTTTATCAGGCTTGTGTTTTGTTCTCAGAGCTGGGCGGAGTTTGTGAGGACGGTGGATCCTGACGTCATTACCGGCTACAATATTCAAAACTTTGACTTGCCGTACCTTCTCAACAGAGCCGCTGCTTTAAAGGTGTGAATGCACGTTGTGGGCAGTCTGATTCACCATCGCATAACTCTGAAAGCTTGCAAGGGATGTGCGACATCATTTGCGTGTGTTTTTGTGTGCTCGGTTTGTGTGTAGGTGAATTATTTCCCCTATCTGGGTCGTATGAGGGGCATCAAGTCGGTCCTTAAAGACTCCAGCTTCCAGAGCAAGCAGATGGGCCGCAGAGAAAACAAAACCGTCAACATGGAGGGCAGAGTGCAGTTTGACCTTCTTCAGGTGAACACACACACACACACACACACACACACACAGATTAGCCATAACATTAAAACCACCTGCCTAATTTTGGGTAGGTTCCCCTTGTAGTCCATGCCCTTGAAGACCTCTGAAGGTGTGCTGTGGTATCTGGAACCGAGACGTTCCTTTAAGCAGATCCTTTAAGTCCTGTAAGATGTGATGTGGGGTCTCCTTTGATCGGACTGTTTGTCCAAGACATCCCACAGATACTCGATCGGATCGAGATCTGTGGAATCCAGAGACACCTTCAACTCTGTCATGTTCCTCAAACCGTCCCTGAACAGTTTTTGCGATGTTGCAGGGCGCGTTATCCTGCCGAAAGAGCCCACTGTTATCATGGAATACCGTTGCCATGAAGCGGTGTACTTGGTCTAAAGAATGTTTAGGTGATCGCTCAGATCCTTACGCTTGGCCATTTTTTTTCCTTCTTTCAACATCTCAGCTTTGAGATCTGACCCTTCACTTGCTGCCTAACGTATCCCTCTTGACAGGTGCGACTGTAACGGGATAAATCGACGTGATTCACGTCACCTGTCCGTGGTTTTAATGTTCTGGCCGATGGCTGTACGTACACTCGTAACCCGCACAGAGGTTGTCTCGGTTTTCGCTGCGAAACACACACGCAGCATTTTCTCTTTTTTTTTTTTGCTTTTATAAGTGGACATGCTTTGTGTTGCAGGTCCTGCTGAGGGATTATAAGCTGCGCTCGTACACACTCAACGCCGTCAGTTTCCACTTCTTGCAGGAGCAGAAAGAGGACGTCCAGCACTCGATCATTACAGACCTGCAGGTTAGATGAAGGAAAACCAGAGTGTGTAGTCATTATAAAGCCCTTAAGATCCAGGAAGGTCATTTTGAAGCATTTGTATGAAGCCTAACTAATGTTGACGTTCTCTCTCTCTCTCTCTCTCTCTCTCTCTCTCTCTCTGTCTCTCTGTGTGTAGAATGGAAACGAGCAGACGAGGCGGCGTCTGGCCGTCTACTGTCTGAAAGATGCCTACTTGCCCCTGCGCTTGCTGCAGAAGCTGATGTGTGTGATCAACTACATGGAGATGGCAAGAGTGACTGGCGTGCCCCTGACCTACCTCCTGTCTCGAGGCCAGCAGATTAAAGTCGTGTCCCAGTTACTACGACAGGTGTGTGAAAGTGTACACGCCCACTCGCGTACCCAAGTCAATCTCTCGCACAGCTGTTCAGCATTCAGCAGTGTTTGTTCCTGTTTGTAGGCCATGAAGCAGAACTTGGTGATGCCGGTAGTAAAGACTGAAGGTGGGGAGGATTATACAGGAGCTACAGTCATTGAGCCAGAGAAAGGGTGAGGATCCTGCTTATATACCGCTTTTAAAATAATTGATGTATTCATAGACTTTTGAAACGCACGAAGACGTGGTATCATTTTTACTGTCTGTAACGATAACCTCCTGGGATATCTGTTTACTGAAAAGAAATGTTGACGCGTTCAATACATCTTTCCCCTCCACTGTAAGTGTAACTATAAAAGGATATAAAACGTCATCGTTGGTGAATGATTGTGGTGTAAGTGGTTTAAAGCAGATTTATGGGAAATGAATGACATTCCTTTGGGACGGACTGCATCACACTACCTCGTTGATTATTTTCCTATAACAGCACACAAGTGTTTATATGCCTCAGAATGTCCTTGTAAAATGTGTGTGTGTGTGTGTGAGAACAGGTACTACAGTGTGCCGATTGCCACTCTGGATTTTTCCTCGCTGTACCCATCCATTATGATGGCACATAACCTGTGTTACACTACACTACTGCAGAAAGGCCAAGCAGAGAAACTGGGGTGAGAGACACGTGCACGTGTATTCATCCAACAGCTGTCGTTTGTTAATGACCGTGTCATGATTTCAGCTCGGTTCGTTAGAGATGAATATTTTATGATTTGGCCCATGACTGTTGTATTATTAAATACTCCTTGTATTGTGTGTGTGTGTGCATGCGTGCTCAGCCTTTCTTCAGACGACTTCATTAAGACTCCTACGGGAGATCTGTTCGTCAAAAGTTCGGTGAGGAAGGGGCTCCTGCCCGAGATCCTGGAGAACCTGCTGAGTGCCCGTAAGAGGTGAGATGGAGTCTATACCCACCTACACCTACACGGTTTTTGCAGGAGAGCTTCACTCTTTTGTTGTGAGCTGTGATGTCACTTTGCTCATCCTGCCTGTTCATCGTGCAGCTGCACAGGGTCGGGTATCAGTAGTCATGTCATCAGCTCCTTATTTACCCATAAAGCTGATCACTAAACCATTACTCGCAACTACAGCTCACATCTCTACCATAGACATTGTTGGCTCGTGTACGTCATAGCATGTACGTCGTAATATAATATAATATAATATCTCATATTTCCTCTGTAATGCTTGAAGTGTGCTACAAAATGTCTCAAATGAGACTGTGCTCATTAACCGAGTCATTTAAAACCAAGCTAATTCAAGTAAAAAAAAAGCCATGGTCTGAAGTAAAATAATTTCTAATCTTTATTTTATTTTATTTTACTATGCTAGCAATTTGTGCATTGAAAATAAAAAGTGAAGGCTGAAGTGAAAATGCACCCCCCCCCACCTCTTTTGATCGCTGTTGTTGCTGTTATTATTAACCTCACCTACCTACCTCTATCACCCAGTTGAACCATTTTCAGTATTTTTACCATATCGTGATAATAGATCATTACACTGCCGGTCAAAAGTTTGTGGACATGTGACCTGAAATGTTTCTCGTGATCTTTTTTTTTTTTTTGCCTTTGTTTATTTATTCATTTTCATATGATTCATTTACATGTGATTAATTTACATATGATTCATTTACATGTGATTCATTTACCTTTTCTCCCCTCCCTTCCCTTTCCCAAATATTTCATTGAGAAGAGAAGAAAAATAAAATAAATAATAAATAATAATAAATAAATAAATAAATAAATAAAAAGCCCTTGTGATCTTAAAAAGCTTTTGATCTGAAGGTGTGTGATTTAAACGTGTGAAATCGGTGTCGTAGACAAACATATAATCGTGCCGACATTCGTTTCTTTCATTAGAAAACTAACATTTTATAAAAAAAAAAAAAAAGCTGCTGATAAGAGTCCAGCGTCGGTGTGAACTCCTTTAATACTGTTTAAAAAGCATCTCAGGGAAATTCCTCAAGAAATCAGTCTAGGAAATACCAAGAATACATTTCTGGAAATTCCAGGTTAAAAGACCGTCGACTTTGAATATGCTAAAATATGATGACTTTATTATTATTCTAAAATGGGGGGGAATAACTGAGCGTGTCTAAACTTTTGACCTGTAGTGTATATTATAAGCTGTAGTTTTCCCCTATAATCAACATGTTCTATTCTCAGTGTCATGAATGTGTTTCATGGCGACGTTGTTAATGAAAGATTGTCCGTTTGAAAGTTGGATTTCGCTTTAAATGATTAGTCGGAATAAGACATTCGCGCCGTCACCGCTCCTAAGTCTGTCGACTGCACGAGTGGGTCGCACTTCACCAGTTTAATTGCACAGATCAGGAAAACCATCATGTTTTTAGATCGTATTGAATATGTCGTCCTCCCTCTGAAAATAATTTCTGGATTGTGTGCTCAGGGCGAAGACCGACCTGAAGAAGGAGACTGACCCGTTCAGGAAGCAGGTGTTGGATGGCAGGCAGCTGGCTTTAAAGATCAGTGCCAACTCTGTGTACGGTTTCACTGGTGCCCAGGTGGGCAAACTGCCCTGTCTGGAGATCTCACAGGTCTGTCTCACTCTCTACACCTCAACAGACCAATCCTCGGTGTGCTTGTACCTTACCGTGTGTACGTATGTGTGCGCGCAGAGTGTTACAGGCTTCGGCAGGCAGATGATTGAACAGACTAAGCAGCTTGTGGAATCCAAGTACACCTTCGCTAATGGATATCCAGCTGATGCCAAGGTAGCACAGGCAGTCATACTGGTCTTGGATTGAGAGCAGAACTGTTGGTAGTTGTGTGGAATGAGAGTGGTGTGTGTTAACTGTGTGTGTGTGTATGTGTGTATTCAGGTCATCTATGGAGACACGGACTCTGTGATGGTGAAACTGGGAGTGGACACAGTGCAGCAGGCGATGAGCGTAGGGAGGGAGGCGGCCGAGTGGGTGTCCTCACACTTTGTTCCCCCGATCAAGCTGGAGTTTGAGAAGGTACTGTACGTCGCTATAGTAGCGCTCGGAACTGAAGGGTACTTGATTAAATTGCACTGTAATTCAGGTTTCCATAAAATCCAGGTTGTTTTAAAGGTCATTCATCAGCTAGGAGTTCGAAAGGTAAACCATTACCAAACCCTTATCAGGTGTCACTTCCTCCAGCTTCTCATGCACTTTGCATGCACAGCTGATATGATATCCTGGAACTGTGTTCAAGATGGGATTAAATGGTTATATTTTCCATTAGTGAAGTTATTGGAGAATATTTTCTTTACATTCAGTAAACAAACCATCAAGTCAATGTTTATTCAGTCTGTTTGTTTTTTGCGGTAATGAACTGTTACTTTTTGTCCTCGGGGTGTGCAAACTTTCGCACTCAAGCGCATAAGTCATAAACAAATGTTTCTCTCTCTTCCTCTTCTTTCTCTCTTTGTGTCTCTCTCTCACTCTGCTCTTTGATTTTCCTCTCTTCTTTCTCCCCTTATCTCTGTTTCTCTCTCTCTCTCTCTTTCACCATGTTATGTCTCTCCTCTTTCTATTTCCTCTTTCTTTTTGTCTTTTTTTTTTCTCATGGTTTCTCACTTTGTCTGTTACTCTCTCTCTCTCTCTCCTGACTTATCCCTCTCTGTTGCGCCTCTCTCGCTCTCTCTCTCTTCTGACTTGTCCCTCTCTGTTGCGCCTCTCTCTCTCCTGACTTGTCCCTCTCTGTTGCGCCCCCTCTCTCTCTCTCTCTCTCTCTCTCTCTCTCTCTCTCTCTCTCTCTCTCTTTTTCTCTCTCTCTCTCTCTCTCTCTGACTTGTCCCTCTCTGTTGCCTCTCTCTCTCACTCTCTCTCTCTCCTGACTTGTCCCTCTCTGTTGCGCCTCTCTCTCTCTCTCTCTCTCACTCTCTCTCTCTCCTGACTTGTCCCTCTCTGTTGCGCCTCTCTCTCTCTCTCTCTCTCTCTCTCTCTCTCTCTCCTGACTTCTCCCTCTTTTTCCCCTCTCTCTCTCTCTCTCTCTCTCTCTCTCTCTCACTCTCTCTCTCTCCTGACTTGTCCGTCTCTGTTGCGCCTCTCTCTCTCTCTCACTTTTCTCTCTCCCCTGACTTGTCCCTCTCTGTTGCGCTCTCTCTCTCTCTCTCTCTCTCTCTCTTTCTGACTTGTCCCTCTCTGTTGCGCCTCTCTCTCTCTCTCTCCCCTCTCTCCTCTCTCTCTCCTGACTTATCCCTCTCTGTTGCTGCTTTTCTCTCTCTCTCTTCTGACTTGTCCCCCTCTGTTGCGCCTCTCTCTCTCTCTCTCTCTCTCTCCTGACTTGTCCCTCTCTGTTGCGCCTCTCTCTCTCTCTCTCTCTCTCTCTCTCTCTCTCTCCTGACTTGTCCCTCTCTGCGCCTCTCTCTCTCTCTCTCTCTCTCTCTCTCTCTCTCTCTCTCTCTCCTGACTTGTCCCTCTCTGTTGCGCCTCTCTCTCTCTCTCTCTCCACTTGTCCCTCTCTGTTGCGCCTCTCTCTCTCTCTCTCTCTCTCTCTCTCTCTCTCACTCTCTCTCTCTCTCCTGACTTGTCCCTCTCTGTTGTGCCTCTCTCTCTCTCTCTCTCTCTCTCTTTCACTCTCTCTCTCTCCTGACTTGTCCCTCTGCTGTTGCCTCTCACCTCTCTCTCTCCTGACTTGTCCCTCTCTGTTGCGCTCTCTCTTCTCTCTCTCTCTCTCTCTCTCTCACTCTCTCTCTCTCTCTGACTTGTCCCTCTCTGTTGCGCCTCTCTCTCTCACCTCTCTCTCTCTCCTGACTTGTCCCTCTCTGTTGCGCCTCTCTCTTTTTTTTTTCTGACTTGTCCCTCTCTGTTGCCCTCTCTCTCTCTCTCCTGACTTGTCCCTCTCTCTTGCGCTCTCTCTCTCTCTCTCTCTCTCTCTCTCTCTCCTGACTTGTCCCTCTCTGTTGCCTCTCTCTCTTCTGACTTGCCCATCTCTCTCTCTCTCTCTCTCTCTCTCTCTCTCTCTCTCTCTCTGACTTGTCCCTCTCTGTTGCCTCTCTCTCTCTTCTGACTTGCCCATCTCTCTCTCTCTCTCTCTTCTGACTTGTCCCTCTCTCTGTCGCTTCTTTATCTCCCTCTTTCTCTTTATTGGCATGATTGTTTACGTACAAACTTGCCAAAGCATCAATATAGTTAAGAAAGGAGATTTAAAATAATAAAATGATAATATTAACAATGATGATGATAAAAGTGGAATAAAAAAATAGTAATAATTACAAAGATAAGTCAATAAAAAGTATGAATAAAAGTGAAAAATGAAGAGACAAAATGCAAGGTGCCAGTGTAGGACAAACATATAAAGCTTACAATAATTATGTACATTAATGCCATAACAATAAAATAAAATAAGGTGGCTTAGTGGTTAGCACGTTCGCCTCACACCTCCAGGGTCCGGGGTTCGATTCCCGCCGGGGCGGAGTGCGGAGTTTGCATGTTCTCCTCGTGTTGCGGGGGTTTCCTCCGGGTACTCCGGTTTCCTCCCCCAGTCCAAAGACATGCATGGTAGGTTGATTGGCAGCTTGGTAAATTGTCCGTAGTGTATGAGTGGGTGTGTGAGTATGTATGTGATTGTGCCCTGCGATGGACTGGCACCCTGTCCAGGGTGTACCCCGCCTTGTGCCCGATACTTCCTGGGATAGGCTCCAGGTTCCCCGCGACCCTGAAGCAGGAATCAGCGGTTGAAGATGGATGGAAATTAGAAATGGGTAAATAAGCTCTCCTCTCTCTCTCTCTCTCTCTCACTCACTTTCACTCAGGTGTACTACCCGTATTTACTGATCAATAAGAAGAGGTACGCTGGCCTGTATTTCTCCTCCAGTTCGGAGCAGCACGATAAGATGGACTGTAAGGGAATTGAGACTGTGAGGCGAGACAACTGCCCCCTAGTGGCCAACCTCATCAACATGTGCCTTCAAAAAATCCTCATAGACCGGTACACACATGTAAACTACAGAGTGTTGATCAAGAGTTCCCCAGTTATTCCCTTGAACTAATCGTGTGTGTGTGTGTGTGGTAGAGATCCTGACGGAGCTGTAGCCCATGCTAAAGAGGTGATCTCAGACCTTCTGTGTAACCGCATTGACATCAGTCAGCTGGTGATCACCAAGGAGTTGACGCGCACGGCGCAGGAGTACGCAGGCAAGCAGGCCCACGTGGAACTCGCAGAGAGGTTGGTGGGGAGCACTTCTTTTTGGGTTAACTTTAACCATTTTCAACATTTTTTTGGCTACATTATAGTGAGCTATGTCTGCCTATAATTCTATATCAATTGGGGCTTATATATATATAAAATAAATAATCTACATTATCCATCCATCTTCAACCGCTTACCCATTTTCAGGGTCACGGGGAACCTGGAGCCTATCCCAGGGAGTTAATCTTATTATTATTATTATTATTATTATTTCTGGCCTGTTGTCAGCATGCTCATGGTTTAGCACCCTACCATATTATCAGAACTCATGACTGTCTATAATCCTCCTCATCTAATAGTAGTGAATTAATAGTGAACTCGGGTTAGTGGTTAGCACGTTTGCTTCACTCCGGGATTGGGGGCTCGAATCCCTCCTCCGCCCCGTGCGCATGTTCTCCCTGTGCTTGGAGGGTTTACCCCGGGTTCTCCGGTTTCCTCCTCCAGTCCAAAAAGATTATGTAGGCTGACTTCCAAATTCATTTCCAAGTGTTGAATGTGTGCAATTGTGCCCCGCGATGGGACACCCTGTCCAGGGTGTCCCCTCGCCTTGTCCCCAGAGTTGCCTGGGATAGGCTCCAGGCTGGCCTGTGATGCAGCAGTTGTTTGGCTTCATGCGTCTCAGGGGAAACATGCTTTAACAGTGGTGTGTGTGTGTGTGTGTGTGTGTGTAGGATGCGAAAGCGGGATGCAGGCAGCGCTCCTAATCTTGGCGATCGAGTTCCATATGTTATTATCAAGGCAACTAAAGGAGTAGCAGCGTACATGAAGTCAGAGGTCAGTTGTGTGTGTGTGTGTGTGAGAGAGAATATATGTGGTGGTGAGATTCAAATGTTTCAAAATCTTTTAGCATTTTTGACTAAAATCATGTCTGTGTGTGCTTAGGACCCTATTTATGTGCTGGAGAACAACATCCCTATTGACACAGAATACTACCTCGAGCAGCAGCTGTCGAAACCTCTACTGCGCATCTTTGAGCCTATACTGGGAGAAACCAAAGCTGAGAGTGTTTTACTCAGTGAGTAAACGTGTGTGTGTGTGTGTGTGTGTGTGTGTGCAAATAATATTAACAAAGTTTAGTTTCTTTGATAAACCTGTGTTTGCAGTTGTTTGATACCCATGAGAGTATTTTTGTGAATTTTTTTGAACACTAATTTTGGCACCCTTGGTAAATCTGAGCAAAGAATTTATTTATATATATATATATATATAATATATATATAACACAATAAAGAAGTAGTGATGCAGGTAAAGAAAAACTGTTAAAAAAAAAAAGATTGTTACTCATTTACATTTCAGTAAAAAAAAAAATCAATTTTCCATCATATTAGTTGCCTCCTATTAATCAGTGATAATTTTTTTTAATTCTATGAATTTCGTTTGAAATGGTCTGTATACAGAAAACATGGATGGTTACAGTGGTGATTGATGATCAGATCTGAAGTATGAGTATTTCTGTAATTGTGTGTGTGTGTGTGTGTGTTGTTTCAGAGGGAGATCACACGCGCTGTAAGACTGTTCTGACCTCCAGAGTGGGAGGCCTTATGGCCTTTGCGCAGAAACGTAGCACGTGCATTGGCTGCAAAGCTGTTCTCAAAACAGACAGTAAGTTGCGTGCGTGAGTGCGTACAATGGACTTGATTTCTGAAGCTGATCATTTTTTTTCCCCTTCCTGTAGCTGCTGTGTGTGATTTCTGTAAGAAGAAGGAGTCGGAGCTCTACCAGAAAGAGGTGTGTAATCGGCCCTGAATACACGGGTCACGGGGTGACGGTGGTTAGGGCAGGGGCGAGTCCTTCCACGCAGGAAGAGCGTCATTGTAGAGCACAGCTGCCATGGAGAACGGGATAATTGTCCGATGCGTCTCGTTTCTTTCGTTAAATGTTTTCCTGACTTTAATCAAAATACGTCTTGTGGTGTTCAGATTGGTCACCTGTCCACCCTGGAGGAGAAATTCTCTCGTCTGTGGACTCAGTGTCAGCGCTGCCAAGGGTCCCTGCATGAAGATGTGCTGTGTACCAGGTGTGTGTGTGTGTGTGTGTGTGTGTATACTAATGCTTAATTTGTACAAGTAACACATTGTCCACACATTTACAAGCGCAATGCACAATACAAGCCTCAAAGTGGGTACTTTATTTTCCACCCATGCCTCGTGAGTTAAAGTGAACTTCACAGGGAAATCTGCATGCGGTCCTGCATACTCTGGACCTTTTATTCCACGTTACACTTTAACTAGAGCGTACACAATGGAGTGACTCCGGTGGCTAAGTCATGGCCCTGAATACAGTAGGACCCACCGAGACGGACGCTAAGTGACTAACAGTTGAGTGGCGTCTACAGCGTGGATACTAGAAATCGACCCATAGTGTATTTTACCGATACCGATAACTAAGTCGGGCAGTACCGATGACATGCTGTCCTGATATAGTGCTTTAAAATGTTGTCACGTTTTAATTGGTGCTACGGCCGGTTTAAGCGTTCTGCAAACTTCTCCTTTTTTTATTAATTTTTTTTAAATAAACGCTTTGTCCTCTTTCGACCTGTTTCTGCACACACCTCTAATGTGAATGGTGACTAGGAGATCATCCATGATCTAAATATAGGTGTGTCTTTTAGAGTTATTTATGGTTACATGTGCAAGCAGTTGTGGTGTGAGGTACAGCTACACGGCAGGGTTCGCTGTTTGAGGGAAATGAACAACTCCCAATAAATCCATGCGGAAGTGGATTGATTATTTTCCTACAACGGCGTTTTATTCTTCTTATATACCAGAGAAATTTGCCAACGTTTGCATGTTTTTATTTATTAATGAACGTTTTTTTTTTTTTTTTTTTCTCCCTTTTTTTTATTTTTTTTATTTTTCTGTTTATAGTGAAGTTTAATGTTTTATGGAATATCCATGGAACAAGTTAGTTCCTATTTATCACTTAGGTTCCTGTTTTAACAGGTCTGGACTGTTTCCTCATCAGCATTGCGTTCTTTTTCGCTATTGTCAAAGCTGCTGTTACTGAAAATTAATAAACACCATCTGATCATGTGATTCATGATTATAAATGCATTCATTCTCATTCTCTCTCTCTCTCTCTCTCTAGTCGAGACTGTCCTATCTTCTACATGAGGAAAAAGGTTCAGAAAGACCTCGGGGATCAGGAGAAGCTGGTCTCGCGTTTCGGCTGGTGAGAGGATCTCAGGAATTACACCGTTTTGTTACTCTCCGTTTGTACGCAGCCATGTTGACCTTTTTTGTACGCAACCAATAAAAATATTTTTTTTCCTTTTTTTGTAAAATGCTGGATTTTTTTTTGTGCGCTTTTTTTCTTTTCTGAGCTCTTTTTCTGGTAACTTTGATGAGCACTGAAGACGGCCGTTATGTACACTCGCTGTCCACTTTATTAGGAACATTCGTGCAGTTGTCTAATCAGCCAATCGTGTGGCAGCAGCGTAATGCATGAAATGGTTCCGATCACGTTTACATCAAACGTGGCGTGGTGGTTGGTGGCTGGTGGCAGATGGGCTGGTTGGAGTATTTCAGAAACTGCTGATTAGATGACTGCATGAATGTACAAGTGTTCCTAATAAAGTGGAGAGTGAATGCATGTATAGCTTATGGAAGTACACTCAGTGGGATAAAACCAAGGGACTTATTTATTTTTAAAGTCAACCAGAACCTTTATGGAAAGCCTGTGTACCACGTCTGACTGTATCACGTAGTTATCTTGAGATAATTGAGAGCTGGTCAGAAGGTGTTAATTTTTCTAGTGCATCAGCTCTGACCATTCTGCCTGTAAATCCAACCACATGGTCATTCTAACTTATTTCTGAAGTAATAATGAGCACAGGGACTCCATGTAACAAATTTTTGATTTGGTGAGGACATTTCTTTTGGAAGAAGTCTCCAGTGTCGGTGCTTTGTCACAGTCTGAGGCAAGTGGGCGGAATAACTCGTAGACGTTCCACAACATTAACTGTAGCTGTGAATGGATAAAAAGGTATGAGGTGCAGTTCTTTGTTGTTTAAATGGTACTCAGGAACCCGCTCAGATATAAAAGTGAACGAATCAAACGTTTCAGGAAAACACTCATCTTTGGTGTATTAACATTAACTCAGTTGTGCATTGGGCCACACCACACCACTCTAACTGCATGCCCAGTCGTGTGTTATTCTTTACATAACAACTATAATAACTTAAATTATGAGAATAAGACAAGTGGGACAGAAATGCACGACTCTTTTTAGCCAAAATCCTTTTTAATTAACAAAATTCCATTAAACTCCTAAAAAGGTTCTCATCGCTATGACAACAGGAATGCATCAGAGGTGTTCAGACCCTGATCTGGGCCTGATTATTACACAAGTATATCCTGTATTATTTGCTCCATTATAAACGATGAAAGTGGGGGAATACAATACAATCATCTCTCTAGTCTCGCTCGCAGTATAGAAGAGCTGGGAATGAGGCAAAGACGGCAGTGGCGAGAGACAGAGAGAGGAGGAGGAGGGGGGGTACGAGGCTACATAGCAACCTTTTAAGCACAGATGCATAGTGGTTACAGGTAGGGTACTAGCTCTGAACGTTAACACGTGCACCGAAAGTCATGGTGTTTAAAAACGTGAGCTGAAGATTTGAGTACATGAATGCTACAAAAAAAAAAAGTCAAAATCAATGGGTGTATTCAGAGCATGTATACGGCGGGATAAAAGTTATCCCAACAAGTCCAAGGACACGTGAATCTTGAAGTTTTTATAATACGTAAAGCCCAAAGTAGGAACCTCTGCATTTAGCGAGCCACATGCACCCACTGCAAGGGGGAAAGAAAAAAAAAAAAAAAAAAGCATATAGCAGCCATGGCACTGTTTCTGAGCTTCCTGTTTGGGACCTTACTCTAAGTGGAGGGAGATGGGTTGAGATGCTACAGCAGATGTGTGTGTGTGTGTGCACAGTGCTATTCCAGGAATGTAGTGCAAGAGTGGGTAGAAGTATTGCTATAAAAGAATGCAACGTCTCTGTGGGTGTTTTTTGCTCTTCTTGTTGCTGCGGTTCGTCTCCTTGTATCTCCTGATTTCCCGAACCAGAGAGTAGAAAGCCTCCTCCACACCCTGCAGCCAGAGAGAGAGAGAATATCATTACGTCATCCAATAAATTTTTGTGAAGCTGAATCCAAGTGTAGGACCCACACAGAAGCTAACTTGAGATTTCCATTTAATACAAAATTGTCTGAATTTGAGTTTCATGCTGTGACATCTGGAACATCTGCATTTGATTTTCCCACAAACACTGCAACTGATCATGTATTAAATCAGTTTAATTAAAAATTAGTTAGGGGGGAGGGAAAAAAAAAAAGTCTGAAACAACCTCCGTGTGTTACAAAGCACTTACGCTGGAGACTTAAACTGCCATATCCGCAAGTCCCTGTTACTATAGAAACAACGTGAATGTATAGAAAAATGTACAATTGGATTGAGTTCTGGTGATTAGGAAGGCCAAATAGCGTAGATCTCTTTCCTCAGAACCTTTCGGTGAGCCCTATGGGGGCGGAGTCATTCTGGAAGAGACCACACCTGTCCGGATTGAAAATGTTTCCTCCTGATCAGACGGAAGAATTCTGTACTGATTTGACACGACTAGAGGAGCCAAACACACTTGTTCACAGCAAAAACGTCGTCAGACAGGACCAAATGCACACAGCCTCGTCCGACGGGCTGAACGTGATGCAGTGAAAATATCCGTTTGCGGAAAGTTCCTGCTGTGCAGTCAAGTCAGTCAGTCAGTCAGTCAGGTTTCAACACGCCGCAACCATCACGACCGCTCTGGTGTGACAAAGCTCCGAGCTGAAACCAACCGGATGCGGCTGACCGTAAACAACGCGAACAGGATCAGTACAAAGCAGGTTCGGAGTTCTCCTTCAAAAATATCTCCGATTTCCAACAGGGACTTCTAAATTGTAGTACAGCTTAAATTTTTTTTTAATCCCCGTGTGCAGTTGTGGCGTTCACCCACCTGTCGTGTTTTGGCGGACGTCTCGACAAACGGGATGCCATATCCCCGAGCCAGCTCTTGTGCTTGACGCGTCTCCACTGTGCGAGAGCTCAGATCGCTTTTATTCCCCACCAACACCATCGGAACGTTGTCGCTGTCCTTCACCCGGTTTATCTGCTCCCTACACACAAAGCAGTGACCATTTAATCAACGATTACGCGCCGACTGTGCAGTGTGAAGCATTATTAAATGTGAGCTGCAGAAGTAAAGTCCTTGCTCATCAACTTTGCTTCTCGGAAAACAGGATGTTGTGAAACATTGTAAGAAACATCACTCCACTGCTGAGTTAAAGCCAATTTTAATTCGACTGAAGCCTTAATTATGCTTAGAAGTGATAAACTGTAAACAACAACATTCTGATAGTCAATAAACATGTCTTGAAAAAAATTTAAATAGATAAATTCCATCCAAGTACAGAAAAATCATGGATTCGCTGTCAGCTTAACAATATTACTTTTGCCCAAAATGACTGCTTTATATTTGAAGACGAGGCGTAACTTAAAATAAATAAATAACTAAATAAAACCACACCCAAGAAGCTTTCCCTTTACATGAAGGGAAATAAGTTTTCACAGCCCAACTGGAGGAGGAAAGAAAATAAATAAATAAACAAATTCCTACCTGTAGAGATGCACGTCCTCGAAAGACTTTATATTATTGATGGCAAACACACAGAGGAAGCCCTCGCCAGTCCTCATGTACTGATCCCTCATAGCGCTGTACTCCTCCTGACCTGCAGTGTCCAGGATGTCCAGGAGACACGTCTCACCATCGATCACCACTTGCTTCCTGTACGAGTCCTATATAGAGCAAAGAGAGTACAGCATCTGAGACCGATGCCAACAATATGCTCCTGATGAAGCATATGGACAAGTGGAGGGTTTAGCCATTAGTCTAATGTGACGTGGGACTGAACGTCAGATCTGGGAGTCTTGAGTCCAGAGCTAGAACCTAAACTCTACATACAGCCTGGTAGGCCTCTAGTGGCAATCACGACCTTTGTTGTGGGTTAAACGGCAGAGTATGGTATAGTAAGGGGTATGGGGTGATGCAGTAATATGGGTATTATTCAAAACTCAAGACTACATTCAAGTTACGCGGACACAGAATGGCAATTCACAACTGATTTTTTTTTAACGCAGATAACATGCGATACTTCCATCTTAATCCTGACCAGCTAGAGGTGTGAGGCATGTACAAGTGCACGCTTATCTCTACTTTGACTGAAGGTCAACACAAATCAACAAGCAAACTTTCTATATGCGGTGTACTTTAGTTAAATCATAATCTAATAAAATACTAAGAATGTACAACCTGTAGTTTCTTAGAAATCTGTTTGTACAGTAATAATTTTTTAGATAGCCACAAATTGTGCGATTATTCACTTGTTAATTGCCTAACATCACTTTTATTGAGCTGGGATGTAATTCCACCGGACCAAACTTTGGATTTGGTGGAATTTCTGATCAATAATATCTGAAGGCAGAGTTTTAAATAATTCTATAAATCATGACCAAGAAAGTACTGGAAGTGACCTGGGTATACTGTACTTCTACACCTTTACCATGAAATAAAAATACACATATACACACAAACATATACACACATACATATAATATAAATAAATAAATAAATAAAATTAAAAATGCATGGATGAGAATTATGCAAATGCACTTCCCTTCTACCCTGCTCATGCTATTATGCCATCAGATACAGAGCTAAAAAGGTGAGAGGATATATTACGGAAACCCAAATCTGTGTATATGAAGAGAAGATCACGGTCAGTGGTTTATAAAGTTGTAGCCAAAACAGACAAAATATACCACAACCACTTTCTGCTCAGTATGATCAACCTGTTTGGTTCAGAAAATGTGTAGGTGAACGGTACTAGAGGTGGGCAATATGACCAAAAAAACAAACAAACAAACCCATCACATCATGATACTCGGATATCATGGCTCATATCAGAGTCTTCATCATGTAACAAACTAAAAGCAAAATGGCCACTTTAATAAATATGGAAAAACTTAATTACTTTAGGAATTACTACAAACATAACACATAAATGTTTTTTTATAATATATATATATATATATATATATATATATATATATATATATATATATATATATATATATATATATATATATATATATATATATATGAATTAATAAAAATAAATAAGTAAATAAAAAAAACGCAAAAGCGTGTTGTGACAGAATATCGAGATCGTTACATATACAAGTTACATCATTGCATTTCCAAGCCCTGAAAGGTCCCATGTCGTCTTTTCAGTTTTGGACACGTCTCATCGGGTCCATGTGTAACAGTTCCTGAATTAGAAGAACTAATGCCTTGGCTACACTAATACATATAAACTCACAAAAAATCATTCAAATGCAAAAATTTTTTTCAAAATAAATCCCATCCAGCAGTCAAGGTTAGGTTTAGCAAAAAATAAAATTTCCTGTGTTTAAATTATACACAGCAAACTCAATAGTAAAAAATAAACAAAATAAAAATGAACAGAACCACCAGTTAAATCCAGGAGGTCCTAAATTGTTTACAGGCAAACAAGCACAAATGGCCAGAAGTGCTCGAAGACCCAGAGCCTTAGCATTTTAGGTTCTCCTCACGATTTACTGCCACGCCTGTAAATCCAGTCAGTATAATGGTTTAACAGGTTTACCCCCAACCTAACAAAATGACAGGGATGGAGAAATAAGTCAATTTTGAATCGCTGTGGGAACATGTTTAGCACCAGTCTGTCTATCTATCCATCCATCCATCTATAAAACCAGAATAAACTATACAAGTGTTTATGTTAAGTGGTTAAATCTAGAACGAACGCTAAGAAGTTTAACACGGAACCATGAGTACTTATTTGAATCATTCTTGCAACTCGAGCTGGTACATTTCACCCCAACGCTGAATATAAACCAAACCGAACCTCATCCTCTGTTACGGTCTCTAGAATAACGTACCAGTCAGAAAGTTCCACGATATGACTCAGCACCGTCGCTGGCAGACTGGGTGGTTTCCCACCCAAGTGCGTCGGGGGTTAGTTTTATTTAACGTTCGCCTAGGAAGAACAGCGCTGGGCTGTGCGACTTTTATCGATTCCTATCCGAACCATTTTTCAATGTCACAGTTTGGGATCCTTGACATGGAACGGTGTGGGTTCGCCGTATTGAAACAGACCTCCACGCTGGTGACTTTGCTTATCACGGTGGGGCTCCCCCCGCCTTCTTTCAGTGTCTCGTATTAACGTGACGTGAACCGTACCTCAATAGTGGGGTCGTATTCGTCCACAAAGTGGTTCTGAATCAGCTGGATAGTGAGCGCACTTTTCCCAACGCCTCCTGCTCCTACCACCACCAACTTGTATTCGGTCATCCTGTACTCAGGTGAAAGAGGAGGAGAGAAAAAAAAAAAAAAACAACAAGAAAAGGAAAAAAAAAAACAACAACAAACACACGTCATGTTTAGGAAGGCGGGGAAAAATCCCCCCACACAATTCAGACTGAACTCAATTCAAAGCACAGGTTGATTTCTATATACATACTACATACAATGATTCCAGCTGTATATGGGCCGAATACAAAATGGCTTCCTAAAAGGACATATAGTGCACTATATATATGACGTCACAACCCTACATGACGCCCTAAGTAGTGCACCTATATAGGGAGTAGGAAGTCATTTGGGACTCTCAGAGTTACTTGGCGTGCCAAAAAGAAACAAACCTCGGAATATGAGCGCCTTGGCAAAAGTTAGTGCCAAGAACATCGTAAAAGGAAGTTAGTGAATTAATATGATCTGTTATGACGTCACGAGCAATCAATAACGGTCAGAAATCAAACTAAGACTCATCTCACCGTTAGCTAATTAGGCCAAGTAGTTCCATCTTAATCTTAATCTTAAGAACAACTAGCAAGTAGTACAAACATATTGACTGGCACATTGATAATAAATAAAGAAGTATGTATATAAATATATATTTTTTTACCTTGGAAATATTTATAACGTTAACCCCACGTGCTCGAAAACAAAAAGTGTAGAAGCCAATTAGTTGAAATGAAAAGCAGGGATTAGCCTCGGAGCCGCATTACGGTCGCTTTAACAACAACAATAAAAAAAACAAACAAACTTTCTATTCGCTCTAAGAGCGCGTGACGAGTGTAGAGAATTAAAAAAAACTATTCGTGTTTTTAATATACTAACAGTTAAATCCGGTTTCGTTCTGAGATTAAAGAGTCAAATCCTAAATAAATCTTCATACATTTAGCTCTTCTGGGCGAAGACTCTCCCTGCTTCATTGTGGGCGAGGAGGGGCGGGGCTATAAACAAAACCAGCCAATAGAAACTCGTTATTTGCTACAAACTGTGAAATGATTGGTTGAGAAGTAATAGGAAACAAAGCGCAGCCAATTAAAGAGCGGCGAATCGTTGCTTCCATTCTGGCTTCAGTTGAAGCCCAATCAGCTTAGAGTGTGACGTTAAAGGACATGGCGAGCGTCCTGACTACTGAAGTCATGAGCATGACGGTGCTTTACGCCCTCCACAGTTAAAGTGAGGTGTCGAAAGTTATTGCACTTTAGAGTCATCGCTCTAGCACGTAACAGAGGTGTTGTTATATTAAATATCATGGATGCTAAATAAAATTATTTATTAAACATATTCGCATATGGTTTTGTCATCATTTTATGGATATCTAATCTGATATTTGCCCAGTATGTTGCTTAGCAACAAGAGATTACTGCTAATGGGCTACATTACATGGTGTAAGAATTTTTTTTATTGTGTATTTTATCATATTGTTTTTGCACCCAATAAAACCGGCACCTAAGAACAATACCACCAGTGCCTATGAACACCCAATACCTCCAGTGCCTATGAACACCCAATACCTCCAGTGCCTATGAACACCCAATACCATCAGTGCCTATGAACACCCAATACCATCAGTGCCTATGAACACCCAATACCACCAGTGCCTATGAACACCTAATAAAACCGGTGCCTAAGAACACCCAATACCACCAGTGCCTATGAACACCCAATAAAACCGGTGCCTATGAACACCCAATTAAACCGGCGCCTATGAACACCCAATAAAACCGGTGCCTAAGAACACCCAATACTACCAGTGTCTATGAACACCCAATAAAACCGGCGCCTAAGAAAACCCAATACCACCAGCGCCTAAGAACACCCAATATCACCAGTGCCTAAGAACACCCAATACCACCAGTGCCTAAGAACACCCAATAAAACTGGCGGCTAAGAACACATAATACCACCAGTGCCTAAGAACACCCAATGAAACCGGCGCCTAAGAACACCCAATACCACCAGTGCCTATGAACACCCAATACCTCCAGTGCCTATGAACACCCAATACCTCCAGTGCCTATGAACACCCAATACCACCAGTGCCTATGAACACCCAATACCTCCAGTGCCTATGAACACCCAATACCACCAGTGCCTATGAACACCCAATAAAACCGGCGCCTAAGAACACCCAATACCTCCAGTGCCTATGAACACCCAATACCACCAGTGCCTATGAACACCCAATAAAACCGGCGCCTAAGAACACCCAATACCTCCAGTGCCTATGAACACCCAATACCTCCAGTGCCTATGAACACCCAATACCACCAGTGCCTATGAACACCCAATAAAACCGGTGCCTAAATACACCCAATACCTCCAGTGCCTATGAACACCCAATACCTCCAGTGCCTATGAACACCCAATACCTCCAGTGCCTATGAACACCCAATACCTCCAGTGCCTATGAACACCCAATACCAGCAGTGCCTATGAACACCCAATACCACCAGTGCCTATGAACACCCAATAAAACCGGTGCCTATGAACACCCAATTAAATCGGTGCCTATGAACACCCAATAAAACCGGTGCCTAAGAACACCCAATACCACCAGTGCCTATGAACACCCAATAAAACTGGCGGCTAAGAACACCCAATACCACCAGTGTCTATGAACACCCAATACCTCCAGTGCCTATGAACACCCAATACCACCAGTGCCTATGAACACCCAATAAAACCGGCGCCTAAGAACACCCAATACCACCAGTGCCTATGAACACCCAATACCTCCAGTGCCTATGAACACCCAATACCACCAGTGCCTATGAACACCCAATACCACCAGTGCCTATGAACACCCAATAAAACCGGCGCCTATGAACACCCAATACCACCAGTGCCTATGAACACCCAATACCACCAGTGCCTATGAACACCCAATAAAACCGGCGCCTAAGAACACCCAATACCACCAGTGCCTATGAACACCCAATACCTCCAGTGCCTATGAACACCCAATATCACCAGTGCCTATGAACACCCAATACCACCAGTGCCTATGAACACCCAATAAAACCGGTGCCTATGAACACCCAATTAAACCGGCGCCTATGAACACCCAATAAAACCGGTGCCTAAGAACACCCAATACCACCAGTGCCTATGAACACACAATAAAACTGGCGGCTAAGAACACCCAATACCACCAGTGTCTATGAACACCCAATAAAACCGGTGCCTATGAACACCCAATTAAACCAGCGCCTATGAACACCCAATAAAACCGGTGCCTAAGAACACCCAATACCACCAGTGCCTATGAACACCCAATAAAACTGGCGGCTAAGAACACCCAATACCACCAGTGTCTATGAACACCCAATAAAACCGGTGCCTAAGAACACCCAATACCACCAGTGCCTAAAAACAACCAATACCACCAGTGCCTAGACCAACCAATACCACCAGTGCCTAAAAACAACCAATACCACCAGTGTCTATGAACACCCAATAAAACCGGTGCCTAAGAACACCCAATACCACCAGTGCCTATAAACACTCAGAACCACCAGTGCCGAAGAACAACCGATACCACCAGTGCCTATGAACACCCAATAAAACCGGTGCCTAAGAACACCCAATATCACCAGTGCCTAGACCAACCAATACCACCAGTGCCTAAAAACAACCAATACCACCAGTACCTAAGAACACCCAATACCACCAGTGCCTAAGAACACCCAATACCATCAGTACCTAAAAACAACCAATACCACCAGTGCCAGAAGAAGAAAACAAGTGTTTAGATTGATTTCTATTAGGGATGGGTGGAGCAACACCGAACTATCAGTACTCATGATCCTGGCATTTCTATTTAAGAAAAGAATTTTCACATAAAAATATTAATGTAATTTGTTTATATAGATAGATAGATAGATAGATAGATAGATAGATAGATAGAAGGATGAAAAAATGAAATCATGTTGCAAATAATGATAGGATAGGTGCATGATAGGTATTCCCTCTGCCTTCTCCCTCACTCACACGGCCATGCTGAAAAATCAGTGCAGTCACTCACACACATAAACACACACACACACACACACACACACACACACACACACACACACACACACACACACACACACACACACACACACACAATTTCACACACAACAGTGTGGGAGTGGGAGTGTGTGATATTGTGCTCGGCTGTGGCAGAAAGAAAAATAACCATGTTGCTTTTGAGTTAGCAAGAATAATGAAGCAAAATATGACAAATGGATGACTTTTGAAAGTATTGGTATCAGTATCGGTTCTAGGATATCCATCCATCCATCTTCTATACCACTTTATCCTTTTCAGGATCACGGGGGAACCTGGAGCATATCCCGGGGAGCATCGGGCACAAGGCGAGGTACACCCTGGACAGGGTGCCAAGTTCTAGGATATTGGCCTTGGTATTTACTTGGTATTGAACGAAAAGTGGTATCACCCATGTCTAATTTCTATATACACACATTCCTCAGAGTAATAGATACCATAGAGCTAAATTAGAAATGGCTTCCTATTGGACATACAGTGCACTATATACTGTACATGATGTAAGAGTAGTTCCCCTATGTAGTGCGAAGTTGGAAGTAATCTGGGATTCAGAAATTGTCCATAAGTACTGAATCAGATCAAGAAAGAAAGATCAAAATCTGACTGCAACAACAAAAATTAGTGCTCAGAAATTTTCAAAAAGGAAACTAGAGAATTAACATGATCTGTTATGACATCAAGAAACTCATGTCTATCAATTAAATGTCCCAAAATGTCAAAAAGTCATCTCTCATTAGTTGAATAAAAGGTTGAATTAAAGATGAATAAATGGGTATGTCCTGATAGCTAATATCAATTATATCAATGTTAAGACATTTACATGGACACGTTATACACGTGCATTATGCATTTTGGTTTGTACAAATGAAAAATACTAAATACTAAATACTAAAAAAGGACTTCCCTGTCCCATTATCCTTTTATCACTGGATGTCATGACTCGCTGGGTAAAATGCCTCACTACTGCCTGTATACGTAAACTGGATGTAGTTTTAAATAAACACATTTCAGTAGTGTGTGATGTGCCTGTATTTCATGCTTTCTGCGTATGTGTACACACATTAACTGTGATTTCCGCTCGCTCCTGAACATCGATGTAGCTCTAGGTGTTCTTCATAAAGCAGTAAGATGGCCTAGATATTTGCAGTCTTTTACCAGAAGATGTCAGCAACAACACAGACTAATACAGACGGCTGTAATACTTTCCTATCTCCCATCCCCATGACAGATGGATAGAGGGATTATCTTGGTGATTTTAAGCAAAGATTAGAGCCGGACAGATGCCCTCAGTAGGAGAGAGAGAGAGAGAGAGAGAGAGAGAGGAGTACGCAGAAGGAAAATAAATCGGTGAAGTGTAAATACCATCAGATGGAAAGTATTGAGTACCAATGCATTTACCAGCACTATTATGTGCATCCATCCATCCGTTTTCTGTACACTTATCCTACACAGAGTCACAGGGAGCCTGGGGCCTATCCCAGGACACAAGGCGGGGGATATCCTGGATGGGGTACCAGCCCATCGCAGGACACAATCTCTCTCTCTCTCTCTCTCTCTCTCTCTCTCTCTCTCTCTCTCTCTCTCTCTCTCTCTCTCTCTCTCTCTCTCTCTCTCTTTTTTTTTTTTTTTTTTTTTTTTTTTTTTTCTCTCTCTCTCTCTCTCTCTCTCTCTCTCTCTCTCTCTCTCTCTCTCTCTTTAGAGTTGCCAGTCAGCCTGTCTTTGGACTGGGGGAGGAAGCCGGAGGATTTGGAGGAAATGCAAACTTTGCACACACAAGGCGGAGGAGGGAATCACACCCCAACCCAGGAGGTGCGAGGCAAGCATACCAACCACTAAGCAACTGTAATTATATTAATAATAAAAATCCAATACACATGTAGGAATAATACAACTAATCTATGATTGATTCATCAGCTTTATTGTACACAGGAAAATTTCACATGTAGATTTTATTCACTTCTGTTTATTTATGTTTGTTTTCCAAAAGAAAAAAAAAGAGATTTTCTAACAATTTATTCGATCTTCACACATACTGTAATCACGACATTGTGGGAAAACAATGATTAAGAGAGGAACTAAAAAAAAACCCCAAAAAAACAACAACCAAAAGTAGAAACATCACATTTGAAAGGACAAAGTCAAAACCTTTTCCATCATTACCTCTAGGCTTAATTTCTCTTCTCTGACTGGAATGTCTGCTTCAACTGCACCCTAGATAGAGTGTTAGAGTGTAAAGGTGTGAAATTGTCTCGCGACGAAAAGACATGTCATCAGGATTTCACATCATGGTGTGTGAAGTTCCTGGGTGTTACTGTAAATAATAAATGAGATATTTAGAAGGATGTCTAGGTTTCTACCCATTGCCTTACTTCACTTTACAATTCGGGGCTTTTAACTCTTTTAAACACACACACACACACACACACACACACACACACACACACACACACACACACACACACACGCACAGTGTCCACTACAATTATTGACACCCTTCATAAAAATGAATTTAAAAAATATATATTAAGAATAACACAAGCAGCAATAAGTGATATTTTGAGCTCAAATAAACATAAACCGAATAAATAATATCAATAAAATAAATGTTATAAATAAATAAATAAACAAATGTTAGTTGTTTGAATTTATTTAAAATATGTAAAATATTTTATTTATTATTTTTGGCACATATATATTTAAAATAACACAATTATTAAAGATGACAAATCATAAAAACATTTATTAGAGCATAAATAAACAGTTTCAATCTATTTTCTGAGGTGAAGATTTGAATTACTGTGTGCAATGAATGAATGAATGAATGAAATAATTTGTGCTCATTTTTATGAAGGGTGCCAATGAATAGAAGGGGTGCCAATAATTCTGGAGGGTAACATATAAACACACACCATGAACGTGACTCATGATCATGTACTGTTGTGAATACAATGTTTAATAGGGAAATATATGTTTATGACATGAGGCAGAGAGGGTGATCTGTGTGCTGACCATGGAACCATGGACAAACACAAGGAATTGTGCACAGAAAAGAGAAACAAAGCACACACACACACACACACACACACACGCACACTCTCTCGCTCTCTCGTTCACACACACACACACACACACACACACACACACACACACACACAGGTTCACACATTCCCCCACACACATACACACAGGTTCACATTCCCCCGCACACACACACACACACACACACACACACACACGCACACACTCAGGTTCACACTTTTCCACACATGCACACTTACACCAAAGGTACACATCTGGTATTTATCCTCATATTAAGTGCATTACAGTGATTTTGGCAGAAAGCCTAAAATACTGGAGTTAGAACACAGCACCGTCAAAATCCAAACTTAGACACACACACACACACACACACACACACACACACACACACACACACACACACACACACACACACGCACATACTCACAGACATAAATTCAACTGCAAATTCATATACAACATTGTCTTTGAGTCTGACACACTTTCCAATATTACATACAATAAACATCATTAAAAGCCTACACATCTTCAGGGGAACCCTTAAGGGGTTCTATGTAACAGATCGTACCAAGTAGAACCCTTTTTGGAAGCTAAGAAAGCTTAATTATCCGACGAAACATCAAAGAACCCTTTTTCCTTACGTTTTAGTTTGTTTCACACTTGTGTTGAGAATGTAATTCTATCTTTCACTTTCATATGAATTCTTTCTCACGTTTGCTCTACCAGGTCAACTCATGGGTTTTCAAGTCCAACCATGGAGAGTTAAAATCTATCAGAACTCCAGTTGAGTGATTTCCCTGCTCAAAGACACCTCATTTAACTGAATATAATTCCAGATTTAGCCCCACAGACTGATTATGTGAAGCCTGTGCTGGACAGAAGAAACCCCAGGTCGGGTGGACAAAGCCTTTGATTAGTCAACCTTTAGCCAATTCAACCATCCTAGTGGTCATGAAGACGTTTAATTGGCATGAAATAGACATCTTCACCAGTATTTATTGGACGTCAAGACCTACAAGTGGTTCTAAAAGTGTCATCCATCCAAGAGACCCAAGAGAGGGGTCTGTGAAGCATAGCCAGGGGGTCTGTGATTTTTAAAAAATGTTACAGTGGTGGAAATCCCACCCAACAATTATCAAAATTATGTTTTTGCTGCATTCGTGGTGCCCTCGTGCTCATTTGCAAGCTGAAATAATGTCATTTTCCCAGCTCAACATGTTCGATGTGGAAAGTGGACAAATAAAACATGGACACTTTCACAAAAGCATTTTTTTTTGCTCTTTAAGAACGCACAAGGCTCATTAAAAGCTACTTTAGCTGCACTTAAGCACGTAAGTGGTATTGGTACTGTTCTAGTATAGTGAACTTAAAAATTTCATGCAACATTATGGACTGATATTGCCGCACAATAACAATTGCAGACAATAGCAAGTAGAGTTAGCAACAAGCTAGCTAGCGGACAATAGAGAGTAGTCTTAGCAACAAGCTAGCCAGCTAACATTAGATAACTCTAATGTTGGTGAATACTTTCTCAAAACAGCTATTAGTGTAGTCAATGTCATAGAGTTAACCAGGTACTGTGTCTGTATATTAACTGATCTAAAGCCAAAACTGCAATAAACTAATTTAAAAGTAGGGGGAATTCACACTTTTCAGTGTGTCCCGGCCATGTTGATCTGACATCATGCCATAAACAGGGGAGGAAGTAAGAACAACTACCCTGAGTTAATGAGTTGAAATTTCAAGCTGAGGGGGTGTTTTCAGTGGTTTTTATAGGTTGTACATAGGGAATGCAGCATTATTATCATGTTCTTATCTGCTCTAACTGGTCACATGAAAAATTAATGGGTTTTTATTCATGTCTAATTAACTCAGAAACACGTAGGCCTATACATACTGTCAACTTGGATGTGATTTGTGTTGTGTTGGTGGAAAATGTAGGAATAACAAGCCAAAATACAATACATACAAGCTCCAATACATAGCCAAAAAACATGGGCACAAATCCAACTACACACACTGAAAAAGTGAATTTGGAATATAATTGCATTCTGAATTCCATCCATCCATCCATCCATCTTCTACCGCTTACTCCTTTTCAGGGTCGCGGGGGAACCTGGAGCCTATCCCAGGGAGCATCGGGCACAAGGCGGGGTACACCCTGGACTGGGTGCCAGTCCATCGCAGGGCACAATCTGCATTCTGAATTCACACAATTTAATTTCACTAACAAACTTCCACCTACATTTATTGTTAGCTACCTCACCAACACTTTAGTCGGCTGGTTACCTATCTAAAGTTAACCAGCTAACTAACATTAACCAAAAGGCCAGTAAATCATATGCATACTTATTCCATTGTGTGTATAGACAAAAATGGGCTCCTTGATTTGTACCTTTAGGGGACTAGTAAAGGTTCTATGTAGAAATAAGAATTAGGAAATATCTAGAAACCATCTTACTAAGATTGTAGAAAGAAGGCCCAAGGGTAACCTGGAGAACTAAAATGGTCCTGGAGAAGACTAGTGCATTAACCCGTGGAGACCCGAAATTCTGATTGGTTTGGTGTCCCTGTCCAACTAAAAAAAAGCTTTGCTCTACATGGGGTTTAGTGATGAGGGTCCAACTATACATCACTCTGTGTCTATTACAGGGAAATTGTGATATATTCCAACTCTCCAGGACTGGAAATGTAGACCACTCCTACTATGTGAGCTCCCTCTCATCCTCTCCTCCATAAAGATAATTATTTCTCCCGACTGGTTGGACATATTCTTCTGTTTTGTCCCAGTCTGAGACCCATCCAGCTCCGCCCCCACCTCCACTCCCGTTAGGCCCAGCGGTGTTTGGCTGGTTAATGGCACCATACTGTCCACCCGTTCTGTAAAGCTCTTCAGTCTCATTGGCCAGCTCGTCTTCGTCCAGGATGCCACATTTCTCCTCACTGGTGTTCTCAGCATCGGCCCAAGACTGCTTCTCTCCCGACGCAAATATCCCTGAGAAAGGAAGAATAAAGTCATTTGTAAATATAAATGAATTCTAAAATGAAACACTAAAATAAAATAAATGCATAAGATTACTGAAGGTGATTTTGTCAATACTTGTGTTGATGGTTATATTTTATATTAAAAAAGTTAATTTTAAAAAACATTTATTTTTCTTGCAGTTCTCCCCTATTTTTCCAACTGGTGAGGATGAAGTTTGTGCTTCCTCTGAGACATGTGAAAGCAGCCAACAGCAACTTCTCATGCTGCATCACAGGGCAGCGTCACACTCGGATGAAAGTGCTAGCTGCCTTCTTCTGCATACATGAGCTCACAGGAACCCATGATTGGCTAGTGTCATTGTGATTTACAAGGGAGAAAGTATTCCATCCCATGACAGATTTTGTGCTTCTGTGCTGTGCCACTCAGGATTTTGTCTCTATTAAAAATACATTGTGTATTAACATTAATTACAATTTTTTTTAGGCATACCATAAAAGAGTACACCCCCATAATGCACTAATGCTGCAATGAGGAAGACATACTGCCATTCTTCACGTGTCTGTAAAAAAAACATACAGTAACACAGATATTATAATACGTATGCAGTTGTATATGCTGATATCAATGTTAAAACAATGGTAGCTATGGGAGACAGTGGCTTATTTACAATGGTACAATGATTATGCAATCTTTATGAACCGATCCTATAGATTCTATAAACCTCACTATAACAGAGATATACACATGCACACACACACACTATATATATATATATATATATATATATATATATATATATACACAGTGCCTTGCAAAAGTATTCGGACCCCTTGAACTTTTCAAACTTTTGCCACATTTCAGGCTTCAAACATAAAGATAAAATTTTTATTTTTTGTGAAGAATCACCAACAAATGGGACACAATTGTGAAGTGGAATGAAATCTATTGGATATTTTAAACTTTTTTAGCAAATAAAAAACTGAAAAGTGGTGCGTCAAAATTATTCGGCCTCTTTACTTTCAGTGCAGCAAACTCACTCCAGAAGTTCAGCGAGGATCTCTGAATGATCCAATGTTGTCCTAAATGACTGATGGTGACCATAGGACAACAATCAGTCGTACACTGCACAAATCTGGCCTTTATGGAAGAGTGGCAAGAAGAAAGCCATTTCTCAACGTTTGGTGTGACGTTTGGTGTGTCTCCCAGGTGGCTTGTGGCAAACTTTAGACGAGACTTTTTATGGATATCTTTGAGAAATGGCTTTCTTCTTGCCACTCTTCCATAAAGTTCAGATTTGTGCAGTGTACGAATGATTGTTGTCCTATGGACAGTCTCTCCCACCTCAGCTGTAGTTCTCTGCAGTTCATCCAGAGTGATCATGGGCCTCTTGGCTGCATCTCTGATCAGTCTTCTCCTTGTCTGAGCTGAAAGTTTAGAGGGACGGCCAGGTCTTGGTAGATTTGCAGTGGTCTGATACTCCTTCCATTTCAAAATGATCGCTTGCACAGTGCTCCTTGGGATGTTTAAAGCTTGGAAATATTTTTGTATCCAAATCCGGCTTTAAAACTTCTCCACAACAGTATTACGGACCTGCCTGGTGTGTTCTTTGGTCTTCATGATGCTCTCTGCACTTTCAAAAGAACCCTGAGACTATCACAGAGCAGGTGCATTTATACAGAGACTTGATTACACACAGGTGGATTCTATTTATCACCATCAGTCATTTAGGACAACATTGGATCATTCAGAGATCCTCGCTGAACTTCTGGAGTGAGTTTGCTGCACTGAAAGTAAAGAGGCCGAATAATTTTGACGCACCACTTTTCAGTTTTTTATTTGCTAAAAAAGTTTAAAATATCCAATAGATTTCGTTCCACGTCACAATTGTGTCCCACTTGTTGGTGATTCTTCACAAAAAATTAAAATTTTATATCTTTATGTTTGAAGCCGGAAATGTGGCAAAAGGTTGAAAAGTTCAAGGAAGCCGAATACTTTCGCAAGGCACTGTATATATATATATATATATATATATATATATATATATATATATATATATATATATATATATATATATATATATATATATATACATCATCAGATTTACACACAAGTCTTAGAAGTACAGTGGTGTGAAAAAGTGTTTGCCCCCTTCCTCATTTCCTGTTCCTTTGCATGTTTGTCACACTTAAGTGTTTCGGAACATCAAACCAATTTAAACAATAGTCAAGGACAACACAAGTAAACACAAAATGCAATTTGTAAATGAAGGTGTTTATTATTAAAGGTGAAAAAAAATCCAAACCATCATGGCCCTGTGTTAAAAAAAGTGATTGCCCCCTTGTGTTAAAACATACTATAACTGTGGTTATCCACACCTGAGTTCAATTTCTCTAGCCACACCCAGGCCTGATTATTGCCACACCTGTTCACAATCAAGGCATCACTTAAATAGGAGCTGCTTGACACAGTAAGGTCCACCAGAAGATCCTTAAAAGCTACACATCATGCAGAGACCCAAAGAAATTCAGGAACAATTGAGAAAGAAAGTAATTGAGATCTATCAGTCTGGAAAGGGTTATAAAGCCATTTCCAAAGCTTTGGGAATCCAGCGAACCACAGAGAGAGCCATTATCCACAAATGGCGAAGACATGGAACAGTGGTGAACCTTCCCAGGAGTGGCCGGCTGCCCGAAATTACCCCAAGAGCGCAGCGACGACTCATCCAAGAGGTCACAAAAAGACCCCACAACAACGTCCAAAGAACTGCAGGCCTCACTTGCCTCAGTTAAGGTCAGCGTTCATGCCTCCACCATCAGGAAAAGACTGGGCAAAAATGGCCTGCATGGCAGAGTTCCAAGGAGAAAACCACTGCTGAGCAAAAAGAACATCAAAGCTCGTCTCAATTTCTCCACAACACATCTTGATGATCCCCAAGACTTTTGGGACAACATTCTGTGGACCGATGAGACAAAAGTGGAACTCTTTGGAAGGTGTGTGTCCAAGTATATCTGGCTAGAAGGAACACTGCATTTCATAAAAAAGAACATTATACCAACAGTAAAATATGGTGGTGGTAGTGTGATGGTCTGGGGGTGTTTTCTGCTTCAGGACCTGGAAGACTTGCCATGATAAAAGGAACTATGAATTCTGCTGTCTACCAAGAGATCCTGAAGGAGAATGTCCGACCATCTGTTGTGTACTCGGCATGTGAAACGAACTTGGGTTCTGCAGCAGGACAATGATCCTAAACACACCAGCAAGTCCACCACCGAATGGCTGAAGAAAAACAAAATGAAGACTTTGGAGGCCCCTAGCCAAAGTCCTGACCTGAATCCTATTGAGATGTTGTGGTATGACCTTAAAAAGGCCGTTCATGCTCCGAAAACCCTCTAATGTAAATTAATTAGGACAATTCTGCAAAGATGAAGTGGGCCAAAATTCCTCCAGGACGCTAAAAGCCTCATTGCACGATGCGTTATCGCAAACGCTTGGTTGCAGTTGTTGCTGCTAAGGGTGGCCCAACCAGTTATTAGGTTTAGGGGGAAACACTTTTTCACACAGGGCCATGATGGTTTGGATTTTTTCACCTTTAATAATAAACACCTTCATTTACAAATTGCATTTTGTGTTTACTTGTGTTGTCCTTGACTATTGTTTAAATTGGTTTGATGTTCCGAAACACTTAAGTCTGACAACCATGCAAAGGAACAGGAAATGAGGAAGGGCGCAAACACTTTTTCACACCACTGTAGATAAAGAGAACCCAATTAAACAAATAAGGCAACAATATTTTACTTGCTTATTTATTTATTGAGGAAAATGATCCAATGTTACATATCTGTGAGTGGGAAAAGTATGTGGAATCTAGGACAAGAACAAGGATCTACTGTATCAAAGTCTAATCTTCACAACACATTTGTGAAAGTGAATCATTTCAAGGAGATTTCTGAGGACCTCAGAAAAAGAGTTTTTGATGCTAAACAGGCTGGAAAAGGTTACAAAACCATCTGTAAAGAGTTTGGACTCCACCAATCAACAGTCATTGTGTACAAATGAAGGAAATTCAAGACAACTGTTACCCTCTCCAGGTCGACCAACAAAGATCACTCCAAGAGCGAGATGTGCAATTGTCCACGAGGTCACACAGGAACCCAGATTCTAAGCGAATAAAGGTCTCTCTCACATTGGCTAATGTTAATGTTCATGAGTCCACCATCAGAAGAACACTGAACAACAATGGTGTGCATGGCAGGGTTGCAAGGGGAAAGTCACTGCTCTCCAAAAAGAACATTGCTGCCCATCTGCAGTTTGCTAAAGATCACATGGACATGCCAGAAGGCTATTGGAATAATATTTTGTGGATTGATGAGACCAAAATAAAAGTTTTGGTTTAAATGAGAAGTGTTATGTTTGGAGAAAGGAACACACTGCATTCCAGCATAAGCAATTTATTCCACCTTTGAAACATGGTGGTGGAAGTATCAAGGTTTGTCATGCAGCAAGACAACGACCCTAAGCACACAAGTCGTTCTACCAAAGAATGGTTAAAGAAGAATAAAGTTAATGTTTCGGAATGGCCAAGTCAAAGTCCTGACTTTAATCCAATAGAAATGTTGGGGAAGGACCTGAAGTAAGCAGCCAGTTGTGGAAACTCACCGACATCCTAGAGTTGAAGCTGTTCTGTATGGTAATGGTCTAAAATTCCTCCGAGCCGATGTGCAGGACTGATCAACAATTACCCCAATCGTTTAGTTGCATTCATTGCTGCACAACGGGGTCACACCAGATACTGGAAGCAAAAGTGTCACATACTTTTGCCACTCACAGATATGTAACATTGGATCATTTACATCAATAAATAAATGACCAAGTACAATATTTTTTCCCCATTTGTTTAATAGGGTTCACCTTATCTACTTTTGGGACTGATGATGTTTTAGTTCAGATTTATGCATTGCTTTATGTTATAAGAACCTTATAGTATTTCCAAATGCTTCATAAAATCAGGCAACACAGCATGAATGGACAGATGCAAGTGTGTGAAGTGTGTGTGTGTGTGTGTGTGTGTGTGTGTGTGTGTGTGTGTAACAGGAACATGTTATTATTAGCATATACCTTATGTTTGGTCATGGCTCCCACTATAATAGGGCACACCATGCCCGATAAGGTGCCCACTCCATTAGAAATACCCATCAGGATGCTGGCATAACGTGGTGCTATATCCAAATGATTCACATTAAAGCCTGCCAGAGAGAAAGAGAGAGAGAGAGAGAGAGAGAGAATGTGTGCTTGTGGGCTTATGTGCTATGTGTAATATCGATAATATAAGTTATATAACTCTTTCTAACCTGAGATAGCAAACCCACTGAAGCCTACAGCCAGTACAAGGAATGATATGGCCATTGCCTTAGAGTGAGAGAATCCCACCACCAACAGCAGCGTGGCCTCCATTCCAAATCCTGAAATACACACTGCATCAACATGCTGGACCACTGCACTATCACATTACGCTAAGCTATAAGTAAGGAATAAAACACGACAGGGCTTGCTGTTTTTGGAAAATAATCATCAACATGTTGGTGTGATACAGCCCGACGCAAAGCTCCCGTTAAAGCTTCACTTCTGACTGCTAAAACACCCTAGCACTGGAAACTCCTTCCAGAAATGCTAAATAACAGCCTCCTCACATAACGATAATGACACAATTTAAAAATCTGTTTATCTGGAGAATCCTCCTGTGAATGTGTTGTTACTATAGAAACAATCATGTATTAGAATGAGTGCATTAATATAAACCAGTGATTTACTTTGCAGCTAGAAATGACACTCCAACAGCACTGTATATGGTATAAGCATTAATTAGCCAACGCCATTTAAATGCACGATGATCACTATGGTCATAGTATCTCAGGCCATATTGCTTTTATTTCGTATTAGAATGAGACTGAATGGTATGGAATAAAATGGGTTTCTGGAAAGTGTCTTGTATATATGTTTGCTGTTTGTATTATTAGTTTCTATAGCCAACGTGTCACCATTATGCAGCCAGAGCAGTTTTAGAGCACATTTAGAGCACTGCTGCATCTCAAGAAGTTGGTTTCCTGTGATATTGGGGTAGCAATATACTGTTGGTGATGTCTCTGGCTGGTGTTTTTGGGCTTTTCTTCACAGCTCTCACAATATCTCTGTCATCAGCTGTTGTTGTTTTCCTTGGCCGACCTGTTCGGTGTCTGTTGCTCAGTACACCAGTGGCTTCTTTCTTTTTCAGGACATTTCAAATGGTTCTATTGGCTGTGCCCAATGCTTGTGCAATGCCCCTCTGGCTGATTTCCCCTCTTTGCTCCGCTTCAAAATGGCCTGCTTTTCTCCCATATACAGCTCTCTGATCTTCATGCTGGTTTATTCTTAACACATACACACAGACACACACACACACAGACACACACACACACACACACACACACACACACACACACAGACAGGCATACATGCAGTCTTCAGAGTTGAAACTGAAGGCTAAAATGAAGTGGAGTAGATGCTCAGAGCTATCTATTGTTTAAACAGTGAATCTAACAGGCCATACTGATATGTCAGAGCAGGTCTCGCCTGGTTTCCCACTGAAGCTAAACAGGGTCAAGCCTGGACAGTACTTGAGTGGAGACCTCATGGGGAAAACTAAGGTTGCTGCTGGAGGTAGTATTAGTGCTCACCCAGTGACAGTGACACCATACTGTAAAATCATGTCCTTGGTATGAGATGTTAAACAGAGGTCCTGACTCTCTATGGTCATTAAAAATCCCAGGACACTTATAGTAAAAGAGAAGGAGAAATTCCCCCATTGGTCCTTCTCTACCCCTAATAATCCCCATCTCTGAATTGGCTACATCACTCTCTCCTCTACACTAATAGCTGGTGTGGGTTGGGCGTCCTGGAGCACTATGGCTGCCGTCGCATCATCCAGGTGGATGCTACACACTAGTGGTGTTTGATGAGATCTCCCATACAATGTAAAGCGCTATATAAATGTAACTGCAACTAACCTGGGTAACAAAAAAAACCTGTCCGTTCTAATATTTTTTGCTTGTTTACAAATTGGGTAGTCAGATACAAAATGTACTGTATTCTATGTCGTTGAACACATCTACAAATAAATAAAAGCTGGAAATAAAAGCTGAAATGCTAAACTCTCTTCTCAAACCCAAATGTCATAATTCTACGGCAAAAGACAATTGAATTGGCCTTGCCGTTCCAATAGTTTCGGAGGGGCATGTACATTACTCTTCACAGGATAAGCACAGGACAGTCTTTATGATTACAGCAGTAAACTGGTGGTTAATTGAAACCCTTTCTCATAAATTTGATGGTTATTTAGTCTCCAACTCCATAAACAGGTCAATACCTTCAGGGCTCAGGGCTTCTAATTGCTCAATTTATAATACTTTACGTGCTGTAACAAATATAACACATTGCTGAATACTGAGCGTAACAGAGTAGAGAGTGTTTTTATAGGTTAAGTCCACAGTGTACCTGTTCACTGCTCTATGAAATTATGCCTCAATGATTCTAATCCCAGCTGCTAAACTAGATTAAAAATTTACACACACACACACACACACCGTCTCTCACACAGACATAAACACACATACTATCAAGTTCTCTATCTCTCTCTGTCTTTCTCTCTCGTTCTCTCTCTCTCCCCCTCACCTCCGCAGTTCATAAGCTTGCGGACATTAGTGGTGCTCATTATGTTGTGCGATCTCAGGTAGTCAGCCAGCTGCCCCCCCAGCGGCACTATGATGGTCATCACCAGGTGAGGGAGTGCAGATACCAACCCCACCTGAGAAAGACAGAGACAGAGAAGAGTAGCACAATTTACATTATATTTAAATTTACATTATATTTCACAAATTCCCTGTGTGTCCTTTCAAAAAGGCAAGATATCTAAATGTCTCTGAGATTTACTGAGATTTAAACCCAAACATGTCTATGACTCAGAAGTTCTCCATTTCAGCTACAATCTGAGAAAATGTGCACACATGTTGAGGAGGCGGTTATGTACAAATGCACGCTTAACACTGCCTACATTTGTTTTTTTTTTTTTTTTTTTTTTTTTTTTTTTTTTTTGGGGGGTGGGGGGGGGGTTTGGGTTTCACCTTGCTGATGCTACATGAAAAAAAAAAACCCCCTCACGTAGTATGCAGGCTGGCTGATGAGGAGCAGGTAGAAGGTCCAGCTTCTGCAAAAGTTGGCCACGATGATGGCATATACTGGCATGGAGGTGAAGAAATGACGCCAAGGTGTTTTGAATTTCTGCAGTGAGCACAAACGCCAAAGTCACTCACTCTTTCTGAGACACGTACCGCATGGTACAAGCAAATAAATGCAGCCAAATAAAAGAGGAAAGTTGGGCTTGAAGCTGGAAAAAAACAAGTGTTGGTGGTGCCATTTTAGGTGTGTTAGTGTAGGCTTGTGTGTTTAGCACACCCCTAAGCAATTTTGAAACCCCGCAGAGAATAAGAACGAAGCTGCTGAGGTTAAATGGTAGGAATTGTTTAATAAAGGTGTGGCCACAAATGAATATCATGAGGCCATGAGTGAGGTTTCTCCAGATTTATTTTGTTGTCACAAAATACACGATAATACTAAATATATTAAGAGCCAGAGGGGTGTAAACTTTTGAGCAGGACGATTGTTGTAAACTGTTATTATTTTGTCTTATGGGAAACCTGTAAATATCTTATGTAGCTTCTGAAGGGCAGTACTAAATGAAAAACAAATAAGATTTTTAAACAAAATAATAATGAACACAGATCATCATGTTCAAAAGTTTACACCCCCCCGGCTCTTAATGTATCGTGTTGCCTTCTTGAGCATCAGTGAACGTTTGCACCTTTTGTCATAGTTGTGTAAGAGTCCCTCAGTCATCCTTAGTGTGAAAAGAAGGATCTCAACATCATATAGCCGCTGTTGGAAAGGGCTCAAATATGAAGAAAATGCTGAAAAAGTAAAAAATGTGCAGGACCTGGAGGATTTTTCTGAAGAACAGTGGGCAGTTTAACTGCTCAGGACAAACAAGGGACTCATGGACAACTCTCACAAAACATAAACACAGTCGCTGATCATCCAGGTAACACATACATCCAGGTAACGACACAATAACTGTAAATTCAGTTATTATTGAGTCTTGTGGACTATATGTGAACGTCCGTTATGTGAAATAGCTTATTCAGGACAGAACTAAATAAAAAAACAAAATGCCATTTTAATGATCTCTCTTATGCTCATGATTTTTTTTTAATGGTTAACATTTTGCCGATTCTGCAAGGGTTGTTTAAATTTATGAGCACAACTGTAGACATCATAGAGTCACTAAAGCTGCGACCTGGAGCCTGTGTCGCTGTCAGCGAATTTTCAAAGAAGCACACCTGAAGGGGGTTGACCAGCCCTGCTGTCTCTCCAATAGCTTCCTCGATGTATTTCCTCTCCTCTGGAGTGATGGTAGGGTGAGCAGCTGGACTCTCATATGACACCAAGATCCAGAAGAGATACCAGAGTATCCCGACACTACCTGAAAGAGAAACAGGACAAAAGAAGAAACAGATAAAAGCAGGAAATAAGAGGGAATATGAAACTGTAATTAATATTCATGAAAGAAAACGTAACATCTTTTTTAACCTTTTTAACTGCCAGAAACCATCAGTGGTACAGTAGCTGGTTAACTTATCTAGCTAATCAGTAGACTGTAAACATTATATTAAATCACAGAAGCACACATCTATGTTATATTATGTAGGTATATGTCCAGTTTAGTATAACGCTTTGCCCTGGAGACATGCAGTTACTGTATAAACAGAGGCAGGATAAAAAGAAAGTTCTGCATTTGAGTGTGTGTGTGTGTGTGTGTGTGTGTAGGCGGTTGTTACTTACCATACACATAAAAAACAGACGACCAACCAGTATATTGTACTAACACACCAGCCAAGGGCATCGCCACCACAGCCCCTGCGTACGACCCTGATTCAGACACAAAACAAAACTTTTTATTGCATATATCCACAGTGTGGAAAAAAAATTCCAAGCCCATATACAATATAGATCACAAGTCTGGTATTGTAAGTAAATAAATAAATAAATAAATTTAAAGTCAGACACCATTAGTCTCAATAATAGATTGCTTAAAAATGCTTGTTTGAAAGCACACATAAATGTTTGGGCTAATTTTAATTCTACAAGCAGTGAGTAAAGGATAAAAAGAAATATTGTAATGTAATTCGAGGCAATTTACTCGATTTTTGTTACATGTCTGAAAATGATAATGTATGTGCCGCCAGTCTCACCACAGAATGCTGTCGTGGCCAATCGGCTTCTCTCAAGAGGCGGAGCCCATTTGGCCCAGATCCCGTGGCATGCAGGATATGACACACCCTGTGGGAGGAGCAAAAAGATCAGGAATTCAATTCAATTTTATTTTATTTATATAATGCTTTTAACAATGCGCAGTGTCCATTCCTACAGGATTTCGCTGAGATATTTTGTGAATGTTGTGGCTTCTTTTGCGCTTTTTTTTTTTTTTGCGAAAAATTGCTTGAATTGGCAAAATGGCAATCGCATGAAACTGCTTTGCATGGTCCTTCGCAGTGGTGTTTGTTGGTAAATGAGACTTTTTAGCTGTACTCATGTTCGACTCACGTGAATCAAAAAGAGCTTTGACTGAACGTGCGTTGTGATGACGTCACATGACGCTTCATGGTCCAAATCTGCAGAAAATCTTTGGTAATTTTTGAAAATTGCAAGCTCCTCCAAATATCGTGAGTGCAAAAATCGCTAAATCCGGAGGGACTGATGGTCTCAAAGCAGCTTTACAGAAATCCGGATCCAGATTTAGATCTATCCCTAATGAGCAAGCCAGACGTGACATTGGCAAGGAAAAACTCCCTGAGACGACATGAGGAAGAAACCTTGAGAGGAATCAGACTCAAAAAGGGAATCCATCTTCATCTAGGTGACACCTGATAGTGAGAATATACATCATTACTCTTCTGCAGTGCTAATTGTGTCGGGAAGATCTTCAGTATAAGCATCAGGGCCTTTGTTGATTTAAGTCTATAATATACAGGTCAAGTTATACATTGTATAATGAATGAGACATGAGCATAGTTTTGAGCAAGTGCAATCATTAGACCATCCAAGTGAGAACATCCACGATCGTCTTTAAGGTATCCATGGAAACCTCATGACATATTTAAGCCTAAGACATTGGGGCCATCCTCAGCAGAAGTGAGTGGGTGGAGGGGAGATGAAAGTTTATTTATTTATTTATTTACTTGTTTATTTATTTATTTATTTTGAGACACGTATATTTATTTATTTACTTAAAATACCACAGTGACTCTGATTGGTGCAAGGCAACTCACCGGTTTATATTTAACGCTTTCATTCTGAAACGTTATCATTTCTATAATTTTATATATATTTATTTATATAAGAGCTTACACAGGGACTTTACATGTACATAATCTCAGACTAATAAGAAACACATGAAAAAGTGTGTTGTTTAACAAGCTTTCTGTATGGAGATTGTATTTATTTATTTATTTATTAACTTTTTTTTTGGAAGGCGTCTCCAGTGTCGAGGTTTCTAACACTGGAAAGTCTTCAGGACAGAGGAATTTTCTCTCTGCAGTTTCTCAATAACATGATAAGCAGTGTTTTTTGTTTTTATCTTGTATTATTAACCTCAAGAGTTTGAATAAAAAGAGGCTGATACAGGACAGAGTGTTTACAGCAGTTATACCATTTGTTTTGTGGACGTTCCACAACATTAAACATAACTATAAACTGCAAAAAAAACCAAAAAAAACAAACAAACCTCAATATGTTGTTCATTAATAAGAAAAAAATGTATGTGGTATAATTGATATAAAAACACTTTGAGACATTCTGTTATAGAAAAATAACCAACTTCAGGGTTGTAAGAGTATCTCTGCTTCGAGTCAGGCAACATCACACCACCCTGTTGTTGATTATTTTCCTATAACAGCATGCTTCCAAGTGTTGTATTCATTACATATTATATAACATTATTTTCCCTGCCCATATATACCTGGTACTGTGAGCAAAAAGCAGTACAGAAAAACACGAATTTTCACTTTTAAGTGGTTGATGCTAATATATTATGTGCAATATATGACTAGGAACACATTACAACAACATAAAGGTCAGGTTAGATTTCAGCTTGTATTTTGAGCAGTTCTCAATATGTAACATTATGTACAAAGAGGAAAAAAACTCTATTTTATTAACAAAGTATGATTTGTGTTTTTTAGCTTTGGAATGGTCTAGATTTCCAGATAAAGTCTAGATTTCTGAGACTAATGCACTGAGAAACAAACCCAGATGGCGTACCTCCACAAGACCCTGGCATATCCTGACCATGATGACACATCCATAGTGGATCCGCGCTGCAGACGGAATCAGCATGTTCAGAGTGGACGTGGCCACGATCGCAAAGCCAAACACTCTGCAGAAATAATTTGTACCTCAGGACACATGTACACACGGCAATGCTTTAAATTGAAAAATACATTGACTGTTTCTAAGCAGTGAGTTAAAAGAAAGCGTCACTGAGGGGAGGAGGGGGGGATCACCTGTTGGCAGCGAATTTCTGACAGATGAATCCTCCGGGGATCTGCGTCACGATGTAACCCCAGAAAAATGAACCGTGGATCATCCCCACTGTTTCTGGGTCCCATGTGAACTGAGCAGCCTAGAGGGAGACAGTGAGAGAAAGAGACGATGAGAGGGAATGACATAGAGAGAGACAGACAGAGAAAGGGAGTGACAAAGAGAGAGACATACAGAGAGAGAGACAAAGAGAGACAGACAGAGAGAGTGATAGAAAGGAGGGACAGGGAGACAGACAGACAGAGAGAGGAAGTGCCAAAGCGAGAGACATACACACAGAGAGAGAGAGAGAGAGAGAGAGAGAGAGAGAGAGAGAGACAGGCAGACAGACCGACAGACAGAGGAAGAGACAGACAGAGAGATGGAGAGACAGAGAGAGTGAGAGAGACAGAGAGAGGGAAAAAGAGAGACCTTTTTGACTTTGGCAGTGATAGAGACAGAAAAGAAAATGATCTATCTTATTAGAATGAAACAACACAATAACAATGGCCCTAAACAGAGATTATATGACAGCAGAGTACCTCAAGCACAGAGACATCAAGCTGAGGAACAATATGATAAGGTACAGACTCAGCAACCACAGTCAGGCTTTAGAGAGAGGCAGATACAGACAGAGCTGCTGCCCAGAGAGAGCAGGTTATGCCTGTACTGTAGTCAAGGAGTAATAGAGACAGAGCTACACTTTTTAAATACCTGTCCTGACTATGAACAGATTTGAAAACAATTCTATCCCAAATTTGAAATCTCACTAGCGGCATGCTGCATCGATGCCTGCCACAAAACGAGGGACGAGTCAACCAAACAGTGATGCGCTCATGAACTCTCATACACGCACACGCATACCCACATGCAAACACACACAAGCACGCACACACACACGCATACTTGTGCAAGTCTATCTTGGGGACTACATGCTGGATGCAGACGCGCACACACACACATACCCATACACACACACACACACACGCACAAAGACATGAAGACACGCGCAGACACTGCTCATAGCCCATAGGTTATGAGCAGTAAGAGGGAGAGACAGAGAGAAGGAGAGACAGAGAGAGACAGACAGTGAGAGAGACAGACAGTAAGAGGGAGAGACAGAGAGAGGCAGAGAGTAAGAGAGAAAGACAGAGGGAGAGACAGAGAGAGGCAGACAGTGAGAGAGACAGATAGAGGGAGAGAAAGAGAGTGACAGACAGAGAGAGAGAGACAGACTGACCGTGAGAGAGACAGACCGTGAGAGAGACAGACAGTAAGAGGGAGAGACCTAGAGAGACAGACAGTAAGACCCCCTCTTACTGTCTGTCTCTCTCAGTCTCTCCCTCTTACAGAGAGAAGGAGAGACAGAGAGAGGCAGACAGTGAGAGAGACAGATAGAGGGAGAGAAAGAGAGTGACAGACAGAGAGAGAGACAGACTGACCGTGAGAGAGACAAACAGCAAGAGGGAGAGACTGAGAGAGACAGACAGTAAGAGGGGGAGACAGAGAAAGGAGAGAGACAGAGAGAGAGAGACAGACAGTAAGAGTGAGAGACAGAGAGAGACAGACAGAAAGGGGGAGAGACCTAGAGAGACAGACAGAGAATGTGTTGTTAAATAATGTTTATTCAGGCACCAGGATGTCAATCTTTACATGCAACATGAAATATTTTATATAAACAGAATATGATTCAGACTAGAGTCAAGTTTTTCCTCACGTGAATATATTTTTCCACGTGATCACACAGTCACATGTACAATTTCAGGTCATAACATGTTGAAATGCACCTTGACTTTTTTTTTAAACACATGATCACACCATTACTTCTGATCACATGTGTGATTGTTATGCAGAGTATATTGCATTTCATTCAAACGCATGTGGTGCAAACATTCTCTCAGCTCATATGGTGTAATACAGCTCGGAGATGCACTCATGCACTGGGGTGTCGTATTACTCTATATAACTGCACTGTAAGCTGATATACACTAAAATGTCATTCCAAAACTTGTTTCAAGGTCAGAGGTATGACACAAAGGCTCATTGAGAAGGAATATTCCAGAAATCCATGCAATAAAAGTAATAGTTGGGATTGAATCATGATACTAGCTTCGCAAATTTGAATCGATTCGAGTGTTTTTAATGAAAACTGTATGAAGAAAAATTGTGACTGAAAAAATGTGTGTGTTGCATGTAAAGATTGACATCCTGGTGCCTGAATAAACATTATTTAACAACACATTCTCTGTCTGTCTCTCTAGGCCTCTCCCTCTTACTGTCTGTCTCTCTCGGTCTCTCCCTCTTACTGTCTGTCTCTCTCTCTCTCTCTCTGTCTGTCTCTCTCTCCTTTCTCTATCTCCCCGTCTTACTGTCTGTCTCTCTCTCTGTCTGTCTCTCTCTCCTTTCTCTATCTCCCCCTCTTATTGTCTGTCTCTCTCGGTCTCTCCCTCTTACTGTCTGTCTCTCTCTCTCTGTCTGTCTCTCTCTCCTTTCTTTATCTCCCCCTCTTACTGTCTGTCTCTCTGTCTCTCCCTCTTACTGTCTGTTTCTCTCTCTCTCTCTGTCTGTCTCTCTTTCCTTTCTCTCTCTCCCCCTCTTACTGTCTGTCTCTCTCTCTCTGTCTGTCTGTCTCTCTCCTTTCTCTATCTCCCCCTCTTACTGTCTGTCTCTCCCTGTCTCTCCCTCTTACTGTCTGTCTCTCTCTCTGTCTCTCTCTCCTTTCTCTATCTCCCCCTCTTACTGTCTATCTCTCTCTGTCTCTCTCTCTCTCCTTTCTCTGTCTCCCCCTCTTACTGTCTCTCTCTCTCTGTCTGTCTCTCTCTCCTTTCTCTATCTCCCCCTCTTACTGTCTATCTCTCTCTGTCTCTCTCTCTCTCCTTTCTCTGTCTCTCCCCCTCTTACTGTCTCTCTCTCTCTCTGTCTGTCTCTCTCTCCTTTCTCTGTCTCCCCCTCTTACTGTCTGTCTCTCTCTCTGTCTGTCTCTCTCTCCTTTCTCTGTCTCCCCCTCTTACTGTCTGTCTCGGACAGTGTACATTTATGTCTGCATAAAACTAAAATGCAAAAAAGCTATGAACAAAATATTTAATATTGTATACAAAATGTACTAAAGGTTTGCCATAATCTTAGAAATAAACAAACATACAAACAAATAAATAACTAATTAACTAACTAATTTCTTCCAAAATTTTATTTAATAAAGAAAGTCTCTGACCTGGGGAAAATGATCGATTGAAACATAATGAGCCTGAGGCATCATAGCAGTGCCTGAGGCATCATTTCAACTGGGAATAGAGCTCCAAAGTCGGCTAAAATGACCATATTCCACAACCTCTTTCTCAGCGACCAAAGCTCACAGCAACATGGGACTGGTATCATTCGAAAGCTATCGAAGAGCTCTTTTTAACTGTTATAATGTCACGATGTAACCATATGACCTATAATGCATATCGTTCGCACAGTTTGGGACCACTGATGTTCAAATAGTGCAAATGCATTAGATGTAGAATTAATAGAATGCTGATTCCCGCAATGTGAAATCACAGATCCCATGATGCACACTGTGTTCACATCACATTTTGTATCACATTGCATCATTTCATGATGCATCACTATACCCCTAGTACATAGTGGTAAAGGTGGTTAAAATTCAGTAAAGGACACAGAGTTTCTAGTGAAACAGAAGTTTTCAAACAAAAAGCCTTCATCAGCTGTGCAAGCAGAATTCTTACAGTTCATGTTCGTGTTTAGGTAGACGATTCATACCATGCCGATATTAAGTATGCAAGTATAGTAGTTTAATAGTATGTAAGGATTTAACTATGTGAGTAGTTTTGGAATTGCTTTAGGTATGTATGTAAACATTCCAGTATGCATGTATGTGCATGTTAATATGCATGCACATTAGCATGAATGTATGCACGTGTGCTAGTCTGAAAGCATGTAAGTATGCTAATATGCAACTCTTCAAGTATTCTAGGATGAAAGTATGCTGGTATGCAAATGTTTAGGAATTTAAGAAGCTTGCCAAGTTTCTTTAGGTATTTAAGTGAGGTAGGAGAGGGTGGCTGTGGCTCAAGTGGTAGAGCTAATCGTAGGATTGGTAGCTGAAGGTTCGATTCGCAGCACACGTGACTCCACATGCCGAAGTGTCCTTGGGCAAGACACTGAACCCCAAGTTGCTCCCAATGGAAAGTTAACGCCTTGCATGGCAGTTCTGCTACCATTGGTGTGTGAGTGTGTGTATGAATGGGTGAATGAGACACAGTACAAAGCGCTTTTTAGAACGGCTAAGGTTCTAAGGTTAATACCATAGAATACCAAACAGGAAATAATATCTTTTGGGTACATTATAATAAGTGTTCTTTGTTGTTATGTGTATGGGGTCCAGGACAACTTCTCAATTTGTTCTCCTATGACAGAAAGGCTAGGCTGGGGAACCAAGAACCAACAGTACTTTGTCTTCTTGACACCTAAGAAGTTCTGCTCACAGTAAACACTGGACTTCCAACCTGATTTTGGTGTAAACATGCAAGCAGGAAAGCAACATTTCACAAACCTTGTTTATTGACTCATCTTCTTTAAAAAGCTACAGCAGTAGTACATGTAGTTTCTCACTTTTAACCAGTGCCTGAGGCGCTGCCAGTCCTGAGTGCTCAACACTGCAGTAAACAGAAGTGTTCTCTGTGGTTCGGCATGAGTCTCAGTGGTGCCACGTGCGTGCCTATGGCTGGGCTCCCACTCAACATGCACCACAGGACTGGAAACATTCTCTCACAGAGACACACACTGAAGCAGCCATGCATACACACATAATGCAAAACTACACCTCTGAGTGCCTGATTTCTCATAAACCTATTATGTATGTATGCTAGTGTGCAAGAATATATATTGCTAGAATGCTAGCAAGTAAGTATGCAAGTATAGTAGTTTACTAGTATGTAAGTAATTAACTATGTCAGTAGTTTAGTAATCGCTTTAGGTATGTATGAAATTGCTCTATTATGCAAGCATGCAACTATGCAAGTGTGAAAGTTTGAAAGGATGATTGTTAGTACAATAGAATGTACTTATACTAATATGCAAATAATTAAGTATTCACGTATGTAAGTATGCCAGTGTGCAAGCACCCAAGTATGTAAGAATGTAAGGATTTATCTATGTAAGTAGTTTGGTTAGTTGCTTTAGGTATGCTAGTTTGTAAATATACTAGTATCCAACTATACGAGTGTGCATGAAAACATGCTGGTACGCAAGTACAGTATGTAATTATTCTAGTATGCAAGTGTGCAGTATGTAAGTGTTGTGTGTAAGTATGCAAGTATAGTAGCATGTATGAATTTACACATGTAAGTAGCTTGGTAGGTCAGTTTGTGTCTCCTAGTATGTAAGTATGCAAATATGCTACTATGTAGGTATTCAGTATGCTAGTGTGCAAGTATGTGATTATGCTAGTTTGCTAGTATAACATTACGTATGTGTAGCTTGCACTTATATAAGCATGCAGGAATTTAAGTATGCAAATATTTCCATTCATTTCTAAGCTAATGATACACAATTATGTTTATGATTTGGGCCTGATTCAGCAGCACAGCTACGCAACCTAGAAAATTGTGTCAGCTGTGTTGCAAGCTTGGATGAACAGAAAAGATCCCGTGAATTTTGATGAAGCAGAAGTATTGCTAAGTCTGCCCACACTACGTCTGTCCACAACAAGTGTTGTTGATTTCACCCTAGAGCTTAATAAGTATTCGTCGAAACCAGAAGCTATTGTTAAAGAGATAGTCCACTCAAAAATGAAAATTCTGTCATCAATTCCTCACCCTGATGTCGTCCCAATCCCATAAGACTTTCGTTCATCTTCGGAACACGGATCAAGAGATTTTTAATGAAACCTGGGAGATTTCTGTCTCTCTCTTTATAGTCCAGTAACTAAAACCTTCAGCTTGCAAAAAGTTCATAAAGATATCGTAAAAGTAATCCATGTGGTTTAATCCCAATTTTAGGAAACGATATGAATGCTTTGGGTGCACAAAAAAACAAAAATGGCGTCTTTATTCACAAAATATCACTTCCGCATACATCTCAGACGTGCGTTCACGTGAGAAGCACGACACACGCGTGTTGTGTTGACAAAAAATGCAAGACCTCCTCTATGTCGACTTCTTTGTTACAAAGATTGTTCTATGTGAATCAGTTTGTGTACAGCGCCCCTCTTCCTCTGCGGTAAACAGTGCAGTGCTTCTGGGTCCCGTTGTATCGCGAGAGACAAATTTAATGTGAGTTTTTTTTACGCACACAAAGCATTCATATCGCTTCGTAAAATTGGGATTAAACCACTGGAGTCACATGGATTACTTTTACGATGCCTTTATGAAACTTTTGGAGCTTGAAAGGTTTGGTTACTGGACTGGAAACGGAGGGACAGAAATCTCCCAGGTTTCATTAAAATTGTTTTCATTTGTGTTCTGAACGTTAACAAAAGTCTAATGATTTTGGGACGACATGAGGGCGAGTAATTGATGACAGAATTTTCATTTTTGCGTGAACTATCCCTTTAAGGACATTGGTGTAACCCTTGATGCTGGTTTAGAATCTCATTCCCAAAAGCATACTCACCATTATGACGGGTTTCTTCCCGTAGTAAACGGTGTGGTCATTGACCATGCTGACGATAGCCACGCCGAGATTGCAGCGGATGCCGAAGGAGATGCAAAAACCGAGACCAGAGAGAATGGCGATAATGTAGCGGCGTGGCAACCCGAAGCATGTGCAGTCCACGACGGGCAGCTCCTTCTCTTCCACAATCTCCGGCCTTCCCTCTGCTGACAACTCGATAGTCTCGCCATTCTCTTGACGCTTCTCGAGAATCCTAGAGGTAAAACGAGAACGCATATGGAAGTTCCTCTTTAATCAAGGGATCCTGACACAGTGAACTTCAAATTTCTGTCTCAGAGACAGATATCTTTGCAAAATTGTAATAATTTTTTTTTTCTCCAGCGAACAGGTATTTGTGTTGAGCCAATGATCTATCCATCCATTTTCCATACTGCTTATCCTACACAGGGGAGCCTGGAGCCTATCCCAGGGAACTCGGGGAACAAGGCAGGGGACACCCTGGAAGGTGTGCCAAGCCATCACAGGGCACAATCCCACACACATTCACACACTACAGACAATTTGGATATGCCAGTCAGCCTACAATCATGCCTTTGGACTGGTGGAGGAAGCCAGAGTACCTGCAAGAAACCCCCGAAGCACAAGCAGAACATGCAAACTATCCACACAAGGTGGAGGTGGGGTTCAAACCCCCAATCCCAGAGGTACAAGACAAATATGCTAACCAATCATGAACAATACTTCTTTAAGATGTACTCTAAAGGATACACTCCGTACCTGTAGTATGTACTCTATCCTTTAACCTGGGAAACTTGTTAAAGTGTACTTTCACAAATCATTCAAGGTACAACACTGGAATGTATGTACCTTAAATGTTACTTTTTACAGTATACTTTCACAACTACAGAGTTGTGACAGATTTGCAAACGTTTGCTTAATTTTGTTTAGTTTTCCTTTGTACACATGCATATGTGGGTAAAAGCCAATCACAGCAAAGTTGATCTACATTTAGTGAAAAACTCCATAAAAGGCAAAGTTCACAGAGCTGAAAGCAACAAAATGAAAGCTAAATGTTGAAAGGATGCCCCCTAGGATTGACCTGCGGTAAATCAGCTACCACAGACACACAATAACAAACTAATGCTAACTAACTTAACTAACTTATAGGGTGCCATTACCACAGATTTGTTTTGGATTGCTTTCTTTCAAGTCATTAATATGAAATGACTGAGTTTAACAAAATGTTCGCATTAATTATGTGTGCAGTTGAAATAAACAAGCTGTTTTTTAATAAATATTTATATGTAAAATTGCAGTAACTCAAGTACGATCTGAAGCCTATAAATCATGACTACCGAGTCTTATTATACATGAATTTACACACTCAGGATACGAATGCTTTTCGGAACTAACCGGAATACTACAATTCTTGTGAAATTGATCCAGTCAAGAGTTTTACGAATAAATTTGTATCCAGTTTTGAAATTTTAAGGAACAATAATATACCTGTACGGTACTGTTTCTGCAATTTATCATGTGACTGACCATTCACATTTCTTCAGAATTATATCCTGATTTAAACGTTATCATTTGTGACCCATAAAATGGTCAACAAAACCGTTGTCATTTTTCATCCATAAGCTTGAAACTGTATATGAGGATAAGAGTAAGGCCAACGCTACAGTTGACCAGAGCTTTATAAGTGAAGGATTAATACATGCTTATCATATCAATATACGCTTCTTCAGACAGACATCACACTAGTGTTTGGCTATTTCAATCACTGTGTGTTAGTAAGTGCCATATTTAAACCCTCACACCACATCAGACAGGCGTTAACACACCTGCAGGTGAGAGAGAGAGAGTGTGAGAGAGAGAGAGAGAGAGAGAGAGAGAGGAGAACATAAAGGGGACGTCTCAGTTGATATCCGAACATGGGCGTTAAGCAGAGGCCTGAAGAGAGACCATCTGGGTATTGCAACCTGCCCTACCACACACACATACACCCACGCACGCACACACAGCCAATGCACAGGTAATTCTGGTGTATAGAAAACGAGTCTGTGAAAGTATTTCTGAGTCATATACCACAGCAACGTCATTACATTTTGTAGTCATGATATAGCACTAGATAAAGATACTTAAACAAATGTACACATAATTTATCCATTATTCTCTCTCATTATTCCACCACTCTTTCTGTCTGTCTCTGTCTCTCACTCTCTCTCTCTCTCCCGCTTACTCTCTCTCTCTGTCTCTCTCTAACTCTCTCACTCTCTCACTCTCTCTCTGACTCTTTCTCTGTCTCTCTCTGACTGTCTCTGTCTACCTCTCTCTCTGCCTCTCTCACTCTCACTCTCTCTCTCATCCTCTCCCTGACTCTCTCACTCTGACTTGCACTCTCTCTCTCATCCTCTCCCTGACTCTCTCACTCTGACTCTCTCTCTCACTCTCTGTCTCTCTCTTTCTGACTCTCTCTGACTCTCTACTCTGTCTCTCTCTGACTGTCTCTGTCTCCCTCTCTCTCTGCCTCGCTCACTTTCACTCTCTCTCTCTCATCCTCTCCCTGACTCTCTCACTCTGACTCTCTCACTCACTCTCTGTCTCTCTCTTTCTGACTCTCTCACTCTCTCTCTCTGTGTCTCTCTCTGACTCTCTCTCATTCTCTCACTCTCTGCCTCTCTCTGACTCACGCTCTCTCTCTCTCTCTCTGCCTCTTCATAATCACAACACCACAATTGGAGTCATGTAGACGTGTGTGTGTGTGTGTGTGTGTGTACTTCCAACAGAAATCTCCAATTGCATTTATTTGTGTTCCGCAATAGTTGTAAGAGGACAAAAGCACATCCTTGATGATCAGTGCGGGATAAAAGGCTTAAAACCTCTCTCGCCCACAACTTCAGCCCACTTCAGCCCACTTCCCCCATCGTGGCAGCAGATAATCCGTAACTCCACCCTCAGATTAGGATTATTGAAATTCCTCACTTCCGGAAATGAGAGGAAGGATCACCGAGATCCTGATCCTGTTTTTGCCTTAAAAAAAAAATTCTTACAACTATTTCCGTTAAGTGAATGAATCATGGAAGAAAGTGTTAATTAAGACTAAACCTATCTGAAGACAGATTGTAAAACAAATACAGCATATGTCCTGCTAATAGGAATGGCTGCTAGCTGCAATTAGCACTAACTGAACAACATATTGTGTGTGTGCGTGTGTGTATGTGTGTGTGTGTGTATGATGTGTGTGTTGGGAGACGAGATATTTGAGGCTGTGCTGTGCATCTGTGTGACTGTGTATCTATGTTTGTACTAAAAATGAGATTTTCCGTTTATAGAGCTTCATTGAAATTCTTTGGGGTAAAAAATTATTAATAAAGTTTCAAATGTGTCACAGTTTGTTGCCCTTACAAGCTTTTTTCCCCTCTAGGCTTCTCAGGTTTGATGACATAGGTGAGAGTCAGTTTTACATACTTTTACAGTGAAGGCAGTAAATTAAGGCGAGGCACATGTAGATATTTAAAGTCATGAGTTATTTACACGTTAGATGCACTTAAAGGAAGTAATGATGCATTTATTATATGTATGATTTATTTATGTATAAGCAGCGTTTCGGGCAGCGTCTGGATAACTAAGCACTTCTGTGAGACTTTATATGCACGGGTCTAATGTTAAGATGGTAGACAGCATTATAGATAGTAGTATTATACACAAACACACACACACACACACATTGTAATTTTCTTCTTCTGCCTTCTCTTAATCTGAAGCCTGAGCAGTGAAATTACATAATCCCACTGTATTCTTTCTCTTTCTCTGACCAATCCATCCTTCCTTCCATCCATCCATCCATCCATCCATTTTATTATTACATTCTAATCTACAGACAACTTCCTCCTTTTGCCTGGGATTGGAACGTTGTGGTCATTTGTAGACGATATTCAAAAAGGTGACAGATTAAACGAGTGCAAATCCACAAATCCGCCCAGTCAGTCTCTCTCTCTCTCTCTCTCTCTCTCTCTCACTGTGTGTGTGTGTGCGTGTGTTTAGGACACCGTGTATTTTAAACCTCCACCCCTGCCTCCAGTGAACAGATTGTGTCTCAGTGGGACTGTGTTACCCAGGGAGAATCTCTCCCATCCTGACACACACACACACACACACACACTAACAACATGACCTTCATAAGCATCAGATAAGAACGATACCCAACATGCAAACTCTCCAAATAAGAATTCATCATGTGTGCATAAATAATCTGCTTAAATGACAGTAGAAATTCCAGGCATCAACTGCAAAATTTTTTTTTAAAATAAAAACAAAAAAACAAAAACAAAAGTAAACTAATGTAATTCCTTGCAATTCTAGCTAGAGTATTTTGCAGTTATCTACCATACTACAATAATAATAATAATAATAATAATAATAATGATAATAACGTGTAAGCATTCAGAGTTGCATGTAATCAAAGTCGATGAGACCAATGTGAGGGATGGAGAGACACGTTGTGTGTTTGTGTGTGAGATAGAGGGATGAGTTGAGTAAAAAAGAGATGTAAAGACATTGAAGGTGTGAAGGGTTTATGGTTGCTGAATCTGAGAGTGAGACTGAGGGACTGGGAGGCTGTAACAGTAGGAGCGGGAGAGCCTTTAAATGATTAATCAGGTGCTGACTATTCTACTGTTCATAATACAGCTTCATCCTGAACACTCTCTCTCTCCTTCTCTCTCTCCCTCACTCTGTCGTTCTCGCTCTCTCAGCACTTTCTTTCCTTAGCTACACCCATATAGACACTTTCTATGTCTCACATACGCACGCATGACGTCATAAAAACAAAAACTCTAAAATTATTATATTACAGTTGATTCAGTCAGGGGCACGGGGGCTTAGTGGTTAGCATGTTTGCCTTACACCAAGGTTGGGGGTTTGAATCCCGCCTCCGTGCTATGTGCTTCGGGGGTTTCCTCCGGGTAGTGTGGTTTCCTCCCCCAGTCCAAATTCATTCGTTGTAGGTCGATTGGCATTTTCAAATTTTCCATAGTGTGTGACTGTGCCCTGTGATGGCTTGGCACCCCGTCCAGGGTGTGGCACAAGGCGGGGGACAAGTTCCCTGGGATAGGCACCAGGATCCCCCGTGCCCCGTGTAGGATAAGCGGTACAGAAAATGGATGGACAGAATTCATTCACTCATCTTCAGAAACCACGTCCCAGGAAGTCAGGGCAAGGGGCAATTTAGAATAGCCAATCCATTTATATGGTTTCAGGGTTGGGAGTATACCGGAGAACTCTGAGGAAATCCACACGGAGACAGGAAGGACAAAGACAGAGACAGAAACTCCACACAGTAATACGCCAAGCTCAAGATGGAACCAGGAACCTGAAGCTAGGAGGCGGCGACGTGACCTTCTGCACCTCCATGAACGCCTTGTCTTAATTACATATCATCCCTGTTCACTTTTGGACATGTCTAGCACATCATATTGAATTGAATATTAGTACAATTATTCTAATTAGACAATTTTTTTTACTTATACAAACATTTATGCAAATATAGGCTTTATGGTCCTTTGTCATTTGTTCGATTTTTGCAGTGTAGAACCATTCAGATTTACAGAAACAGCCATAACAATCAGCACCTCAGCATGGGTCAGATTATACAGCAAAGCAAGACTCAGTGTATGCATCTGTGTGTGTGTGTGTGTGTTACACAGTATGTAATCACACCTCCAAAGCTGTAACATGCAGAAGCATGTGTGATTTATCAGTGCAAGACTGTAAAAATCCACATAATAATAATAAAAAAAATCAAACATTTTCACCTTTTTACCTAAAGATCATCTCCAGTGGCATGTATTCCTGTTGTCACATCCCCCCTTCATAAAATTCCTTTTGTGTCACCGGCCACGGGACACCCTGACGTAATCCCCCCCACAGATTGTCTCTGTACGATAGAGCACTTACTTGCCAAGGCATGGTAGTGCTGTTCATTTTGGTTCTTGCCAGAGAACGATCTACTTATTTTACACAGCAGATTTCTAGCTAGAAACACACGTAGGTACGGACAAACGTTCTGCAAAGGATGACATCCTGTCATTCGAATTTTCCAAAAGGAGATGACACTAGAAGGACTGATATGGAGGATGCTCAACACGACTGCTCATTTTCTTGGCCGCCACATAAGTGTGAAAATCACAAGTCTCGATCACGAAATCTAGTGAAATGAGAGGTTTTTTTCCCTCGGAGAGTATACGTGTGAATTCAGACCAAAAAAACCCCCACACTTTAGAATTTCAAAGGGTTTTGAAATTCTGTTTTGAAATTGCAATTGTGTTACGTGTGCTACAGTGAAAACGGGACTGTCTAATCCCAGGTCTTGCGGGATTACAGAGTTGGCAAGTGTGATGTGTGTGCTTCAGTGAGAGGAAGTGACGGAGATGTGATGGCAAGGACAAGGGATTTGCGTGGCCAACAGCTGGACTTGTGTGTATTAATGCTGAGCTATTTTTGGATGGGATTTAAAGTCTAGTTGCTATCAGAAATCTCACCACAATATAACCGGGAAAAACTCCCAAAACATTTAGGCTATACCTTAATCTTTCATAGTTTGTATGTCTCCTCACGACATATACAATTTGCAGCATTAAGAATGTGTTTTATTATTTAAATTTTAAATATATCCTGCAGACAGAAACAAGGTTAGAGTGAATAGTTTACTGGACTCTCGGATATTTCTGACTTGGAAATCTGAAACATTTAACGTGCAGTTTGTAGCACGTTTAGGACAGTAAAAGTCAAGAAAGCAGGACATAATGGAGGTGATGTCCCAGATGCTGGTAGAACAAGATACAAAAACTTCACAAGACTACATAGAAAACCATTATAGGGAACACGAGTTGTAATTAAAGTAGACAAATTCGTACGCTACGTTACGTTACGTTACACGACTTTTGAAAAGTAGCCACGTTAACACACGTAACCTTAGCAAACTCACTATCCACACTATTATTTGACGTGAATCAAAAGACAAATCTAAGGACAATCGAGTAAGTGAGGTAACTACAAACCGAACACATCACTATATGAGCGAATCCACGAAATGATTAAATCACTGATATCCGAAGAACCAAAAATAAAATGTATACGTTAAGATGTTAAGAAGTCTTGCGAAAACGTGCGAGATTTAGGTTCAGAATTCGATTTAATATGCCTTGGACATTTTAGTTCTGTTCTATGGATTAGCCTGTACAAAAAGTCATTTAAACATACATTTAGTCATGTGTTTACGATTTAATCGCAGAAACGTGTACCAAAAATCGCATACTATTGCAGCATTCTACATTGTTTGATTGTATACATGTTTCTAGCACCAGAACTATATAACACTGAGCTGCTTTATTTTTCTGCTAAATAAATCTGACTGTAGTAGCAGCTCCTACACGTTTACGGTCACGTTCAGAGGTGCTTTATCAATAGTAGCTCAAAGTATCAACATTAACTTGGGCGACACCAGGTCAAGCGTGGGCTTAATTGTATCCTCCTGGACAATCCTGAAGGATTACATAACAACAGTTCTGTCTGAAACTCCATTGATCCTGACACAAATCTTTTACCTAACATTCACCTCCAAACACATACATGGATAGGTGGAAGAATGGATGGATGGAAGGAGACAGGAGTTAAATGGGTATTTAGAATGGAGACGATTATTGGTAGCAACAATGTGGGAACACTACAGATCAAATATTGTGTTATTATAATGATCTCTTGACCTTGACACTAATGAATTGTGAATAAAACTTTGTTTAACTGCTGGCTAGACCATCCACAATGCTTATCCTACACACGGTCACAGGGGAGCCTAAAGCTTATCCAAGGAAACTCTGGGCACAAGGCTGGGGTCATCCTGGACGGGCACCCATTGCAACCCATTGCAGGGCACAATCGCACACACACTCAGCCTACAATGGATGTTTTTGAGCTGAGGGAGGAAACTGCAGTACCTGGAGGAAAACCTGAAGCACAGTGAGAACATGCAAGCTCCACACAGGACGGAGGTGGGATTCGAACCACCGAGCCCGAAAGTGCAAAGCAAACGTACAGCATAGATACAATATACAGCAAAGCCTTAAAATTACACAGATACAGGTCAAGAGCTTCAGTTAGTGTTTAACATCAGACAGGGGGGTAACTGTGATTTCAGTGAGTTTGACCATGGCATGGTTGAGTATTTCAGAACTGCTGATCTTCTGGGATGTTCACACTCATGATAATTTAGAGTTTACACTGGATGGTGCGAAAAACAAAAAAAACATCCATGAGCGGCAGTTCTGAGTGCTTTGAGACAATGTCTATTATAAAAAGCGCTATACAAATAAAATTGAATTGAAATTGAGTGCAGAAATGCCATGTTGATGAGTGTTCATAGGAGAATGGCCAGACTGGGTTGGGGTTACAGGAATGCTACAGTGACTCACACAACCAACGCTTTATGACCACGGTGAGCAGAAAAGCATCTCAGACTGCACAACACATTGAAACTTGAGGTAGATGGACTACAACAGCACAAGACAACACTGGGCTTCACTCCTGTCAGCCATGAACAGGAACCTGAGACTACAGTGGGCACCGGAACTTGACAGTTCAAGACTGGAAAAGTCTCAGACCATTGCTTGGTCTTTTTTTTAACAATCTTCAACTGTCCAGTTTCAAAGTCTATGCCCAGCGTAGCCTCAGATTCCTGCACTAAAGTGGCTGGAGAGTGTATACACAGTAATGAAACCATTATAGCATACTATAATTATAATCATTATGAAACACACACTCAGTACCAAAGGGTTTGTCAAGGGTTTTCAAAGGATAAGCGTTCTTAGTCTTTACTGGGAACCCCATCTCATAAGGAAGCACTGTTGAGGGTTTCTACATAAGAACAATTTAAGATTCACCAGAGGAATACATAACTAAATATGTATCCAAGAGTTTTACATTTTCTAAGAGCATGCATTTCCATCAAATTACATCAAAGCAGTCAGGTACAATCCCTCCCCCAATTTAACCCCACCATAGATAGATAGATAGATAGATAGATAGATAGATAGATAGATAGATAGATAGATAGATAGATAGATAGATAGATAGATAGATAGATAGATAGATAGATAGATAGATAGATAGATAGATAGACAGATAACTAGACAGATAGACAGATAGATAGATAGATAGATAGATAGATAGATAGATAGATAGATAGATAGATAGATAGATAGATAGATAGATAGATAGATAGACAGATAGACAGATAGATAGATAGATAGATAGACAGACAGACAGACAGACAGACAGACAGACAGACAGACAGACAGACAGACAGACAGACAGACAGATAGATAGATAGATAGATAGATAGATAGATAGATAGATAGATAGATAGATAGATAGATAGATAGATAGATAGATAGACATAAATAGATGTATAGACAGACAGACAGACAGACAGATAGATGTATAGACAGATAAATAGACAGATAGACAGATAGATAGATAGATAGATAGATAGATAGATAGATAGATAGATAGACAGACAGACAGACAGACAGACAGACAGACAGACAGACAGACAGACAGACAGACAGATAGATAGATAGATAGATAGATAGATAGATAGATAGATAGATAGATAGACATAAATAGATGTATAGACAGACAGACAGACAGATAGATGTATAGACAGATAAATAGACAGATAGATAGATAGATAGATAGATAGATAGATAGATAGATAGATAGATAGATAGATAGATAGATAGATAGATAGATAGATAGATAGATAGATGTGAGTAAGAAACTACTTAAAATACTCACTACTTCAAATAGTTTTAGTGGAATTGACGGAGCAGTCAGTTCACTTGGCTACAGTAACCATGACGTTAATAACCTCTCAGTCTGGACTATTTACTGTACAAGTGAATGAATGTGTCTCAGGATGACAATGTTATACAGTAGATCACTTTTCAAAGTAAAGTCTACAGTGTTGAATGAACTGATGACAGTGTTGCTATGACTCGGTGTGATTGTGCATGTCGGTGCACTGCATTCATTCATTCGTGTTGTAATCTATAGCCTGTGTGTGTGAAAAAAGGAGGGGAAAAAGTGTCCAAAGCCAAAGTGTTGAAGTTGTCCTCGATATTTAACGTGCTATGCAGAGTTGATCACTAACCTGTGTATCTTTCCCAGGGTTTTTCCTGCCACAGCCTTAAAGCGGTCCGGGCGGATCTCCATGCTCGCGGATACCGGTGTCCCGACTCGCGCGCGCACATGCACTCCCGTTCAAGTCAGTCTCTCTCTCTCTCTCTCTCTCTCTCTCTCTCTCTCTCTCTCTCTCTCTCTCTCTCTCTCTCCATGGTGCTGAAATGGGCTGCGATTCCTTCACAGGAAATGACACTTTTAAATTGAGTCACTCTCTCACAATCTTCACAGATAACTTTACTTTTACACTATTTGTCCGTTTATGAGTTATTCTTTAAAATAGATTAAATCTGTTGGTGTAAACTGTTTAAACAACACGGGCTCGTTCCTGAGATTTGGAACAATTCGACTCATTTCGTATGAGATGACTCGAATAAACAACGAATATAATCCAGGCATACTGAGGTTCTTTGTAATTCGTATATTACACACACACACACACACACACACACACACACACTTTCACATTGTATATACCGTATCTCACAAAAGTGAGTACACCCCTCACATTTGTGTAAATATTTGATGATATCTTTTCATGTGACAACACTGAAGAAATGACGCTTTGCTACAATGTAAAGTAGTGAGTGTACAGCTTGTGTAACAGTGTACATTTGCTGTCCCCTCAAAATAACTCCACACACAGCCATTAATGTCTAAACCGCTGGCAACAAAAGTGAGTACACCCCTAAGTGGAAATGTCCAAATTGGGCCCAATTAGCCATTTTCCCTCCCTGGTGTCATGTGACTTATTAGTGTTACAAGGTCTCAGGTGTGAATGGGGAGCCGGTGTGTTAAATTTGTTGTCATCGCTCTCACACGCCCTCATACTGGTCACTGGTCACTCAGTGTTGTCACATGAAAAGATATAATCGAATATTTACAAAAATGTGAGGGGTGTACTCACTTTTGTGAGATACTGAATATATACTATAATGTGTGTGTCTACATATACGTATATGAATACACACACACACACACACACACACACACACATATATATATAGTGGTGATAAATTGATAGGTATGTCTAAAGATAAATGAGAATACGGAGAAATCATGTGCTCACATGTTATGCCATGAAATTACACATGTGAACTCAAATAATCACGTGACATCATGTGAGCTCACATGTAGGCTAATACAAATGAAACCACATGCCCATGAACATGTGAGAAGTAGACAAATGAATTGTGCATGTGTATAAATAAATAAATAAATAAATAATAAAAAAACAACATAAAAAACATGTGAAAATATCACATACACAAAATAAATTGTGCAGAGTTGAAATGTAAGCCCCATTTTCTCAAGGCTATGATTATAACCTACTAACAGGCCAAAATCCTAACATTTCGAACATGTTTAAAATAACATTTTAATCAAGCACTTTCCAACACCTGGTGAAGCACATAGGCTGTAGAAAACCCTGGGATTCTTTAACAGGTATTTATTAGTACGTCTTTGAAGGTTCGTGCTTTTACTCATTTCCGACAGCATTATACTGCCCTCTAGTGTCCAGACTGAGTAACAAGGTGTGCTTGAACCGTTTAGTTTTCCCAGCCGGGATCCCCCAGTGCTAACACACCTGCAAACGGAAACAAACAAAGGCGAAAGTGGGATTATTTAAATTGAACATGGTTTATTCTCTCTAAAAATGTTGGATTGTTTTTAGAACTCAATTGCTAGGTTTAGATTGTTGGGTCAGGTGTGTCGATGCGTTCAGTTTTGAAGTAGGGCGTCTCTCACATTTCCTTATACAGTTGAGGTCATAAGTGTACATATGCCTTACAGAATCTGCAAAATATTAATAATAATAATTGAAAAAAGATTTTTTTTCAATTATACTGTTCAAAAGTTTACACCCCCTGGCTCTTAATGTCTCGTATTGCCTTCTTGAGCATCAGTGAACGTTTGCACCTTTTGTAATAGTTGTGTCCGAGTCCCTCAGCCGTCCTCGGTGTGAAAAGATGGATCTCAACATCATATAGCTGCTGTTGGAAAGGGCTCAAATATGCAGAAGATGCTGGAAAAGTAAAGAATGTGCAGGACCTGGAGGATTTTTCTGAAGAACAGTGGGCAGTTGAACTGTTCAGGACAAACAAGGGACTCATGAACAACTCTCACAAAACATAAACACGGCTCTTGATCATCCAGGTAACAACACACAGTATAAATAACCGAGCGTGTGTAAACTTTTAAACGGGTTCATTTGTGTAAATTCAGTTATTATTGAGTCTTGTGGACTATATGTGAACATCTGATATGTGACATAACGAAATAAAAAAAAAAAACTAAATGCGATTCAATCCTGTTCCAGCATGACAATGCCCCTGTGTGCAAAGTGACATCCATGTATACATGGTGTGCCAAATTTGGAGCGGAAAAATTTGAGTATCCTGCTCAACCGCATTGAACACCTTTGGGATGAACTGGAATGCCGACTGCACCCCAGGCCTCCTCAACCAACATCAGTGCCTCACCTCACTAATGCTCTTGTAGCTGAATGAACACAAATCCCCACAGCCACGCTCCAAAGTCTAGTGGAAAACCTTCCGAGAAGAGTGGTGGTTATTGTAACAGCAACAAGGGACTAAATCTAGAATGGGACATTCAGAAAGCACGTGATGTGATGGTCAGATGTCCACATACTTTTGGCAATATAGTTGTGGATGTATAATGATTCATACAGTTGGAACACTTTGTACAGCTTGCTAGAAGCTTTTATCTCTCTCTCTCTCTCTCTCTCTCTCTCTCTCTCTCTCTCTCTGATGAACATGGATGGTATAATTCAGAATAAATGCTGGGCCTAGACACGCTGCAGAAAGTGTATTTATGGTACATAAATTCAGGCCCAGAAATTTCATCAATGTTTTGTTTGTTAGACCATAATTTTGAACTATTTTAAAGCTAGCAATTCTAATTTTGCACACATTTCCATACAGTGTACCTTTGTTAAACCACTTGATAGTAAAAAGAGTGGGACACAAAACACAAAAGGCTTCATTGGCAAGTTCTATGTACATTTTATTCATCAGATATGGAAATATTGCTATATACAGCTATAATAAAATGCACCCCTGATTTATTTCATTTTAAGATTATTTATTAAAACATTACTTTATAATAGAAAAGAAGCTTGATAGTCATTCGCTGATGTTCATGAAAGCGCACATTAAACCCACTGGGTATAGTGTCACTCCTGCTGTGTCAGGTTGTGTGCTCAGCATACAGTAATGCGAGTGTGCATTCAGAATGATTTTGCACACTGACTTAGCACATTTCTTGGCTTCATTCGCAATCCCGTGCTTAGCAGCTGCCAACGTTAACTCGGCTTGTGTAGTGCTGGATATTTTTTTATCAAGATTTGTACAAAGAGGGCGTAAACAATACACAGAATTTTTCTGTGATTCATCCTTGGACTCACCTGTGGCGATTGTATTGGGCACAAGGTGACTTGTATTACATGCAATATTTCAGTCAAAAACAAGTACAACCCCGATTCCGAAAAAGTTGGGACAGTATGGAAAATGCTAATAAAAACAAAGAGGAGTGATTTGTAAATGTACTTTGACATATTTAAACAAACAAACAAAAAAAAAAGTATAAAAGAAGGTATTTGATGTTGTACCTAATCGACCACATAGTTTTTTGAAGACAAACGTTTATTTTGAAATTGATGTATGCAACATGTTCCAACAAAGTTGGGATGGGGCAGTTTATTACTAATAGCGATGTGACAAGATGAAATAAGAAGGTGATGTGAAACAGGTGAGGGAATGGTCTAATATAAGGAGCCTCCATAAAATGCCTAGTCCCTGAGAGCAAGGCTGGGTGAAGGCTCGCCAATCTGCCAACAGATGCATCAGTGAATAATCCAACACTTTGAGAACAAAATTCCCCAAAGACAAATCAGTAGGATTTTAGGCATTTCACCTTCTACCGTGCACAATAGAATTAAACGATTCAAGGAATCCGGTCAAATCTCCGTGCCTAAAGAGCAAGGCCGAAACCACTTCTGAATGCGCATGCTCTCCGATCCCTCAGACGTCACGGTCTTAAAAACCGTCATGAGTCTGTAATGGATATCCTGACATGGGCTCAGGAATACTTTGGTAAACCTTTGTTAGTCAACACCATTCACTGCTGCATCCACTGATGCAAGTTAAGGTTTTAGTATGCAAAGCAGAGACCAAACATCAACACTGTCCAGAATCGCCGCCGACTTCTCTGGGCTCAGTCTCATCTGAGACAGACAGTAACACAGTGGAATCGTGTTTTGTGGTCTGACGAGTCAACATTTCAAATAGTTTTTAGACAAAGGAGCCGTCGTGTTCTCCGGGCCAAAGAGGAAAAGGACCATCCTAGCTGTATATCTGGTCCAAAAGCCAGTGTCTGTCATAGTATGGGGGTGTGTCAGTGCCCATGGATGGGTAACTTACACATCTGTGAGGGCACCATTAATGCAGAAAGATATGTACACATTTTGGAGTAACATATGCTGCCATCCAGAGCAGGACAACGCCAAACCACATTCTACCCGGATTACAAGCGTATGGTTGCATAAGCAGAGTGCGGGTGCTAGCATGGCATCCCTGCAGTATTGACTTCTCTCCGATTGAGAAGATGTGGTGCATTATGAAGCGCAAAATAAGGCAAAATAGGCCCCATACAGTTGCGCTGAAGAAATGCATAATACACAGTGGTAAACAGTCGACTGTCCCAACTTTTTGAGTGTGTTGCAATCATCAGATATGAAATGAGTGTATATCCTTAAAAATATATTTAATTCACAAAGTAAAACATCAAATAATGTGTTTTCAGTATAGTACAGGGTAAACTGAATTTTCAAATAACCTTTTTTTTTTTTTGCATTTTCCATTACTGTCACAACTTCTTCAGAATTAGGGTTGTATGATAAAATTGTTTCAGGATGATTTTGTCTTGCAGTTCTCTAGCATTGGATTCACACTGAAAACCTTAGGGCCTTTTATAACTGCAAAAATGGCAGGTATCTTTGGCAACAGAAACCAAAAACTCTACTCCAAGTACTGTGCCAATAGACGTAGTTTAGTGTACCCAGTACTGATCACAGTGTTCTGATACAGTATGTTTTTCAGTACTCACATAACACGTGATACAGCTGCACATAAGTCTAAAGGTGATAAAAAAAGACACTTGGATCAGATTCTGCCAGAAGCTCATAAAAGAAAATGTATATATATATATATATATATATATATATATATATATATATATATATATATATATATATATATATATATATATATATATATATATATTTTTTTTTTTTAGATAAAAAAAAAAAAAAAAAAAGGGTGGGAAGGTGCCCACAGAATAGCTAAAACTGATGGTTCGCTTACATCTGAGATAAAAAGGACCCTTGCTTCTTTATTTAAAAAAATAAATAAATAAAATTAAATAAAATGAACAAGTCAACAAGACTTTTTCCAGATTGATTTTAGGGGTCCAAGCCCCCTTTCACTCTGTTTATGATTAAAAAAAAAAAAAAAAAAAACAAAAAGGATATTTTAATAATAATAATAATATTAATATTATTATTATTATTATTAACACTCAATATGCTTTAGGGAGATTGTATTGGTGCAGAAAACAAAAAACAAAAATCTAAACACAATGGATTTTGAACTCTAGAGTCTAGAATCTACGGGCATTTTATATTACATTTGACAGACGCTCTTATCCAGAGCGACTTACATTTATCTTATTTATACAGCTGAGCAGTTGAGGGTTAAGGGCCTTGCTCAAGGGCCCAGCAGTGGCAGGTTGGTGGTGCTGGGATTGGAACTCATGACCTTCCAATGTTCAGTGTCTTAACCTTAGAGCTACCACTCCCCAGAAAGCAAACCACACTGGTGGGACTCGAACCCACAACCTTCAATTGGCCCTAATACCAAGCCCAGAAGTCAATTCCCTATCCATTGCATTCGACAACAATATACACACATGCCTACATTCGTCCAGCTCCAACATCACCTTTAAATGTTAGTGTTTCAGATATTTCAAGACCTGCAGAGGAACCCTGAATAATGTAAAGTGTGTACAACACAAACTACGTATGCGCCCATATACACCATCCATCCATCCATTTTCTGCACCGCTTATCCTACACAGGGAGCCTGGGGACTTGAAAAAAGTACTAAAATATTATTATCTTTTTAAATAATAAAGGCAACGGGTAAAACTAATCATAATCCTGTATAAAGATACAGCATACATACATCTATGTTAGATTACATCTATTTACAATGAACCTGTTGAGCAACACAAACATACTTATTCATTTACACTCAAGCCATTTACAGAGAAGTTCATCACCTATTAGTTCATAGACAAACCTCATGTGGGATTAACTGAACTGTAAAATGCGAGAGATTAATAGTGCTTGTTGATTTTGCCCATGAGATTATCAATACATTTTTTCGTTTTGCAGGGTTTGCTTTTCTTTTGAATCGGTTTCCAAAGCAGTCCCGCACTTGTGCCAAAACAAACCATCGTGACATCACTGGTGATGTGTTTATGGCAAAGGGGGAAAAAAAACAACAACAAAAAAAACGCACTGATACAGTGTTGAAGTTACTGAATTTGGGCTGCAGGATCAAGGACGCCATCATTACATCCAACCCCTGTTTGGTTTCTAACCCATGATAACGGGATTGTGTTGCTTTTTAGATTTTGTTCTATTTTAGTCCAGTTTAACATTTACTAACTCTCTACACCTAATCTTTAAAATGACACTGTAAGCGCAGTCGCCTTGGCAACTGTCTGTTAGACACTCCAGCATCCCGTTCAGCCATTTCTTGTCTAACCGCTTCTCCAGTACACTGTTTTTCTTGTCCACCTTTATTACAGTTCTGTGTCATCCTCCTCCTCCTCTTCCCCGTCTTCCTGTTGTGAGAGAAGGCTGTAGTGATCTGCAGCCACGGGCAGGAAGGTGCTTCGGGGTCGGCTGCCGTCCTCATCCGGAGGAGAGTGATGGTTGTTGAGTTCTGGCTCGGTGGTACTACACTTGGAGTATCGTTCTCTGTGATGCTCAGCCTCTCCTTCTGCCTGTGATTGGCCATGCTTATGGGTGAGAAGGGAATGCACATAGCCAACAGGCACTGGAAGAAAGGCGGTGATGATAAGCAACACAAGCATCACCAAGGCCCACCCTGGGTATCCCAAGCTGCTCTCCGACCCCTTCGAGAGAGAAAGTCAGAAACTGAAATGACTTAATTACGCATATATAATTAATCGGACAGCATTTTAACTGAACCGATGAAGACGCAAAAAAAAAAAAGTTCCCAATTTTTACCAATTGTGTACCACTTGATGGTATACAGTATGAATCCTCAAGTTCTCAACAGTTTAAGTGGAAATTCAGAACAATCATGCAGTTATAAAGGTGCCAAAATATAAAAACACAAAATACAGACCCAACAAACTGACAGGTTCCGGGAGTTTACAGGGTATTTAAAAAGGCACTAACTTTGGCAGTCACAGACCACGGGTGTTATACACGGGTTTTCCAAACGTGGCTTATGCATGTGACTAAAAGGCATTCTAAAGTGGATTTGAACGGTCTAAATACATCGGATGCAATTTCATGTGGATAATCTATCCAAAGATACTCAGACCAGGCGCAAACAAGGTCTCTGTGTCTCAGTTCTTAAGCACCACCATTTTTGGTGAGATTTAATAAACTACACAATACTGTATAAAAAAATTAAACATCAGTCAAAAGTGGTTCATAAATACAAATCGTATAGCTTTTTATCGCTTTTACCTAATTATCCCAGTTTAAGTCATTCTGCAGAGTGACGGCAATTACATGAAGCTGCTGTGTGTTTTACCGTGGTGTGGTCCCACGCTGTGTAAGTAGGCCACTTGAAGAACATGCGCAGCACACTGGCAGTCAGCAGACCCATCATAGCCAGCAGACACACATACTTCCACATGTACTTATAGATCGCTGGAGGGCGCCATTTCAACATCACCTCCACATCGTCCAGAAACCTGACAGGAGAACAGAATAAAGGAATGAACAATACGAATAAACATATGATCCATGATGGATTAATATATAATCTGTGTAGATGCAATTACTATGCCAAGAATTCAGACAAACATACTTATACGAAACTCACTTAAAATGGAAGTCTAAGAGCAGTGCTGTCGGGAAGTGTTTTTCTAAATGAAGCTCTAAACCTGTAAAAATTTCCTCCGCTAATGACGAGACTTCTTTCTCAGAGGAAAGGATATGCGATTATCTGGGAGTCTGAGACTACAAAACCTTCGAGAAGGTGTGTGCACCCAGAATGGCAAGTCTCAGAAAGCTGGAGAACAGTGCTCAGGTAAGACTTGCGTTCATGTCTCATCTTTAGAAAAACAAGTTTCCTGTTCTTTTCTCAGTACAGTAAAATGTGATTTCCTTATCTGTAGTAATCAAGTATATGCTACTGTGATTTTGGATACAAATTCAGTTGAAAAGCAACAAAGTATCCAGTTTAGCGGTAGTCTTACCGATCAGCACCGTAGATCCATGCTACACTGATCGTCTCAAAGATGACGACGACCATCAGCGGCAAAGTGGCAGAATAATCATCGAACATGGTCACAAAGTAGTTCCCGCTACGCTGAGTGAAGAGCAGACCAATCAGGAAGCCCAGGATACAGCTTATCACTGAAATCCAGAAAGGTCATCACTATCATGTCTGTACAACATGGAAATATCTGTATGCCCATCATGGTCGGTGCATATGCGTGTGTATGTACCAGTAAGCAGTGTTTTGTGGCGCCCCAGCAGTTTAAAGTTGTCCATGAGTGGCGTGAGGATGCCCTGCATGGTACCGAACATGGTTGACAGACCCAGATTCAGGAGCATGAGGAAGAACAACGCAGACCAGAATGGACTGCCTGGGAACAGCGCCATGGCCTCAGTGAATGCTATAAATGCCAAACCAGTCCCTTCCACTCCCTGAGCAAGACAAAATCAGTGTAGTGTTTAGGGCAATCTAGTAAAACATTCAAGGTGAATGTCAGCTATTATACCACAGCAGTGTTAAATAATTGATTCTGATCGGTCAAAAGATATTGATTCATTTCCTATAACTACATCGGAGAGCAGAGAGTAGTACTAGCTCCAAATAGAGAGCAGTCTCTAGAGGCGAAATAAAAACCATCACGGACGAATTGTTTGTTTGTTTGATTCATTCTGGATTTCTCCGTTTTTATTTGTTACTTGGAGTGTTACTTTTTGGTTCAGTTTCGATCATTTATTTACTTTTATATTAATTAAAAGTTAACATGGATTAATATTTATGGACTCATTTCATTTAAAAAGTACAATACATGTTCATGTTACAGCCAGTACGGTTTATTTCCGTAATAAATATTTCACTTTGAGTGATAACGATAACGAGTCTTTATTGATCACATATACAGTACAGTGCAGTGAAATTATTTTCTTCACATACCCCAGCATGTTAGGAGGTTGGGGTCAGAACGCAGGGTCAGCCATGACACAGCCCCTGGAGCAGAGAAGGTTAAGGGTTTGCTGAAGGGCCCAACAGTGGCAGCTTGGCAGTGCTGGGGCCTGAACCCCTGACCTTCCGATCAGTAACCCAGAGCCTTAAACGCTAAGCCACCACTATTTTCATTGACTGGTTATCGGCAGGTATGTACCGCCCAACTTAGTTATCGGTAAAATCCACTACTGCTCGACCTCTAATAATGTTTGTTTTAATGTCATCTCAACAAATTACACAAGGGTTTATATGGTGCATTTGCCACATCCTTGGATTGAAAAACATTTGTTTTCTGTGAGGCGTTTAACATTTTCAGGAGGAGTCTCTAGTGTCACTGCTTTGAAAGCACCAGAAGGAACACTGTAAATAAGTTTTCTTTGCAGTTTCTTGGATAAAATTAACTTTGTCTTATTAACTTCAAGAGAGAGCGAGAGAAAAAAAAAAGAGTGGTGAGGGAAGGCCTTTTTATAGTTGCTATAACGTAAATGATAAAAGGAATTAACTTGTTTGGTTGACAACATTAAATGTAATTATAAATGGATCAAATGTATATAAGAAAGAAATAAAACATTATTGGACTTATTGGGATTGGAAAAGAATAAACTTTGGGTTGGTAACCACAACATGTCTTGGTCCATAAACTTATATTTATTATAAATAAATGAATATAATAATGATATAAAAATAATAGATCAATTACAGCAGGATTTATGCCGTAGTATTGTGTGAAGAGCTGAATTTTGGACTCATGAACACTTCATGTGAGGTGAAACTAAGTGAAGAACAGAATGCTAGGATGTTAAGTGACTGACTGGGATTTTTTCAGGCCAGAGATGATGCAATCATCTCCACACACTTTAGAATCCAAGTAATCTCACTCGTGTATATACAAACCTTGTTCATTTCTCTCTCCACGTCACAATTGGTGATGTTTGAGCCCAGCGAGCTCCCATAATGGGTGTACCACTCCTGGTAATCCTTTAGTTCCACGGATCTGGGGTCGGACATATTGAACCATGGCCACCAGTGCCGAGCTGTTCCTGAAGCTGCCATCTCTGACATTTTACTCACATTCCTGCAGGATAAGAACATTTATGTCTTATCTCTAGGACACAAATGAATTGAATTGGGATTGACAGAATCAAAATAATTACACACACTTACTCCACAACACACTCCAGGGCAATGTTCTTGGCTCGGAAGCCGAGGACCGCGAAGACGACGAGCGAGGCCAGGACTGAGGTCATGAAATTGATGGCGGAAACCATGAGGGCGTCCCGATGGCAGTTGTTGTTGATTGGATTGTAGGAGGAGTAAGCAATCACAGATCCGTAGCCCAGACCGAGAGCAAAGAAAACTTGAGTGGCAGCCTGCCGCCAAACCTGCACCTCACCCCAGATCTCTAACTGAGACAAAACACTGAGAATTAGCTGTGGCAGTTCAAATATCATACAAGGAGGACAAATCCTGCTATAACAAAAGAGGTTCTGAGAATTACCAGAGAATGCAGTATCAACGTGGAATGAACCATCACATTACTTACTATGATATTACGACGAATTTATAAGGATTATAAGGATTAAGACATAGACTTGTGTTTAACCCAATGCCTGTCCACTCTCACAATGATGAAATAAATCTCTAGTCCGATTTTTAAATGAACAAGGCCTAATGTGGGCAGCTGTGGTGCAGATGGTAGAGTGGGTTGTCCACTAATCGTAGGGTTGGCGGTTCGATTCCCGGCCCGGGTGACTCCACATGCCGAAGTGTCCTTGTTGCTCCCGATGGCAAGCTAGCGCCTTGCATGGCAGCTCTGCTACCATTGGTGTGTGAGTGTGAATGGGTGAATGAGACACAGTGTAAAGTGCTTTGGATAAAAGCACTGTATGAGTGCACATTTACCATTTAATGCCTCCATGTATAAATAAAGGAGTGAATTGAACACTTGGGCAAAGCAAAGCTTGTTCTTTGAACAAACCCAAGAAGTAAACAAATTATTCTCGATTCCAGCATTTAAGGTACTTGTTTAGGCTATTTAAAGCCAGGAGTGGTCAGACTGAATGAAAATATAATTAGCCTAAAAAAAGCCAGTTCACCTGAATGGAAAAGTACACATGAAGGATAAGCCAGGCTACCATAATATTAGCCTGATGTAAAAGTCTACATTGCTACTGTATGTATGTACGTATACAGCCAGGACTGGGCAATAAGATAAAAATATTAAAAGGAAAGTAATTGGACAGGTGGCTGTTCAGCTGTTCTATAGACAGGTATTTGTTATTCCCTCATTATTCCACTTACAAGCAGACAGAAGGTTTAGAGCTAGTTTCAAGTTTGGCGTTTGCATTTGTAATCTGTTGCTGTTAACTGTCAATATGAAGTCCAAAGAGCTGTCACTGCCAGAGAAGCAAGCCATCATTAGGCTGAAAAATCAAAACAAACCCCTCAGAGAGATGTGTGGCTAAAATCAACTCTTAGAAAGAAAGAACACGTTAGTGAGCTCAGGAACACCAAAGTCCCAGAAGACCATGTAAACTCGGAAACTGTGGTGAACGAGGTTCTTTCACTGGTGATGGAAAAACCCTTCACAACAGTTGGCCGTTACAAGAACACCCTCTAGGAGGAAGGCGTATCGGTGTCAAAGTCAACAATCGAGAGAAGACTAACTACAGAGAATTTACCGCAAGACTGGTCAAACCCCAAAACAAGAAGACCAGATTATAATTGACCTATATACTTCAAATAAACAGATAAGACAAACAGTAACTTGTACCAGAATGATGGGAAGAGAAATGTACGGAAAGAACTGCTCAAGAAATGACACATACCACCTCATTTTATAGCATGGGCGTGTATGAGTGGAACTGGTTCAATTGTATTTATTGATGATGTGACTACTGACAAAAGCAGCATGATGTATTCTGAAGTCTATAGGGATATATTATCTGCCAAATTCCTCGAAACTCATTGGACAGCACTTCGCAGATGGACGATGATCAGAAGCATACTTCGAAACTAGCCCACATGACCTGAATCGAATTGAGCATGCATTTCACTTGCTGAATGAAGGCAAAACACCCCAAGAACAAGCAGGAACTAAAGACAGCTGCAGTAAAGGCCTGACAGAGCAGCAGCAGGGAAGAAACCCAGCATCTAGTGATGTCTTTAGTTTCCACACTTCAGGCGGTCAATGACAGCAAAGGATTTGCAATACCAAGTATTAAAAATGACAATTTAACTCATGATTGTTAGTTGGTCCAATTACTTTTGGTACTTTTAGCTTTTTCCAGTGGGCGGCTGTGGCACAGGTGGTAGACAAGTTGTCCAGTAATCGTAGGGTTGTTGGTTCGATTCCCGGCCCGGATGACTCCACATGCCGAAGTGTCCTTGGGCAAGACACTGAACCCCAAGTTGCTCCCGCAAGTTAGTGCCTTGCATGGCAGCTCTGCTACCATTGGTGTGTGCGTGAATGTGTGAATGAGACACAGTGTAAAAAGCTTTGGATAAAACCGCTAAATAAGTGCACCATTTACCCTTAAAAAGGGGTCGTCACATATTAAAACTTACGTTCACCAGATTTGGACGTAAATACCCTCAAATTACAATTGAAAGTCCTTAATTCACATTGGGCCCATATACATTATTTAATTTCACCTACAATAAACAGTTGCATACAGCTAAAATAGCAATAACTTTGTCAATGTGCAAGTACTTATGAACCAAACTGTATTCTGATATTATATCCTCTGATATTATATTGCCCAGCTCTAGTCAGAGCACCGGAAACACATCTTATATTCTACAAAAGATAGTCTTATTAGTCTTAGGTGTTCAATCTTTACTCACTTTAGGGAAGAACATGTAGGTGAGTCCTTCAACAGCTCCATCCAGCATCAGACCTCTGATGAGAAAACAGAAGAGCACAGCATATGGGAAAATCGAGGAGAAGTACATCACCTGCAAGCACAAATAGAGAGCCTGATAAATGTTTGAGCGATAATTGTCGTCTGAATACATGACGTTAATCGTGTAAGGAGTTAGAAATGCTGTCGTTTTGTATAATCTAAGGGCACTGGTTTAAGGGTTTGGTAATCTCTGACTGCTAACATTGATAAATCAGTGTGTGTGTGTACATCTGCATTAGAACATTAGCACATAAAAAATATTGACACTAGATATCCCAAGGGCACAGGTGTGACAATTTACATGTGACAACTGCAAACATGGACAAACGAGTTTGTTTGTGTGTGTGTGTGTGTGTGTGCTTGTGTTGTCGTGTTAACAGTATGTACCTTGGCTGAGGACTTGATGCCCTTGATCATGGCGAGACAGACTATAGCCCAGGCTGCAAACAGGCAACCGGTTATGACAGGATTAAACTCTCCAGATTGATCAATTGAGTCAGAGATATCAAGTGCCTTACGGAACCAGAAATATGAGGTAGGAGAGCTGGCAGCACACTCCTTCACTGAAAGAGAGAGAGAGAGAGAGAGAGAGAGAGAGAGAGAGAGAGTGTCACCTACCAGGTACTCAAACAGCTTATATGACCAAAGACTATAAACCTTTCTACAGGGAACATAGTTCTCCATAATTTTGTTATTCAATGCTGGATTTATTTACTTTATGATGTTGCACAGCATTACATCGCACAAACAACTGCACATATCTGCACTTTATTCTGATTATAGTCATACTATTGCTGCCACCTATCTTTTATATTTCTTATATTATCCTTTTTCTATCTAAGTATATTCTGGTACTGCAAATTCTATTTTATGTCGGTCAGAACAAGCATTTCACTGCACATTGTACTGTTTATGGTTGTGTTTGTGACCGATAAAATTAGAATTAGAATTTTTTGGACGGGATTCTCTGTGTTTTTACAAATCCCACTACGATCCAGCAAGAGTTTTTTTCATATTTGTCATTTAGCAGGTTTGCCTTGCACCTCCAGGGGTGGGGGTTCGGTTCCTGCTTCCGCACGGTGTATGTGGAGTTTGATAGTTCTCCCGGTGCTTCAGGGGTTTCCTCCGGGTACTCCGGTTTCCTCCCCCATGTAGGCTGACTGGCATTTCCAAATTGTCCATAGTGTGTGCGAGTGATTGTGCGATGCGATGGATTGCCACCCGGTCTATGGGCACCCCTGGGATATGATCCAGTCTCCCCATGACCCTGTGTAAAATAAACTGTGTGGAAAATGGACAGATCCAGTGATTCATTCATTCTTCTTCATGAAGTGTTGTATCCTGATCAGGGTTGTTTTGGATCTGGAGGCCTATCTGGGAACACTGGGTTTGAATTGGGAATGCAACCTGTACTAGATACCAGTCCATTGCTGGGCACAATGCACACAGACATTCATACACGGGACCAATTTTAGTGTTGCTAACCTGCCTACTAGCATGTTTTTTTTGAAGGTGAGAGGAAACTGGAGAACCTGGAGGAACCCTAGGTGAACATAAGGAGAACACACCACACATATAAAAAAATAACCACAATGCATTAGTGCTATCAGGTGCATTATTGTGTCACCCTCGCATCCAGTATTATACAATTACACTATAAGAATAAAACACCCTACTGACTGTAAAGGTCTAAAAACCTAACAAGGAAATCATGTAAAGTTTAGAAGATGAGCACCCATAATGCACTTGGCTATATTAAACAGAATAGAAGTGTACTAACTGGTAGGGATGTTACTACAAAGACAATTATCAGTGTTGACCATCTGTGTTGATTCATTAAGCAACATGATCGAAGTAACACATTGTTGTAAATTAAAATATAATGACTTCTGTCTTGTCTTCACGGTAGCTATATGCTATAGTTAGCAATGTTTACATGGCTGCATGCCACCATCGGTCATGTAATTATAGCATCCCTGCAGTGAGGCATAGAGCGATGGCTGTTTCGACACCAACATGAAAAGGCAGCATGGGAACAAAATAAGATAAAGTCAGTAGAGACATGAACAAACAGAACAAATATAAGTGTGTGTCCAAAGCTTGATTGAAATATTTACTTCAAATGTACCTGTCTGGTTACTGCCGGGTTCTATGGGACACTGTTGCCATGGCAATGGGTACTGGAAGGAACTTCCCAAGTAAAACAGAGCCCAGGCTATAATCACATTGTAGTACAGAGCCATATAGAAACAAACCTGAGAGAGAGAGAGAGAGAGAGAGAAGAAGGGGGTGATTATGGGATTGCATAATAGTATGAAAAATATTTTTTGGGTGTTTTTTATCGTATATAAAAAAAAAAAACAGCAAACCCCCCCCACCCCACCATACACACACACACACTCTACCAGTAAGTATGACTGGCAACTTTAGGAATGCTGATCTCAAGTTACTGATCAAGCACACACACACCCCTAATTTTAGCAAGCTCATTAGCTAGAAGTAATCTGCCATATAAAAGATCAACAATATGACAAAAAATTTAAATAATACAAGATTGCAAATTCACAAAAAAAAAACACATGCTGCTGCTGATATTCTGAATAAAGCGCAAAATAAAACCAAAACAATTCGTAACCTGATGATGAAAATGTGTGTAATTAACCTAAATGTATTTTGCTATGACATTAAATGTATAGTCAGTAAAAAAAAAGAAGCAGCATTCGTACAGTATACTAGCGGCTCTCAAAAAACGATCTACTCAAAATAAAAACCCACTAATGCTATATAAATGGGAGAACAAACAACTGTATGGACCAGCAACACTCTAACCAAAGCATCCATTGCAGAAAGTTCAATTCAGCTACTTTCTTATTCGCGTGTGTCTCTCGTGTACATGCATTACCACACAGCTGGAAAAGCCGATGCCAGCGAGGCGTGGTGAGATGTGCTTCCAGACACCGATGCTGCCCTGACGAATATTCTGACCCGCAGCCAGCTCCATGAAAAACAGAGGAACTCCGATCAGCAGCAGCAGCATCACATACAGCAACAGAAACGCTCCTGTAAATTTAGAGACAAGAGAAATGAATAAATAAACATCAAGGCATTGAAGCAACTGATTTCTATAACTTCGAACGATTCTCTCAAACCATATGTACCTCCTCCGTTTTGGTGACAGAGATACGGGAAGCGCCATACGTTGCCGAGCCCGACGCTGAAGCCCACCTGGGCGAGGACGTACTGTAGTTTACTGTCCCACGCAGGACGCTCCTCGTCCCCCTGCCCCGGCCCTCCGTCAGGCTCCGCCCCTCCCCCTGACACCAGCGTCATCACTGATTGCCCGTCACCCATCCCAGGAACATCATCGCTAGGCAATGGGGACTTCTCCATCTAAAAAAGAAGATACATTTGACAGAAGAGAAAGTAATTTAGAATAAAATAACTGACAATAAACACTAGCGGTTATAACAAATATAATTATAGTTCACTGGGCTGTGAAAAACAAACTGTTAAATCTAAGCCCAGTTAAATGGGATGTGGGAAGGGCCAATATTCAGAGCAGCTAAAAGGGAGAACTGCATGAAGTGTTTACTCAGTGATTATGGATTATGTAATGTGAAATTGTATGTGCGTTAAAATTCCCAAATGGTCTGATCTGCCCTCATGGTGCCTCCTTGTGCAAATACTTCCACTGCTGAAGATCCCGTATATGCTGTAGGGAGCATTAAGTAGATACCTGGATCTCTCATTTTGAGAGTTACCTTCTAGGCTAATCCTTTCGGTCCCTGATTTCTTCCTAAATGGCGTTTCGTCCTTCTCCTCCTTCATCCCTTCTCTCCCTCCCCAGGAGGATCGTGTGAAGGACTTTGCTTTTCTCGCTCTTTAAATAACGTGCAGTAAAATAATCCCACGTGTAGCACAGAATCCCACACGGCCTCTCTCTATCACCTATTTAACATAGAAGAGTCAGTGTCACGGACAGGTCAGAACTGAGTTTTCACAGACCCACATAACATTTTAAGGGTCTCTGTGAACTGGAAAGCAAAAGTTGAAGCTCAGCGCTGGTGCGTAGCAGAGATTAGCTGAAACATGTTCACAGAGGAAGCTGAGATACCGTACGTGTTTGTTGCCCATAAGCAAACCCTAGGAAATCTAGAAATCATGCACTTTTCGTCACATCTGGTACTCCGGTTTCCTCCCGCAGTCCAAAGACATGCGCTCTAGGCTGATTGGCATTTCCAAATTGTCTGTAGTGTGTGAATGGGTGTGCGGTTGTGTCCTGCGATGTGTTGGCACCCCGTCCAGGGTGTCCCCAGGTTCCCCTATAACCCTGTGTAGGATAAGCAGTATGGAAAAATGATGGATGTTGGTAACTGTTGTCTTGTTAGTTGCCGATCCATAGCAACTAATTTTATCTTACTGTATCTTTACAATGTTAGTATAAACAAACACTTTAAGTGGAAGAAAATAATGCATTTAACAAGGGACTTTGATGGAATTTTGCCTCTTCAAGAAGACACGACCAACACTTGAACACTTGTGCTCAAGCAAATATTTATTTCATCAAAAAACTCACCTCAGCATGCTACAAAGGGTTCTTGAGTTTTGCATGAATATACATAGAAGCATACATGAATTATTCATCATATAGAGAACAAAGAGTAAACATGGACCAACTCCCCCCCCCCCTTTACCATAAATGGACTGATGTATTATATGAAACAAGATCATATCATATACGTCATCATCTCATAATAGTTTCTTTTCTCTCTTACCTATCTACAGAAAAAACGGGAGTTAAAAACTACAAAAGGTTGCTTACAAAAGATTCCTCTATTGCACAGATCACATCTTTAAGAATTTGTGCTTCTTCTCATGCAAGCATAAAAATGACAATATTTGAACAGATATAATTCACATCATGGAAAAAAAAGATATTCAAGTTTATAAAAATCACCACAGGAGAAAGGGGGGTGTTTTTTTTTTTGAAGTTGCAAGAGAAATAGATTTCATATCCAATCAGGATCTTGTAAGTGAGTGTTGTATACACTTAGCACAATATAAAGACATTGTCTATAACGATTTCATCATCCAGCCCTAGGTAAGTTACGCTTGATGTAAGAAAACTACATCTAAAAAAGCTGCGAGTTGTCTTGCTGCAGAAAAAAAAAATCATAATGTTGACTAGAAATCAAAAGTTTAGATCCATAAAGAAATCATTTACAACTGCAAAAATCTGTTGAAATCAAACTAAATCAATGGCCTGAGGAGGTTGAGATTTCCTACACACTGGACATGTGTAAGAGTGGAAAAAAACCTAACCTTGTCTGGCTGAGAGACGGGGGTGTGTCGCTGCGTCACGGGTGTTTGGGGGGTTTAAGAGTGAGAGTTACATCACACTACCTTGGCTGACTAACAGAAAGCTAATAATGGAAAGAACAGAAATGAAGGAAAGGAGGGCGGAGGCTACAACGATGCAAGCTATGCTGGTAGGAACCTTTTTTTACCTTCACGTGAATGGTGTAAGAGCAGAGAAGGTCATGCCTCTTGTAATTAAACACCAAGTCAGTTCTTATCTTCCCTCCCTCTCTAAATGATCCCACAGATTCCTAAACAGCCCTTCTACTCTATTCCTGTATACGATCCTGTCAACTGACCAGTGTTCAGAACGGTGAGCATGGAACGTGTACAGAAATGATTCAACAGCATACACACTAGTTATTGGAGAACATTGTGACAGTGCAACATTCCTTAGATCACTCAGCTGACTTTCCATCCCGACGGGGGCATCCTCTTTTTCTGTAACCTATCGGTCAAACTTTCCTCTTTCATCAGCTTACTTTTCTCAGCTTTCACAGCATCTTTCCAATTCTTAAATGGTGCATTAGTTAAGATAAGCACCCCCCACATCCCACAATGCATAAAACCCAGGCATATACTGGCCAAGAACTTCAGATAACATTCACAATAAACAATTCAAATCAAAATGGGAAGATCAGAGAAGAACAGCCAGACTGTTTCGAGCTGTCAGGAAGGCTAACTCAAATAAGCACTCTTTACAACCGAGGTGAGCAGAAAACACATCAAACCTTTAAGCAAATAAGCTACAACGGCAGAAAACTACATCAACTTCCTCTCCTGTCAGCCTAGAAGAGGAATCGGAGGTTAAAGCAGTTGACTTGAGAAGTGGACGTACAAGAACATCTACTGATGAAGGCACAACCGAAGTAGTGCTGCCAAACATAGTCCGCCACGTATGGAGACTTGTGGGACACCCTGTAATATCATGATAATATTATAAACCAGGATAAAGGCTATTGTACACGAAATTGCAACATGGCTATGCACACGCACATACACACACACACACACACACACCCCCAAGCCATTCAAAAGTCTGGACACACCAGCTTTATTTATTTATTTATTTATTTAAACTTTCTGCTATTTTATTTTAAGTTTTAAGGAGGATTTTAACTGTTGAACGAAATCAAAGCTAAATTATATTACATTCTTAACAGTATTCCTGATGAAGCGCTGCACACTCTTATTATCTTCTCAATCAGCTTCATGAGGAGTTTCACCCAGGAGACTTTTCTTCAAGTTCCCGAACAGCTCGGGCTCGTCACTGCTTCTCCTACGTTCTCAATAAGGAGCCCTTGTTTGGGGGAACAATTTTATTTTAAATACCATATTTTCCGCACCGGATTATAAGGCGCACCTTCATTGAATGACCTATTTTAAAACTTTGTCCATATATAAGGCGCATACAATAGACGCTACAGTAGAGGCTGGGGGTTACGTTATGCATCAATTAGATGGAGCTGCGCTAAAGGGAATGTCAACAAAACAGTCAGATAGGTCAGTTCAACTTTATTAATAGATTACAACCCAGCGTAGTTTAAGGTAAAACATGTAGTGCAATGTTAATATACCCCACATAGTGGGGGGGGGGGATTTTCCTCGATTCAATAATAATAATAATAATCACAATATAGTAACACTCGAAATAGTGCAAAGCGATAACAATATATCAATAACTCAACGTTGCTCAAATGTTAAAATCACACAACACACAAAATAAACACGTAAAGCTCACTTTACTAAGTTATTCCTCATCCACGAATCCCTGGAATTCTTCTTCTTCGGTGTCTGAATTAAACAGTTGGGCAAATACAGGATCCAACATGCCCGGCTCTGTCTCTTCGAAGTCGCCATTGATCGAGTCAGCGTCGCTGCTGCTGTCTAGCAGTTCAGTGACAATTCCTGCCTTCCTGAAAGCTCGGACCACAGTTGAGACTGATATATCAGCCCATGCATTTACGATCCACTGGCAGATGGTGGCATATGTCGTCCGGCGCTGTCTACCTGTCTTGGTGAACGTGTGTTCGCCTTCTGTCATCCACTGTTCCCACGCAGTTCGCAGTCTAGCTTTGAATGCCCTGTTGACACCAACATCTAGCGGCTGGAGTTCTTTTGTCAATCCACCCGGAATGACGGCGAGTGTTGAATTAGTGTTCTTCACTTGTTTTTTGACACCATCTGTGATATGGGCGCGCATGGAGTCGTAGATCAACAGGGACGGGTCTGTGTGAAAAAAGCCACCCGGCCTCTTCACATAAATTTCTCTCAACCACTCGCTCATTTTTTCTTCATCCATCCATCCCTTCGAGTTATCTTTGATGACGCGCCGGCCTGAAAAGTTTTCTTTTGCAAAAGTCTTCCTCTTGAAAATAACCATGGGGGGAAAGTTTCTGGCCATTAGCCTGGCCGAAGAACTACAGTGAAGGATGACTTCTCATTCCCTGTGGTTCGAACATTTACCGTACGGGCTCCCTTTTTATCCACAGTGCGGTTCACGGGAATATCAAAGGTGAGTGGAACTTTGTCCATGTTGATGATGTGCTTTGGCCGGATTTTTTTTTCAGTAATCTTGTTGTTGCAATATGTGCGAAAAGTGGCCAGCTTTTCTTGGTAGTCTTTTGGAAGTTGCTGTGAAACAGTTGTTCGTGTGCGGATGGAGAGATTACGTCTTCTCATAAACCGAAAGCACCAAGAAGGACCGCCTTTAAAGTCATTAATGCCAAGTTCGCTTGCTAGCGCGGTTGCATTAATTCGAATAGTGATTGTACTGACACTTATACCTGCTGCTCTCTGTTCAACAACCCACTGTTCGAGTTTGTCCTCCAAATGTAGCCATCTCGCTTTATTCCCTCGGAAACTCTGTTTAGTCTTCTTTACTTGGCGTAGGTCATCTTGTTGCTTCCTCCACTTTCGCACCATTGATTCGTTAATGTTAAATTCTCTTGCTGCTGCTCTATTCCCGTGTTCTTCTGCGTGACTGATCGCCTTGAGTTTAAACTCTGCGTCATATGCGTGTCTCTTAATAGGAGCCATTTTGGGGTCTTTACATAAAAAACAAATGGAAATATATCCAGCATGCACCGCGCGTGGAAGAAAATGAAGTCGGCGGCTGCTTACCGTAGTTGCGAGACCTGTTGTGGCTCAATATTGGTCCATATATAAGGCAGATTATAAGGCGCACTGTCGGCTTTTGAGATAATTTGAGTTTTTTAGGTGCGCCTTATAGTGCGGAAAATACGGTACTTGCTTTATTAATTTTAACTCGGAAATAAAATGTACCCATGGTCTATAACTTGGCTATTTACATTTGTCTTAGAAGATCAACAAGCCGTTATCAATCTCCAATCTAACGTGTCCAAACTTTTGACCGGTAATGTACGTGACAGTAAAATAAACATCTTAATGTGTAAGGTCATCCAGTAAACAGACAACTTGTGATTTATGGATGGAATATCTAAAAAGATTTAAGAAATAGAAGCATTCTTGAAATGTAATGCAGCTAGATGGCTTTGAGGAACCCCACAGATTGTGTGTCTGTATATGTGATGAACACAAAATCAATAGCATGCCAATCATTCGGTTTTAAAACAAAATTCTGGTTGTTGTAAGCTTGTAAAGAAACGCTCCTTTAGTGCAAATCTTTAGGGACATTTTTGAGAACTGGAACTTGCAGTAGCCTAAAAGTGATTTTTCACCAAAAACAAAAAAGAAAAAGCTGCATTTTTAAGAGCCCCTTACACAAATTACTGATGCCCCATAAACCTTGTTCCCATCACTACCATTATGACCAATTTTAACTTGAAAAGTTTCTCTACAATAGTGCCTACTGTAATTCTTCTTTAATGACTGCCACAATTATAAATGGGACTTTACTGCTTCTACAATTATCCGAGTTCAGTGAAACAATAAAAAGGAGTTCCCGAAGGAACCTGTTCTGAAAGGGAACCCTGCTGTTCTATAGGTTCAACACAGAAGCTATGAAAAAACAAAACAAAAAAACCTTTCCATATCTAAAGCACAATATGGATTTGGAAATGCTCTGTAAAAATGCTGCATTTTTTCCACAAAATTCTGCACATACACATGAAATTCTGCTTTGAATGAAATTAATTTAAGTAATAATTTGACGATTAATTTGATAATGAAATAAAAAATGTTTAAACATCAAAGGAGTTCCTGAGGAACCTGTTCTGAAAGGAAACCCCGCTGTTGTAAGGTTCAACACAGAAACTATTAAAAAAGTTTCCCCTAAGGAACAAAATCAAAGAAAAGCTTGGACTTGGAAATGTTTTGTAAAATGGTGCATTCCCCCCCCCCCCAAAAAAAAATTATGCAAATCAAAAATATATAAAAATGAAATTCAAGTTTAATTAAATCGCAAAATTGACTTGACTAACCTTTATAATTAATTTATATATATATATATATATATATATATATATATATATATATATATATATATATATATATATATATATACACATATATAAAAAAGATCAAAGGAGTTCCTGAGGAACCTGCTCTGAAAGGAAACCCCGCTGTTGTGAGGTTCAACACAGAAACTATTAAAAAAAAGTTTCCCCTAAGGAACAAAATCAAAGAACAACTTGGAATTGGAAATGTTTTGTAAAATGGTGCATTTCTTCTGTACAAGATTACACAACAATAAATAAAAATCTGTGGAATCTGCTTTAATGACCATACATTTCCAAAGTACTATAAAAGCTTGCCCTGGGAGACAAACCATAAATAGAAAGAAAGAGTAATTTATATATTATATACACACACACACACATACTCTCTCTCTATCTCTCCATCTGTCTCTCACTCATATATACATATATATATATATATATAATTATCATCTCTAATAAATATATATAATATATATATTATATATAATTATCATCTCTAATAAATATATATAAAAAATTATCATCTCTTTATAATAAATAATATATATATATATATATATATACACGTCTTGTTCGTGTGGTAAAGGTAAATCATGATGATTAAAATGTTTTATTTAAGATTCAAACTAAAACATGGGTGTACAGAATGAAAATAAAGTTTAAAAATGACAAATGAAAAGAAAACTCTATCTGCAAGTTTGCCCACAAGACTTAAACATTTAAAGATTTGGTTCGTTCTTGCCAATGTCCTGATTTGTTGATTTGCTCTCAAGACCATTAAATGCTTACTATCTATTGTTTTTTTTTTGTGTTTTTGTTCTTTTTTTTTTTTTGGCCCAGGTGTTTGCAGATCAGTCGTTTACACCTGAGGAAATCTACTGTACACAGAGTTACTAAACTGGAGTTTACACTTCCACCACCGCCTGCAGGACAAACAGTGCTGAAACACAGACGTGGAAACGTGTTCACGTGTTCACTCTGGCAAAGGAAGAGCAGAAAAGCCCTGGGCTTCATTTAGATCTTCCAGAAACAAGCTACACCACGAACACAAGAGGTTCTTTACATGTTCTTTGCATGTGCGCATGTCTAAAGCTCAACACGCAGACTTCAGGCTCTTCTAGTGCATGGAGAGAAATGTAGAAATGTCCTGTTACCTTCGGAGAACTTGTCTTTGGGCAGGGGGAGTACAGCTGTTCCTCTCACTGGCTTTATTTTCTCTCTGTGTTGCCTGAGCACGCAGAAATCACCGCGGACGGACGTCCAGTTCTCACCGCCACGTTTCTAACTAAACTAAAGTAAACTAACTAATAACTCTACACTGTAACGAAACCTAAGCCCTAGTGCGCGTTTCTGACCGCTCATTGGAGCTTCACTAACGGGACCGCGTGTGTGCGGTGCGAAACCACGCCTCCTTCGCGCGCCGTCCACAGAGTTGCCTGGTCTACGAAGATCCCAAGAAATTTAGACACAGTTAAGTTTGAGCTTTTCTTTTGACTGAATTTAGCATACATAAAACGATGTATAGTTTATTATTATCCAGAAACTCAAACATGTAAGCTATTAAATGCCAAAGATATTAATACGCATTTAGGCTAATATTTCATGCAATACATAGAAATAAAGGTACTGGAGTGGTGCTATGAAGGGTCCAACTTTTGAAGCTTTAATATACTTGCCTTGCACCTCCAGGGCTGCGGGTTCGAGTACCGGATCCGCCCTGTGTGCGGCAAGTAGCAGACATTCCACAACATTGAATGTAACTCTAAATGGTTAAAATATGACATTTTCCATCCATCCATCTTCTATACCGCTTATCCTACAGGGTTGCGGGGAGCCTGGAGTCCATAACAGGGAGCATCGGTCTCAAGGCGGGGTACACACTGGATGGGGGGCCAATCCATCGCAGGGCACGATCATACAGACATTCACACACCCATTCATACACTATGGACACTTTGGACATACCATTCAACCTACCATGCATGTCTTTGGACTGGAGTACCCGGAAGAAACCCCCGCAGCACGGGGAGAACATATAAACTCCAATACAACATCCATCCAATCCATCCATCGATCTTCTATACCGCTTATCCTTTCTTCAGGGTCACGGGGAACCTGGAGCCTATCCCAGGGAGCATCGGGCACAAGGCGGGGTACACCCTGGATAGGGTGCCAGTCCATCAGGGCACAATCATACACACACTCCCAATCATACACTATGGACACTTTTGACATGTCAATCAGCCTACCATGCATGTCTTTGGACTTGGGGAAGAAACCGGAGTACCCGGAGGAAACCCCCGCAGTGAGAACATATAAACTCCAATATAACATGTTGTACATTAATAAAAGAAAAAAAAAACAATAATTGGAAAATTGGTATAAGTGAAAATGTGTATAATTGGAATGTGGTAGCTATGAGAGGATTAAAACACGTCGGGACGTGCTATTATTGGAAAATAATCAACTTCGGGTGCAGTAAATTTCCTCTATATTGTCCTGTCTTTTATTCGTGACTTGGCATGTTTGCACATATCTGGCAACCCTGACCGCAGGGTTACAGTTTACAGAGGAAAATTAACGGTTGGAAGGTATACAGAAAGTGTAGCGTTCCCCCAAAACATGGATCCAAGTTAGTTTAAAATGTGATGTAATCATGTTAACATGGACCATCAAGAAGTCTCAAAAGTCTGTTTCCATAGTTGAGGCTGCTTTGTGAGCAAAGGGAGGCCCTACCCAGTATTTAGTGTTCCTAATAAAGTGTCCAGCGAGTGTATAGACAATATCCTTTATACTATTGGTAATTTCCATGGGCATAATAATGGAGTAGAGTACAAATCACTTAAATATACAGTGAAGTAGGTCATCCGGATTTGAACCAGCAGCCAAATCTTAATCTTAATCTGCAGCCAAATGTTCTACCACTGAGTTATACCCCCACCCCCACTGTGCTATGACATTTGATCTATATTTTCTTTCTAAAAATGAAAATAAATTGACAAAAAATAAATAAATCTTCGTGAGCTGTAGGGGTCGCTCAAGAAGGTGGGCCCAGGGTAGTCTCCCTATTAAAATTCCACCAATGACACATCCTGAAATGGGTGTTAATGTTGAAAGTGAGCAAATGTTAATAGGTTATTAGATAAATGACCAAAATGCGTCTCAGTGTGGACTTGAAGTTCACCTTAAGCCATACACACCACACATAGGACATATGGCCCAAGCGCAAGTCTTCAAAGGAAATGCATGCTGAGTGCTGGCAATTAAAACTGCAAATGTTTTCTTACTGCATTCTTCACAAGACTGAAGAATGTGGCCTTTCATTCCGAGTTGACTGAACTGCACTAAACTGTAGATGCAGCACCTCGACCGCATGAGGGCGCTAAAGCTGATCTGAGCTGCATCAAAAAGAAGTTCTGCTCAGGTATGGTGGCCAATCAATCATAAATCATACCAATCATCTCTTGAAAGCCACAGACTATTTGCGTATTGTTGCTGACCTTGTGCATCCCATCATGGCTACAATTTACCCACCTTCTAATGGCTACTACCAGCACAATAATGCAGCACGTTATAAAGCATCTCAAACTGGTTATAAAGCATCTCAAACTGGTTTCATAAACATGAGTTTCAAGTGATTTATCAGTGCCCTTCCAAGTCACTGGATCTGAAAAATTGAGATGTGGTTGAACGGGGGATTCGCAGCATGAAAGTGCACCTGAAAAATCTGCAGGAGCTAATCACGTTAACACGGACCAGAACCTCAAAGGAATGTTTCAAACATCTTGTTGAATCCATGCCACAAATAACTGAGGCTGCTTTGAGAGCAAAGGGAGGCCCTACTCATTATTAGTATAGTGTTCCTAATAAAGTGTTTAGTGAGTGTGTAGAAAATATCCTTTATCCATCCATCCATCCATCCATCTTCTACCGCTTACTCTTTTTCTGGGTATTGGTAATTTCCATGGGCATAAAAATGGAGTAGAGTACAAATCACTTAAAAGATACAGAAATTTTAATGTTATATTACTCTATAGCAACAATAGTCTCAATAGTCTCACATAATGGCATTCAAGTGATGACTGATTGGTATGACTGATGATTGATTTGCCACCATACCTGTAATCAGGGCCAGATTTAGTGATTTGAAAGCCCTTGGTAAAATTTACATATTTTATAGGGCCCTATACAATATTTTAAGATTGATATTGACATTTTCAGCATATGCTATTTAAAATTAATAATTAAAATATGTCCCTGCTTTATGTGAAGGGTGATGGTATAGCTATAGTCATATTAATGGTGTAGAGCAGGGGTGGGCAATCTTATCCAGGCGGGGCCAGTGTGGGTGCAGGTTTTCATTCCAACCAAGCAGAAGCCACACCTGAATCTATTGAAAGCCAAGATCAACTGATTAAACAGGTGTGCCTACTGCTTGGTTGGAATGAAGACCTGCACCCACACCGGCCCTTTCCAGATAAGATTACCCACCCCTGGTGTAGAGTGTAAGTCACTGGGTTGTAATTGTCAGACAGGGTGCACCCAAATTTGAACCAGGAACCTCTTGGACTGCAGTCAAATGCTCTACCACTGCATTATACCCCCCTTGATAGGGATATTTGCATTTGACTGCAGTGCAAGAGGTCCCCTGTTCAAATCTGGTTGCCCTCTCCAAGTCGCACTGCTGTGTCTTTTAAGTGATTTGCACTCTGCTCCATTTTTGTGAAGTGGGGCGTACATGGATCGGACTTGTTTGTCCAGCACGTCCCACAGATGTGTGATCAGATTGAGATCAGTGGAATTTGGAGGCCAAGTGAAAACATAGTTTTTTCCTGCTTCAAACACATCGACTTTGAGAGCTGACTGTTCACTTGCTGCCTAATATTTTTATATTGATTATCTTATTTTAATAATAAGATTCAATTCCCCTGCCAGTGGTTTTAATGTTATGGTAAATGTGCACTTATATAGCACTTTTATCCAAAGCGCTTTTCACTGTGTCTCATTCACCCATTCACACACACTCACACATCAATAGTAGCAGAGCTGCCATGCAAGGCGCTAGCTTGCCATCAGGAGCAACTTGGGGTTCAGTGTCTTGCCCAAGGACACTTTGGCATGTGGAGTCACCCGGGCCGGGAATCGAACCTCCAACCCTACGATTAGTGGACAACCCACTCTACCACCTGAACCACAGCCGCCCCATGCTGTCAGAAATCCACGTTATGCCTAGAAAGTGAGTAGAGTCGATTTCTAAGAATTCAAACATAGGTGACATTTTCTTTCCTCATTAGTTAATAATCACTGATGAGTTAAATCTGGGTTAGAAGAGTTAAAGGTCATGTCAGCATTCATCAATCTTGTTACCTACATGCCTTGTCTATTAGTTTCACTGTAGTTACTGAATTACTCATGGTAGTTTACAACTCAGTGAAATGCTTAAATAAATAGCACAATACTAATCCAATAGTTTAAGGGGTTAATCAATTGTTTATAAAACAGTTGGATACTTTCAGGAAATGTTTTCAATGATACAGAACTGGTCACTTAGTGGAAGAAAAATGGCTCTGAAGGTACCAGGTACACTTGCAGGCACTAAGGTAACAACATTCTTTTAATACCTCTGAGAGAGAAAGAGAGCAAGAGCTGGTTAGACAGGCTTTGCTGAGTGTCCTTGACAGTCGTATGTAGGTGTAGGCGTGTGTGTATGTACATGTATGTGGTCTGAAATAGTTCCTTCCCGGAACGTGACTACTCATGTATGTGTGAGAGAGAACAAAAACCTTTTAAATTAATCTATTATCTCAATCTGTCAGTTATTGGAAACACTCAACAGACAGTCAAAGCACACTGAGGGTGAGACACTTAGATAGGGAGAACGAGAGAGAGGTTGGCCGAGACCTGACAAGTGTTCTTGTTTTTCTTGTTTCTGCATTTCTCTACGAGGCGTAAACAGAAGATGTGAGACTGACGCATGGCTACTCGTAAGGTAAGAGGTTAACAATTCATTTTATCGATGTATTTTTTCCAAATGTCAGAATTGTAATTCCAAAAGCATCGACTGCAAAAGTGGGTTAAAGAAAGTTGTCTATTGGGATATTAACTGACCACCAGATATTTTGAGGTATTTCAAGAAATCCCTTTATATACTTGTGTGTTTTGTTATGACACTAATATATATATATATATATATATATATATATATATATATATATATATATATATATATATATATATATATATATATATATAGATATAGATAGATATAGATATAGATATAGATATATCATAGAGTTTATAAATGTTTGCAGTATATAGACATAGTGTCAATCTTATATACATAAAATGCATATCGATATGTATATAGGATGCATGTTATGAAATGAAATGTTTCCCAGTTTGAGTTTATTTAAGCTGATACATGTTACAACACCGTTACTGTAATTGTGATCCTATTTCATGTTCCCTTAGAACATGAAATATTTTAATATGATACTAAAAATCTGTACAAGCTTTTTTTTTGGTTTTGTAAAAATCATAAACCTGCTAACATTGGTGCTAAACATCAAATTATGTGTAGTTTATAAACTAGAACAGTTTAATCGTATGTGGAATGTGAGTTACACCATCCCTGGTTCTCAAATATCTCATAAAACAACCACAATAAGATTACACACGCTTACAGGATACACCTTTTCCCTTTCCAGTTTCTGTAGTGTAAGATTATTAAAAGACAGGAATTTTGCAGAGTCATGGTACAACATCATGGAAAAAACCTCCTATTTTATACAGTATATGGTGTCAAGATTCCAAACAGTATTGTTGTACCCTCAGAAAGCTTCATTATAGCCTTGACCATAACAGTTACGGTAGAGTTTCATCCGGTTATTATGACATAACCAAAACCAGACACTTGACACCAGGTCAAATTACACAACCCTGTACGGGTTTGGGTCCTATAGCCTGAATAAATTCAGCTGATTCTGTCCTATGATGTTCTTTTTCACATCTGGTGTAGATTATGTTGGTCTTTCTTTATTTAAGGTAGGTTAGAGAAATCTAAGCAGAGATAACATCGCTTCGACTTGGACGTTCCGCTGCAGGGGAAAGAAAATGTAGAAACGCAGGCTTTAGTGTTTAATATGATCCAGCACATGGACCTCAACTCACGAAGGAGTTAGTAAACAGTTAACTACCTAATACGTTCTAGTTCACACTTGTTTAAACTTAGTGGATAGCCACACACAGAACGTACATGGCAAATAGACAAAGATAGACCCATATGTCTGATTATACAGTGCATACTGGATTTAGTACAAAGTAAACCATGCCATGGCATGCTGTTAGAGGAAAATAATCAATGATGTTACTGTTAAAATGCTTCACCCATTTATAGTTACATTTAATGTTGGGGAACATCTGTGTTTCCTGTTATCACTTACGATATAGCAGCTATAAACAGTTGTTCAGTCACCAGACTCACATTTTTTCTCTCTTGAAGTTAGAGCTTAAAGTTACAGCTTAACATCTGTCCGGTACAAAGCGCGGACACTGGAGACTCCTTCCAAATACGTTAAATAATCTTCTACTGACAGAAAGATTCACCATATCAACAGTGAGATATTTATGATTGTTAAAACCTGTTAAAAAATGTTTTTTACTACTTCTTCTTCTTCTTGTACTACTACTCCTACTACTAATGTGGCTCCTCCTACTGCTACTATTACAACTGCTATTACTTCTGCAACTATTAATACTCCATAGTAGTAGTAGTGGTAGTGGTGGTAGTATTGTGCACCACCACACCACGCACCCCCAACAACTCAAGCTCAAAAGTATATAAATTATTACTGCTATCACATAAAATGTCATGTCTATACAGTGAGGGAAAAAGGTATTTGATCCCCTGCTGATTTTGTACGTTTGCTCACTGAGAAAGAAATGATCAGTCTATAATTTTAATGGTAGGTTTATTTGAACAGTGAGAGACAGAATAACAACAAGAAAATCCAGAAAAACGCATGTCAAAAATGTTATAAATTGACTTGCATTTTAATGAGGGAAATAAGTATTTGACCCCTCTGTAAAACATGACTTAGTACTTGGTGGCAAAACCCTTGTTGGCAATCACAGAGGTCAGACGTTTCTTGTAGTTTGCACACATCTCAGGAAGGATTTTGTCCCACTCCTCTTTGCAGATCTTCTCCAAGTCATTAAGGTTTCGAGGCTGACGTTTGGCAACTCGAACCTTCACCACCCTCCACAGATTTTCTATGGGATTAAGGTGTGGAGACTGGCTAGGCCACTCCAGGACCTTAATGTGCTTCTTCTTGAGCCACTCCTTTGTTGCCTTGGCCGTGTGTTTAGGGTTATTGGAATACCCATCCACGACCCATTTTCAATGCCCTGGCTAAGGGAAGGAGGTTCTCACCCAAGATTTGACGGTACACGGTCCCGTCCATCGTCCCTTTGATGTGGTGAAGTTGTCCTGTCCCCTTAGCAGAAAAACACCCCCAAAGCATAATGTTTCCACCTCCATGTTTGACGGTGGGGATGGTGTTCTTGGGGTCATAGGCAGCATTCCTCCTCCTCCAAACACAGCGAGTTGAGTTGATGCCAAAGAGCTCCATTTTGGTCTCATCTGACCACAAACTTTCACCCAGTTGTCCTCTGAATCATTCAGATGTTCACTGGTAAACTTCAGACGGGCATGTATATGTGCTTTCTTGAGCAGGGGGAACTTGCGGGCGCTGCAGGATTTCAGTCCTTCACGGCGTAGTGTGTTACCAATTGTTTTCTTGGTGACTATGGTCCCAGCTGCCTTGAGATCATTGACAAGATCCTCCCGTGTAGTTCTAGGCTGATTCCTCACTGTTCTCATGATCACTGTAACTCCACGAGGTGAGATCTTGCATGGAGCCCCAGGCCGAGGGAGATTGACAGTTCTTTTGTGTTTCTTCCATTTGCGAATAATCGCACCAACTGTTGTCACCTTCTCACCAAGCTGCTTGGCAATGGTCTTGTAGCCCATTTCAGACTTGTGTAGGTCTACAATCTTGTCCCTGACATCCTTGGAGAGCTCTTTGGTCTTGACCATGGTGGAGAGTTTGGAATCTGATTGATTGATTGCTTCTGTGGACAGGTGTCTTTTATACAGGTAACAAGCTGAGATTAGGAGCAATCCCTTTAAGAGTGTGCTCCTAATCTCAGCTCGTTACCTGTATAAAAGACACCTGGGAGCCAGAAATCTTTCTGATTGAGAGGGGGTCAAATACATATTTCCCTCATTAAAATGCAAATCAATGTATAAAATTTTTGACATGTGTTTTTCTGGATTTTTTTGTTGAGAGGAGTGGGACAAAATCCTTCCTGAGATGTGTGCAAACTACAAGAAACATCTGACCTCTGTGATTGCCAACAAGGGTTTTGCCACCAAGTACTAAGTCATGTTTTGCAGAGGGGTCAAATACATATTTCCCTCATTAAAATGCTAATCAATTTATAACATTTTTGTCATGCGTTTTTCTGGATTTTTTGTTGTTATTCTGTCTCTCACTGTTCAAATAAACCTACCATTAAAATTATAGACTGATCATTTCTTTGTCAGTGGGCAAACGTACAAAATCAGCAGGGGATCAAATACTTTTTTCCCCTCACTGTATACTTAAAGACTGCACAAATGATATTTCTGGAGCATTGTGTATGGCAGGACAAAAGAGACAGCATACATAAAACTCCCTGCAGAGAAAATTGTTTGGATAACTTAAATCTCTCTGTTCCTCTCTCAGATGAATCCCCCACCGGTTGTTCCCAAGAAACATTCTTTCCTCAGACCTTTTCCTATGGAGGGTCAGCCTGCTCATACACAAGGTGCGTCCTCTGTTTTACTGGCTGTCTGTGGAACAAAATAGGGGACATTCTATTATTCTGTTCAAGTTTGCTATTTTCAAACATCACCGAATAAAATAAATGAATATAATATGTGCTGAAGTCATTGGGTATTTTCTTATGTTTTTTTCTTGGCAGTGAATGGAAAGGAAAGCGTTAGACAACCAGAACATAACGTGGTGTGTATGAACAAGTTGTCAATTAATTTACAGTACAGATATACACAGATTTACCTCGGTCTTTGGCAGATCGGTTATTTGCGGCGTATATTTTTTTAAAGGATTTATTTCACCGTTCTTTAAATTTTTGTGTACAGTCACTGTTGATAGCCTGTCGATACTGTTGATATCAGTTCCTATGTATCAGTTGTCACCCTCGCTTTACCCATTCATCAATAGAAAGGGACCACTAAAGGGCCAATCCTGGATGACTATCCATGTTTAACTCAGCAAAGACACTGACATGGTAGCGTATGTGGTGTTTATATGAGTGTATCCACTGCAGCAGATTCTGTTTGACACACATATTTTATTGGTGCACGTTATAGATTACAGCTCATTTTTTCCATGCAGAGAGTGCATTAAACATCCTCTGGTCTTCCTCACTATCAGTGTTTCACCACAGCACCCATGTTAGTTGGACATTTTATTCCATTGATGCACAGGGTGAATAGGTTATGGGGTATGATAGGATTTCAATCGGTAATTGTACACATACAAAGTGCATTTATATGACAGGTGTATTTGATGAAATGGCTATTGATTGTAGGAGGGTAAGTGGGTGTGTATTAAATTACAATGGTAAAGAGAATACTGTTTGTCTCTCAGGAGCTGTTAAACCACTGCTTTTCTGATGTGGAGCGCTTCATGGCCAAACTGCAGCAGGCAGCTGATGCTCAGCACACTCTGCAGCAAAACATGCAAAGAAAGAAGAACAGCAAGAAAAAGAAGCAGGGTTGTAAGAGAGGAGTCAGACAAAGGGATTGGGATATTAAATTGGGACATAAATGAGGAAAAACTATATTAAAAGGTTTGATATAAAGACTGTGGCGTGTGTGTGTGTGTGTGTGTGTGTGTGTGTGTGTGTGTGTACATGCGCATGCTGTAGATGATGTCATGATGACACAAGTAAGCCCTCCATCCGAAGGAGAGTTTGTGGACATTTTCCAGAAGATTAAATACTCATTCAGTTTGCTGGTAACGTAATCTTTCCTCACAGCCTCTCTTTAAACTGTGCTGATTTGTTATTATTGATATTTTTCGTATTCTTTGCATCCATGGCTGTTTTAGTTTTGATTCACAGCTACATTATGTTGCTTGATATTCCAGGACTGTTTGAAGACACAAATAGCAGATCCAAACTCAGAGGAGCTTATGCATTACCTGTTCGTTCCAATCAACCTGGTTAGTGTACAAAGATCATATCTACAGCAAATATGTCTTTGTTTGTTTTCTTCACCTTCTCTACAGTGACCTGGGAAAACCCTTCACATGAGGAAATTACAGTATACACTCACTGTTCATGCAATCATCCCATCAGCCAATCATGTGGCAGCAGCGCGATGCACATACGTAGCTATCCCAAATCTTGCTTTGTGGAAATCACACATAACCTGCAAGGTTTTAGACATTTAAGACACTTAAGACACTACATGTTACACTACAGTAACACAGCCTAGGCCATTGAACATACCATTTCAAGAAATGAACAGAAATATACAATGAGAAATAAGAAAAACCCTCTGAAACGGAAAACAATGAACTCAGTGGCAACAATGTAACATGGTCTTCAAACAAACAGCGTCCTTTGTTTTCTTTTCTAACAGCTTCGTTTTTCGCTAAACAGGGTTTATAAATGTGCTGCCTGAGTTTTCGATTGTGAAAACTTTAGTCAGAGATTTTCCATAATTTTTTTCTGTTTATGGTAATCACATATATGCTACAGATGTGGTGAAGAGTCATTAGGTTAAAAAATGCAGAACCCTGTCAATGGGTCCAGACTTATATCCTTCACGCTTATAACTACACAACTTTCCAATAGCTTCCAATTAGTTCAACAAATGAATATCAGTTAGTAAATAGGCAATATAAATATAAGACTCTATAAAACTGATAATCTTATGTATATATATATATATATAAAAAAAAATCTGTACTGTGTATATATACAGTAGGTGTGTGTGTGTGTGTGTGGCCAGATGGTCAAAACTACAGGTGGTCCTGACTTGGCAGCCAGTGTGTCCAGTCCTGCACTGACCAGTGGAGCCATTTCTCTACTGCAGCAGTATATCACACAGGAGGAAAGAGAGTTGTGGAGCTCTCTCGGCCCCAACTGGACCCAGCCAAAGTCAGTATTACAGGTTTTCACTAATTTCAGAGCACAGAGCACATTTAGAGCACATTTCATGCTCCATTTTCTAAAATGTTAAGCATGACCACTAAAACTATAATTACCCAGGACTGCACAAATCCTTCTTTTGAGTCTGTTTCAAACCACGAAACAGATATAACTTTTTTAAAGATACACATTCAACAAAAATACATGCCATTGGAGCATCTTTGTGATCTAAATAGAACCACAGGACACATTTCTCTATGTGTTCCTAAATGTGTCCTAAGATCCAAGCTTAGGGCTTCGTTGGATAACACTTTATTTAGATAGTTCACTTTAGACACTGCAAACATTAAAGAAACCATCTATAGACTGTCTACAACCTGCCAACTACAACTACACCAACTACCACTAGCACCATGAACAGATGAGACATGCTTTGAACTTGAAACTGAAAATAATCGCTTCCTATTTTCTCCCCAATTTGGTCACTTGTCAATTCCTATCTACCAGCCAGCTCTCCCCTATTATACGACAGCTACCAACCAGAGAGGAGGAAGGCTAAAATGTCCTTCCTTCAAGACATGTAAAGCCAGCCAACCTCATCTCTTTGATTTATTCATGCTGCATCAAAGGGCAACGCAACACAGCCAGAGCAGAGCACTCTTCCACATGTATCAGCTTATAGACGTTTAGAGTTGCAGTGATTGACAGGAGAGCGAGAGTATACCATTCCCCCCACCCAGAATGCATGGGCAATTCTGTAAGGTGGCTTAGTGGTTAGCACGTATGCGTCACATCTCTGGGGTTGGGGGCTCGAATCCCACATCTGGCTGGCCTTGCATCAGGGGCTTCATATCCCAGTCCAAGGAAATATGTTGTAGGCTGATTGGCATTTCCAAATTGTCCATAGTCTGTCCTTGTGCCCTGCAATTGGTATGCAGCGTGTCCTCCGCCTTGTACCCCAAGCTCCCTGGGATAGGCTCCAGGCTTCCCAGCGATCCTGTGTAGGATAAGTGGTATGGAAAATGGATGGATGGATGGATGGAAGTTATAATACTTTGCTGGTTCCACCAGTTCACAGCCTAAATCTATAGACTATCAATTTGACCCTTTTGATTTTACTTTATTTGGATGGTTCGGATTTTAGCCCTTGATGTTTAGTAGATTATTGCTAGACTATCAACCTATTAATACCAAATTTCAGTTTTAGCTAATGTTGACTTTATTGAAACTTTTATGCTGTTGTTGAGAATCAGTTGACAGGCTGCTGCATGACAGTCTATATACGGTATGGTTTGCAGAGTGTCTATTGTCCAAATAAAATATTAGCCTCTTTTGGGTGTGCCAGAATCTGCACAGATTCTGATGTCTGATGCAAAATGGACAAAAAAGCAATGACCATTTTGTCAAACAATGAATATAAGCATGTCACACCCAGGAAACCTCAATAAGCCTGCTAAACCTGACTAAAACTTGTCATGTAAACATGGGTGGTGATATATTCAAGTGTAATTAAAAGCTTTATTTAAAGAGACAGGCAGACAAATCAATAATCAAAAACATAGTCAAGAACAGGCTTGAGTCAGGCGATCTACATACGGGCATAAACTGGGCGTAGATGAGAAACGAGAAACAAGGGCAGGATCAAAAGCATAAAATGCAGAACAAAGATCAAAGGCTTGGTATGGCTCAGGTGGCAAACACTGAAGCTCAATACTGCACGATGTGACAATGAAACACAAGGGGTTTAAATACACAAACTATTAACGCAGAACAGCTGGGAGACATTTGGGATAACCAATAATATTATGGGGTAGAGACAGGACAGACACAAAAAAAAAAACGTGTCAAAAGTAAACAAAGTATGAAAACATGCTTCTTAGGCGGCAACCAGGCTTGGGAGGCCATGTCATCAGCCTCAGGCGTGAGCAAAGCTTGATGGGCCATCTCGCCGGCCTCTGACTGGAATCTGGCTTAGAGATGAGGTCACCACGTCAGCTTTTGGCAGGGGCTCTTCAGGTAAGGCCTTTGACTGGAGCTTGGCTGTGAAGGCCACCCTGTCGGCCTCGGCCTTGAGCTGGGCTGTGGAGGTTGCCCTGTTAGCCTCGGTCTGGAGATGGGCTGTGGAGGTCACCCTGTCGGCCTTGGTCTGGAGCTGGGCTGTGGAGGTCACATTCTCAGCCTCTGGCTCCTTCTCATAGTACACGGTGAACGGCTGAGTGGGTTCGTTCTTTAGGCTGGCACTCCCTCAAAATTTGTCCAGGTCGGTTTTAAACTCTGGACACCCCAAAAACCTTGACTAAAAGTCCAACAAACTGGCCTACGCTGTTAAGGCTGCTGGATCTCGGTGCAATCAGGACCTCTGTCCACTGGCAGGCTGGGCCAGTGATCCAGGACAGTATGAACCCCAGCCACTGCTTTCCTTCAGGCTTGGGGTCCACCAGACTTGCTAAATAAAACTGACACCGTACAAGAAAGCTTTCAGGATAAACTGAAAAGCCATCAAATGATTCTGGGGGAATCAAGAAAGTCCACTGGGAAGTGCTGAATGATTATGGTTATCTTCTCAGCATGGTTTGTGCATGATGCTCCCTTTGCTTTCCTGCTCTATACATGGTGAAATCGAAGTATTCTCTCATGTAAACAAGGGTGGTGAGGGGTGGGAAATTCCATGACAAAACAAACACAGTTCTACATTATATCTGAGTTTCTGACTGCTATGTAATACAAACAATCACAAAACACTAGCTAACATAAAGTAAAACCATGTGTGCATGTGTGTGTATGTGTGTGTGTGTGTGTGTGTGTGTCAGTTCACAGCATGCTAAATCAGCATCCCCGTATACTCCAGTGTTTCTGGACGGTTGGAAGCCTGATGCCTTTGATGCAAACGGTCAGGCTTTTGTAGATCCTGTTGAATCACAGAACAAAAAAGAGGCCCTGCTGCAACATCAACAGGTTTTGCACGCACCTTCACACTCACTTAAACTTCAATTTCCCATATTAAATAGCACTATTTTCATTAAATTCCACCTGTCATTTCAGGTAGAAAATAGGCAGCCCTCATCACCTGTCCAGCACACAGATGAAAGGTAAATGCTGACTATTGTTAGTCTTTACATACATTACATCCTGTTTTGATTCTTGTGAACTTTCATCTGTTTGTTTACTTCTTAACTTTTTTTTTTTTTTTTTTTTTTATACCATATTATTTGGTCCCACAAGGTGAAAACAGATAAACCATATAGCAATCACACTTTACATATGCAGCTATAAAATAAACTGACCATAGAGTAGTCAAGCTAAGTGAAATAAATGACCATGCACATACATGTTTAAAATGTACATACTTTGTACTTATTTATTTTTTTTACATGATCATGCAACTACCCATCAGTTAACAACGTCAGTTACATGTACATGAAGTTACCTCAGAATGATTGCACATTTTCTCTGACCCCAAAAATGTTCTTTTATTGGTTAAACCCAAAATTTGATGCATTAAAGCAGCAGAAAAAGTCCCCATAGGATCAAAATTGAAGTTTTGTGGCTTTTAATATGAAACTACAGGGTTTGGATGGCTACTTTAATAATAGATTCGGTTACAGTTACAAATGACTTCATAACAATGCAGTCATGTTTGGGGAAAGCTGTGTGATTATATGTGAAAATTAGCTAATTAGCATAAACCATCTTCTATCTCACTAAGCACAATTTCAGTGTAATATTAAAGAGCTTTTAAGGAAAAAAATATTCAAATTAGGTCTAGTAATTTGAAAATCTAACTGAACCACAAGAAAATTAACAAACAAACCAGATGAAGTAACCATGCAATTTAACCATTGCGAATAATTGTTAGCAAGCATTAGCATATTTACATTGACAGTTTATTATATAAAGTAATTTTTTATATAATACAACATTTAAAAGAAACCATACCCAAGTATAAATGTGGTCTTCTACTTCGTAAGTACTCTGGGTATATTTTGACAAACTGAAAACATTGTTCACATATTGTGTACTTTATTCTTCTTTTGGAGTCTGTTGAGGTTAGCATGTACATGTGGTCTGCCATTTTGAACACACCGATTACATTATACTGCCTTTTTTCATGAACAGCTCCACATTGTAATCTGTAAACCTGTATAATTTTACACTGGCTAACAGATAATTGTGTGAATGTTTATATATGTTTGTTGTGCAGTATGGAAACTCCACATCCTGACCAGCTGTACCAATGCACTTATGACTTTGTGGCCCGAAACAGCAGTGAGCTTTCAGTGCTGCATGGAGAAACTCTCCAGGTACACACTCTAACTCCATTCAACTTATTGGAAACCTTAAATACTGGACCATCTGTTTGCCAAGATGTTCATAAAACAGGGGATCCTATAAATGCTATAAATATGATTTCAGCATAATCATATGCAAAATCATCTAAAAACTTCACTAAAACATACAGTTGCATCTCCAAAAATGTGAATATCATGGAAAAGTTCATTTTCCCCCCCATAATTTAATTCAGAAAGTAGAACTTTCATATATTCTAGATTTGTTACACATAAAGTGAAATATTTCAAGCCTTTTTTGTTTTTGTTTTAATCTCGATGATTATGGCTTACAGCTCATGGAAATCAAAAATCCAGTATCTCAAAATATTAGAATAAAGAATTTATAATACAGAAATGTCAACCTTCTGTAAAGTATGTTAATTTATGCACCCAGTACTCAGTCGGGGCTTTAGTCCATTTGCATGAATTACTACATCAGTGTGGCGTGGCATGGAGGCAATCACTGCTGAGGTGTTCTGGAAGCCCAGGTTGCTTTGATAGCGGCCTTCAGCTCGTCTGTATTGTTGGGTCTGGTGTCTCTCATCGATTCTCTATGGGGTTAAGGTCAGGCGAGTCGGCTGGCCAATCAAGCACAGTAATACCATGGTCAGAAAACCAGTTACTAGTAGTGTTGGCACTGTGGGCAGGTGCCGAGTCCTGCTGGAAAAGGAAATCAGCATCTCCATAAAGCTCATCAGCAGATGGAAGCATGAAGTGCTCTAAAATCTCCTGGTAGACACTACATCGACTCTCGACTCGAGAAAACACAGTGGACCAACACCAGCAGATGACACGGCACCCAAAATCATCACTGACTGTGGAAACTTCACACTGGACTTCAAGCAACTTGGGTTCTGTTCCTCTCCACTCTTCCTCCAGACTCGGTACCTTGATTTCCAAATGAAATGCAAAATTCGGACCACTGAGCAACGGTCCATTTTTTTTTCTTCCTTAGCACAGGTAAGATGCTTCTGACGTTGTCTCAGGTTCAGGAGTGGCTTGACACTAGGAATGTGAACCTGTGGCATTTCTGTATTATAAATTATTTATTCTAATATTTACTGGATTTTCATTTTGTGTTTAATGAATTTAGAATATATGAAAGTTCCACTTTTTGAATAAAATTATGGAAAAAAATGAACATTTCCACGATATTCAAATTTTTTGAGATGCACCTGTATAGTATATAAAGCCAATTGCAACATTTTCATCTTTCTTTCTGCTAGGTGTTGCATTCGTCTGGGCGATGGTGGAAGTGTAGGAACAGTTATGACCAGATCGGCTTTGTTTCATCAAATATTCTGGAGCCCGTCAACCAGACAGAGCTAGACAGCAGTGTGATAATGCGCAAGCCATCTACGGTGAGGCATTTCCACTACTCACTGTAGAAAGACACACACATACTGTACACGCACACACAGACAAACACATTAAATCCTGCATTCTTACGGGGCCCCCTTATGCCTTGGGGGCCCTAAACATCTGTTTATCCCATTTATCCCAGCTTTTGAGGACCTTCCATCGGCATGATGATGACTCAATGCTCTGTCTAAACATAAACTTAACCCTAAGTTTAACATTAAGATCATTAACCAGAAGGAAATGTTTTGACTCTATTATATAGATAAATAAAAAAAACTGCATTTACCCCCCTTTACACTCAAAACTCTACACTTCAATTTCTACAGAAAGCTCCTTTGTCTCCTCCGGGAGTTGGACGCTTTTCATATATAGCACCCAATCCAGGGAGAGACCATGCCTACACCGAGCCCCGCCCCGCCAGCATGCCACCAATGGGAAGTGACGGCGAAAGAGGTAACATGTTATATTTTTGTGTGTGTGTCTCATATTTGACACCTTTAATTTTGCAGTCCAGCACTATGTTTCAATACTGCTCTCTTCACACTTTCCTCAACAGCAAATGGGGTAGGAGTTTTTTTTAACAGAAGCAAATTCACCTTTAGTACAACCAAAAGCAAAATCTTCAGTACAGCCACACCACCATGTAATTGATTTAAATTTGAATGGATTATTTCCTCTGACTTAATTTTTTACAGATGTTTTAATTAGCAAGGTTACTATGTGAATTTTTAAACAACTAATGTACTTATCAGCCAGTAGATTTAGAGCTGTTTGCCTCGCATCTCCGGGATTGGGGGTTCAATCCCGTCTCTGCCCTGTGTACGCAGAGCTTTCATGTTCTCCCTGCGCCTCAGGGGTTTCCTCCCCAAGTCCAAAGACGTGTTATAGGCTGACTGGCATTTCCAGATTGTCCATAGCGTGCGAATGGGTGTGCGATTGTGTCCAGGGTCTCCCTCGAGTTGGGCACGGACTTCCCGAGGAGAGACTCCAGGCTGAAGGATGGTGGAAAATGGATGGATAAGGAATTTGTTTTAATCTTGACTCGGAGGTGGCTTAAATCATTGGTCACCAACCCTCTTCCTTGAGATCTACAGTACCTTCCTGTAGGTTTCATCTCCCACCAAAATCTAACACACCTGTTTTAGTTGATCAAGAACTTCTTAAGGCAATGATTAGATGGTCAGGCAGGCACGATTACAGTTAGTGCTAAAGTCTTAAGGAATGTAGATCTTCAGGAACAGGGTTGGTGACCACTGCTCTAGATGGACTGCAGAAAACCAAACGATGTATGTGTTATGAAACATACGCACTGAATAAAATGTGTGAGACGTTAGACAAATATCTTTCTATTCTCAGGAATGCTCATGAATAATGAGCTTGCACAGTGGCTGGCTAATGGGAGACCGGGATCAGTGCGGCCTCTGGTTATCAACAAGGCCCACGACACTACCGTACCGCTCAACTACCACTCGTCTCCTACTGAGGTACAGGAGTGGCTCAAAGCCAAAGGCTTCAGTGAAAAGTGAGTCTTTCTCTCCAATACACATCCCCTCCAGGCTAGCCAAATATGGCAATGTATCACTTTATTCTTACATGTAAATATGGAAAATTTAACAGCCCACTTACTGAAACTGTTTTACAATTTCAAGTCTCTCTCTTTGTCTCTCTCTCTCAGCACGGCGAACGATTTGGGGGTTCTCACCGGACCTCAGCTCTTCTCTCTGAGTAAGGAGGAGCTGTGCAAGGTTTCTCCTCAAGAGGGGGCCAGAGTTTACAGTCAGATCATGGTGCAAAAAGCTCAGCTGGAGGTGCCTTGCTTAAACAAACACACACACAATTTAGACATTTATAAAGAAATAAATAAACACACACCAGTTTGTTCTTGGTGTGATACATGGAATATAATATTTGCTCTCGTCTGTCCCTCAGACTGAAAGAAAATCCACTGAGCTGGAGACTGTGATGAGAAGACAAAAGATGAAACTGGATCCCGCATTAGAGGGGGGAGAACTTTAATTCACCACACACACACACACACACACACACAGACACACACACACAGACACACACACACACACACACACACACACACACACACACACACACACACACACACACTCACTTTCTCTCTCTCTTTTTCTGTGGCTAGGCCTGGCAACAAAAGCTTGTGCTGGGCAACTGTAAAAGATTCTACTAAGTTTATATACACAAGGCTGTATTTTTTCTTACCTGACACTAGGGGGCTCCGTAGAATATTGACAGGTCACAAAAGGGGGGAAATTGCATGCCTGAGAAGATTAATTAGCAATAGACTTTAATCATTCGTCAAATTTTCCGTGCTCATACTGTATAGAAATGATATTTGTCTCATTTCCTGTTGGGATTGTCATGCATGGATTATGGAATTACTGTTTTCTTTTGCACAGATGCAATATAAAATGTATTTGCAATATAAAAACGTTATCTGTTGTGTCCTTTGAAATCGGCAGTCATTACAGTCAGTGCCACGCAGCACTTCTTCCTTTAATACACATTTTAGAAAGGGGGGAAACAATAAGGAAGTGCAGGACCAGAGCTGGGAACATGTGATGTAAGAGCTGGGGGACGTCACGTGACGCGGGTGTCACCTGTGGCTATTATTAATTCTTCACCTCTCGGGTTCTTTAAAACGAGTTCCTAAAGCGGATCTCACTCGGATTTCTGCCACTTTTCCCTTCCTTTTTTTTTTCTTTTCTTTCTTTTTTTTTTTCTTTTTTTTTTTTTAAACAGCCTCCAAAATAACGTGACAATATCAGGCCTGCAAGTTAGTGCGCTTTTAACGTTGCGGTAATTTCGACTATAGCCCAAGATTTTTATTCCACTTTTGAACATAATTTGCTGAAGTTAAAATAAATAAATAAGTAAATAAATAAATACAAACGGGAAAAACAGAGCTGCTCAGGATGTTCACTCCGAGAGAAAACCTCTGTCGCCGCTTCCAGGCCAACATCTTTAACAAGAGGAAATGCCAGAACTGCTTCAGAACCGCGGAGTCACACACACTCACTGAACCCGACTTACACGCAGTAAGAGCATGGCTTCTTTTTAATGCTCTATCTGTCTATCTCTGTTTGTCTGTCTCTGTGTCCTGGCTCTGTCTATCAGCCTGTCTCTTTTCCTATCTGTCTCTGCCTATCTATCTGTCTATCTGTCTGTCTGTCTGTCTCCTTTTCCATCTGTCTATCTATCTATCTATCTATCTATCTATCTATTCTATCTATCTATCTATCTATCTATCTATCTGTCTGTCTGTCTGTCTGTCTGTCTGTCTGTCTCCTTTTCCATCTGTATATTTATCTATCTGTCTTTTGTGTCTGTGTCTATCTATCTATATCTTTGTTTGTCTATCTGCCTGTCTCTTTTTCTATCTGTCTATTTATCCATCTATCTGTCTTTATCTATCTATCATCTATCTATCTATCTATCTATCTATCTATCTATCTATCTATCTATCTATCTGTTTGTCTGTCTATCTGCCTCTCTTTATCTATCTATGTATCTATCTATGTATCTGTGTATCTGTCTGTCCTGTCTATCTGCCTGTCTCTTTTTCTTTGTCTATTTGTCTATTTATGTCTGTCTGTGTATCTGCCTGTCTGTGTATATGTGTGTGTGTGTGTGTGTGTGTGTGTGTGTGTGTGTATGTATAAGAAATATTTTTCTTAGTTTTTTTATTGTAAGAATGCTGTTATAAGAAAATAATCAACCACTAACTGCTGTGTGATGTGAAGCGGTTAACTGTTACTGTATCATAATAAAATAAAATCTTTCGAACCAAATCGTCTTATATGACCGCAATATTGACCACAATTGCAATTTGAAAACTTTTTAAACCAGTCCATGTTTAACATCCACGATGAGTTCATGTTTTCACTTACTCAAATTTGAACATGCTTTATTATCATGAATGTGGTACTGTATTGCCAAAGCATTGGCCATGAAATGGAGAAATAAATGCAAAATAAAAAAAGGTACTTTATAGCAACTAGAAACAGAAGTTTTCTCTCTCACCAGCCATTTTTCTTTCGTTCTTTTGAATTTAATAAGACAATTAAACACAACTAGAAAGTGCAAAATCCTTTGTCCCGAAGCCCGTCCCATGAGTCCAAGGTGCGTTCACACATGCAGCAGTTATATCACTGCGACTCGCCAGTAGGCGCTCTTCCTACTGGTTGCCATAGTACCATTTATCAGTGGGTCTTGCAACTAGCATTCCACTTGAAAACAAACTGGTTTTCTTGCCACTAAAATGAAAACATTCTGGTATTAAAAAAAAAAAAATCATCAGTGTATATATGCATCATATCCTACGAGATGAAAGAAAAGCAGTGTGTGCTCTTTGCCATTGCGGCCGTCTGTCTGCGGTGTAAGCGTCGAACTGTCTGGCTCCACGACAACCATTGGGACTCGCTGGCAGCATGGCGGATCGCATGTGCTCTACTGTCTTCACTCCCATCGGTAGTCGCTGCACCAAGTCGCTCCAAATTTGCATAAGGTTAAGCTTTTCTCAACTTTGTCGCATCACTGGACACGCCCACATCTAGTCACCAATGGTCGCTGTTGCTCATGTCGCCGGAAGTCCCCAGCTGACTCTGAAATCAGTGGTCTCCGGTTGCTTTGCTGCTGCGAGTCGCTGTATGTGTGAACGTAGCTTTACTCACCACTACGAAGCACTGACACTGGAGACTCCTTCCATAAATATGAAATGTTTAAATACTAAGCAAGATCCTTAACCCTCAACTGCTTAGATGTGTAATTGTCTCCTTACAGAAAGCGTTATCAGTGATTATATATAAATGATATATTGTGCGCAAATGTTTACATCCCCTTTGTTGTGTGTTTTTTAATGGGGAGAATTAATGTAGGAAGAAATACAGTTCAAAATATGTAAATGATTCTTACACTGTTGTCTAGCAACATTTTATAGTGTCTTTTCATACAGGTTGCACTTTCTCACCAAGTCTGCGTGTTTAACTTCTACACCACACCATATGGTATTTCATACTATATGAGCAGGAAGAAATACAATTCCAAAATGGAAATAAAACTTGGCTGTATCTTGTAACAATCCTGATTAACCATAAGACAAAATGAGAAATAATGTTTCTTTAAGTTTTTTTTTTTTTTTTTTTAATGAAAGCACAAAAAAAAGAGGTTGGAGGATTGTCAAGGCAAACGGTGGGCAAGTTATTTAGAACATATTTGTTTGCATTCAAAAAGGTAAAGTTTTATTTTTTGATGTGTGTGTGTGTATATAAGGTTGTATTTAAGGTGTGTTTTAAGGTTTCTTCCTGATATCATAATTTTTCCTCGCCACCGGCTCGCTCAATATGGATAAATTCACACACTTAAACTCCTGTATGTATCCTGTGTTTATATGTTTCTGTAAAGCTGCTTTGAGACAATGTCTGTTGTTAAAAGCGCTGTACAAATAAAATTTCATTGAATATAATGTTTTTTCGAAAAGGAGTAAGCGGTAGAAGATGAATGGATGATGTTTTTTCATATTAGATTAGACTATAATGTTTTTTCTTAACCTTCACTACTTGACTGATTTGTTATAATAGGACATCTTTGTGTTTTAATAGACCACCCAGCACCCAAAATGTCTTGTTGCTATTAACTAACTACACATTATTAACCGTTGTTAAGGATATGCAATGTGTTTTTGTACTCTACTAAACCAGGTGCACTTAGTCCTTACAGTTATGGACCGTATCCATCTGTTGCTGTGCACAATCTTTCATCTTCCCTCTATTCCCTCCATCAATGAAAGGGAACACCACTGCGCAGATATTTGTGTGATGGACTGTTCTCGGAACAGCAGTGATGCTGAAATGACCCCCATCAATGCTGCTGTAGCTGATATACTTATGCAAGAGCATACATGCTACCATTAGTGTTCCTGCTCTGGTGGGAACAATACACCATCTAAAATAGTGGTCCTATGTTGATTATTTACCAGGAAAATGTACAAGAGTTGTTGATGATGATGATAACGAGTCGTTATTGATCGCATATACATATGCACAGTGAAATTATTTTCTTTGCATACCCCAGCATGTCAGGAAGCTGGGAGTTTAGGTTAAACTGATGGCCACTGACTGTACATGAATCCCCCCTCCCTCTCTCTCTCTCTCTCTCTCTCTCTCTCTCTTTTCTCTCTCTCTCTCTCTCAGATTAAACCTGTGAAAGTTGGTTGGCTTCTTTTAGCACCCAATGGTATAGACGTTCTGAATCCTGTCCGTAAGAACCGGGTAAGAGACTTCATGGTGTCTTTTTCGAAGCTGTTTCTATCTTTTTAATACTTTTACTTCACCAAAAGTGTTTTTACCTTCTGCATCACAGAAATGGCAGCGAAGGTATTTCATCCTGTATGAGCATGGGCTTCTGCGCTACGCTTTGGATGAGCTGGTACTGTGCTACACTGCCTTTTTTTTTGTTTGTTTGTTTGTTAATATCCCGTCATAGAATGAGTTGAGAATGTCTTACAATTTTCATTTCATTTTGTTCATCTAACTGTGTGTGTGTGTGATAGCCTGGTACTCTGCCCCAGGGCAGTGTGAACATGAGCCAGTGCACTGATGTGCTGGACGCCTCATCCCAGACCAACTTCTGCAACAGCATTCGCCTGTGCTTCAGTGACGGAGATTATTATATAAGAACAGAGAACGCAGAGAGCATCACTGGGTATACACTACTGTTTCTTTGTTTTTCTGCTTTTGTGAATTACACGAGTAAAGTTCTCTGTAGGCTGCTCTACTCACTTAAGACCGCATGGGAGTCATGGATGCGTTTAGTATTCTATTAATTCATTATATTATGCTTTTGATCATTTCCTCTGCACGATACAGTAATGATGAACATTATCGACAGTCACTAATATTTCTTACAATTGTTTAGCCACATTGGTTTCATCTCTTCTTTCCTTTCTTTTCCTTACACATGGTTGAGACTAGGTTCTCTCCTTAACTTCCCTCATGTAGAATCTGTCACACGAGTAGAAGTAACAGCACATGCATATTAGCGATGTTTGAGTACTGCTGAGTGCTACTGAATGTCGATTTGCAATGATTCAGTGTGTATTGGGTCCTGTGTTGAAGTAAATAACAATAGTAACTACTAGTGGTTGACCTCGTTCACATGCCTTCATTATTTTGTATTGGAATATAAATGTGTAGACATAAGCGCAAGCTATATATACATATTTATACATCTTGTGTATATACACTTTTTATATATCCCTGTATTGTTCTCCTTACTGTCTTTCTTTTTCTTCTTCACCTGTCTTGCTGCTGCTGTGACATCCTAATATCTCCGTCTGGGGATTCATAAAGTGTTACCTTATCTTATCATTATATCTTAAATGAGTGCTTTTAATAGGTGGCAAGAAATCCTGCTTGTTCATGCAAATGCTGCGAAAACAAACCAAAAGAAGAGAAGGAGAGAGCAAGCACTCCCACTGGTATGTGCTTTTGGCTGGTATATATATTCTCTAGCATTTTCTACTATATGTAGATTTGAAAACTACCTGAAAAGGTTTCAACCAACAGCAAAGTTCTAGCATATTAAAAGTTGTTGAAAAGGGAGAAAATGTCAACAAAGTACAGGGAAAAAAAAGAGGAATCATAAAAATTGTGTTTTGTCTTTTATTTAGCACTGCCCTGGATAAGCTATTTCTGATAACAGATGGTTACATAAAGTGCTGTAAAAAAAGTATTTCTTCTGTATATCTCGTCCTAAATAGTCCTATTTCCTCAAACGAAATACAACATAAAACAAAGGCAATTTGAATAAACACACAATACAGTTTACTTAATTTATAGGTTGCGCCACCTTTAGCAGCAATAACTGCAACCAAACGCTTCTGATAATCGGAGATCAGTCTTTCACTTACTTCTAGGACTAGGATTGATTCCAATGCTTTAGATCATTGTCTTGCTGCAGAATCCACTTGCGCTGGCGTTTCACCTTACGGACTGAAGACCCGACATTCTCCTTTAGGATTTTCTGGTAGAGAGTAGAGTTCATGTTTCCCTCAATTATTGCAAGTTGCCCAGACCTTGAAGCAGCAGAGCATCCGCACACCATCACACTTCCACCACCATGCTTGAACGTGGGTATGATGTTCTTTTTGTGGAATTCTGTGTTTGGTTTACACCAGATGTATTGGGACTCCTGTCTTCCAAACAGTTCCACTTTCAACTCCTCAATCCACAGAACATTCTCCCAAAAGGTTTGAGGATCATCAAGGTGTGTTTTGGCAAAATTCAGATGAGCCTTAATGTTCTTCTGGGTTAGCAGTTGTTTTCACCTCACCACCCTTCCATGGATGCCATTTTTGCCCCCAGTGTCTTTCTGATGGTGGAGTCATGAAGAGAGACCTTTATTGATGCAAGAGAGGCATGTAGTTCCTTTGATGTCGTCATTGGTGCTCTTGTGACTTGCTCTTGAGTCGTTGTTGTGATCGAGTTTTTCCATTTAGAGATAATGACTCACAATGTGGTTCTTTGGAGTCTCAGCGCCTTTGAAACAGCTTTGTAACCCTTCCCAGACTGATGTATTTCAATCACCTTCTTCCTTATCATTTCTGGAATTTCATTATACTTTGGCATAATGTGTTACTGCGCAAGATCTTTTAACCAACTTCATACTGTTGAAAAAGTTTGAGTAAGTGTTGATTTGATTGAACAGGGTTTGCAGTAATCAGGTTGTGTCTAGTCCAGCTGAACCCCATTATGAATGCAGTTTCATGGATTTTGGGGAATTAGTAACTGTGGGGGCAAATACATTTTCATACAGGTCAAGTTGGTATTGGATAACTTTTTTTGCTTGAATAAATAAAATTATCACTTAAAAACTGTTCTTTATTTTTTTCTTAAGTTGCCTTAGTTTTATCTTAGATTTTGCTTTAATTGCTGAAACAATTTAGTATGAGTTATACACAAAAACTGAAGAAATCAGGATGGGGTCAAATACTTTTTCACAGCCCTGTAGTCTACAAGGCTCTCTTTTCACACCGAGGACGACTGAGGGACTCGTACACAACTATTCCAAAAGGTGCAAACATTCACTGATGCTCAAGAAGGCAACACGCTACATTAAGAGCCGAGGGATGTAAACCTTAAAAATTTTTTAAAACTATGTAAGTTATTGTTTTGTTTAATGATTTTCATTTAGTGTTCAGAACTTGCATAAGATATTAACATGTTTACACTGATCATCCTGATCAAAATTTTATACCCCCCTGGCTTTCAATGCACCATGTTGCCTTTCTGGACATTTTGACAGCTAATTGACGTTTATAAACGGAGTTGATTAAACTTATGTCTGTTTCATAATAGTATATCTTTCCAGCAACTTGATCAAAGTCTCTTTGCAGCATAAGGAAATCATAATTCACTCGCAGTGTTTATACTGAGTGTTTTTACCACCGATTTGTGAAACTGCCTCATTATCCAACATTATCTTTCCAGGACCCCTGGAGATGCAGTAATGTACTACAGTTACAGAGTAAAATATTTGAGGGGTTTGAGCGATATTTACTGACCCAGACTGAACAGAGAAGTCTATTGACATCCATCACAGTTTGATCTGAATTCAGCGCCATGAGAATCTTTGGTCATCAGTCCTGGGTCACCTTGATTTGACCCTTACATTTTTTTTTGTCGTATAGATGCATACATTCTCAGCAAAAAAATAAATGTCCATTTTTCAGGAGACTGTATTTTAAAGATAATTTGGTAAAATCCAAATAAGCTTTACAGATCTTTATTGGAAAGGGGTTTTCATGCTTGTTCAATGAAACATAAACCAATTATTGCACCTGTGTCCTTGCAGTGGACATTTACATTCAACTGTGTCTCCCATGAACCTTTTTATTTATTTATTTATTTATTTATTTAGTAATTAATTATTTTTTTTTTGAGTAACTCGCTCAACACTGGTGGTCACACCAGATAGTGACTGTTACTTTTGATATCGACCCCCTCCCCTTTGTTCAGGGACTCATTATTCCATTTCTGTTAATCAGATATCTGTGAAACCTGTTCAGCCTATGTCTCAGTTGGTGAATCTTTTTATGTTAATACAAATATTTACACATAGTAAGAGATCTGCTTGAAATAAAAGCAGTTGAATGTTTTGTAGGATTTTTATTTTTTATTTTTCTGAGTATATACCTTTTACAAATCAAAATCTTGTTGGTCCATTCAACCAACTGTTTAATGAGAGAATATCATTGTTTTAACCTGCTGTCCCTTTAAATATTCACCTACAAGCCCCACTACTTCAGTTTAATTATGCCTCTAACTGCTGTGCACATCTCTGTCTACTTGATTTACTTCTCTTTCTCAGCTTTCTGCCTCTGCTTGCTGACAGCAGACCATTTGTTTGTGAGAAAGCGAGAGGGAGGGAGGGAGAAAGAAAAGAAAGGGGGGTTACTGTTTAGAGCTGCAGTTTGTCTGGCAAACTGTGTGTGATGTGCAATTATTTATGTGCAGTAGCTTGTGTGTATAGTGAAGTGCAGGTTAGAAGAACATTAGTGTAATTAATTTGAATGATCTCACCAGGTTTTCGGAGAAACCTATGTTGAAGGCTTTGTGGTCTAGCTGCGACATTCAAATTTTGCGCTTTTTCTCCCCCTCTGTCTTCTTTCTTACTCTCTCGCGCTCTCTCTATACCTTCCTCAGCATAACCTAAAGAAGCAGGCCCTACCTGAAAGAAACCAGGTGTCCAACGGCAGTAATAGCGACAATATCCTGAACACCAGCTGCAGCAGTGGTAGCAGAAGCACCACCAAGAAAAGAAGCCCTGAAAACTATAGAACCACTAGGGTTAATATTGGAGATCTAAACACCATAATTGGTGCTGAAGGCATTAATGTTCGTCAATGTGACCGTAAAGACACAAGTGGCAGTGATCTAATGTGTGTGGAGGTTGGTTGTCCACTCCCTTCTTCTCCAAGGGCGGGGCTTCAAGAGAAACACGAGGAGCTCAATGGGATAGGAGGAGTCCACTCCAGCAACATAACAAGCCATGCCAACGCTCCCAATAGCTCCTCAATCAGCTCCTACATCTTCTCAACTCTTCCTTCTTTCGCTGCTCATCTTAGTACCTGAAATAGTAAAACATCAATTTGTTTGTCTATTTTCATGTTATTGTTTGTCTTTTTTCATATTTTAAACCCAACACTCCGTACTGCCATTTATATTTATACCACCTGCAGCGTTAGTGTTGCCCTCAAACACACCTGACTCTTAATTTTTTATATATAAAGTATTCAAATTGAGTTCACCTCAAATTATATATCTTCAACATATCTTCTCATGTGACAACACTGAAGAAATGACACTTTGTTACAATGTAAAGTAGTGAGTGTACAGCTTGTGTAACAGTGTAAATTTACTGTCCCCTCAAAATAACTCCACACACAGCCATTAATGTCTAAACCGCTGGCAACAAAAGTGAGTACACCCCTAAGTGGAAAATGTCCAAATTGGGCCCAATTAGCCATTTTCCCTCCCTGGTGTCATGTGTATTGTTAGTGTTACAAGCTCTCAGGTGTGAATGGGGAGCCGGTGTGTTAAACTTAGTGTTCTCGCTCTCACACTCCCTCATACTGGTCACTGGAAGTTCAACATGGCACCTCATGGCAAAGAACTCTCTGAGGATCTGAAAAAAGAATAGTTGGTCTACATAAAGATGCCCTTGGCTATAAGAAGACTGCCTGACACTGAGCTGCAGCACGATGGCCGAGACCATACAGTGGTTTAACAGGACAGGTTCCACTCAGAACAGGACTCGCCATGGTCGACAAAAGAAGTTGAGTGCACATGCTCGGCATCAAATCCAGAGGTTGTCTTTAGGAAATAGATGTATGAGTGCTGCCAGCATTGCTGTAGAGGTTGAAGGGGTGGGGGGTGAGCCTGTCAGTGCTCAGACCATACGCCGCACACTGCAGCAAATTGGTCTGCATGGCTGTTGTCCCAGAAGGAAGCCTCTTCTAAAGATGAAGCACAAGAAAGCCCGCAAACAGTTTGCTGAAGACAAACAGACTAAGGACATGGATTACTGGAACCATGTCCTGTGGTCTGATGAGACTAAGATAAACTTATTTGGTTCAGAAGCTGTCAAGCGTGTGTGGCGGCAATCAGGTGAGGAGTACAAAGACAAGTGTCTTGCCTACAGTCAAGCGTGGTGGTGGGAGTGTCATGGTCTGGGGCTGCATGAGTGCTGCCGGCACTGGGGAGCTACAGTTCATTGAGGGAACCATGAATGCCAACATGTACTGTGACATACTGAAGCAGAGCATGATCAGTATGCAGTATTCCAGCATGACAACGACCCCAAACGCACCTCCAAGATGACCACTGCCTTGCAAAAGAAGCTGAGGGTGAAGTTGACGGCCTGACCAAGCATGTCTCCAGACCTACATATTGAGCATCTGTGGGGCATCCTCAAACGGAAGGTGGAGGAGCACAAGGTCTCTACCACCCATCAGCTCCGTGATGTCATCATGGAGGACTGGAAGAGGACTCCAGTGGCAACCTGTGAAGCTCTGGTGAACTCCATGCCCAAGAGGGTTAAGGCAGTGCTGGAAAATAATGGTGGCCACACAAAATATTGACACTTTGGGCCCAATTTGGACATTTTCACTTGGGGGTGTACTCACTTTTGTTGTCAGCGGTTTAGACATTAATGGCTGTGTGTTGAGTTATTTTGAGGGGACAGCAAATTTACACTGTTACACAAGCTTTACACTCACTACTTTACATTGTAGCACAGTGTCATTTCTTCAGTGTTGTCACATGAGAAGATATCATCAAATATTTTTTTTTGTGAGATACTGTATATATTTGTATTTGTATCCATTTACAGCACATTGTCTGTTCAATCCAGATAATTTACTGTTGTAAAGATGCTGATGATCACTGTAAGTATGTCGTCGCTAGCTATTTGTCTTCGTGTTGCAGGATGTTCGGGCAGCCCTTCCTGCTGATTTGCCAGGAAAATGTGCACTTGGGCTGAAATGCCTGAACTAATTTCCCTTTTGCCTCTTTCACTCTCTCAGCATCTAAGAGCTGTGAGGGCATAGAGAGTGGCTATTCTTCTCTGGAGAAAACTAGATCTGATGCTGAGGACACGCAGACAGGCCCTGACCAGGACTACAGGTGTGAACGTCTCGCCCATCCACTACTTTATACCGTGTGCTCCACTACCCAACTTCTGTTAACCAGGCTCGGTTCTCTGAGACCTACTAACAGTGGATTTGAATGTATGATCAGGCGATTGGGAGGGACAGATAATTAGTCTAATGGAAGAGAAGGGACAGCAGCAGGTACATGCATCAGGATCCCATTTGCTCAGGCGTGAAAGAGGTGAAACGCACAGAACACACAGCCCTGGAAGAGAAGAGGTGTACCGTCTGTTCGGAAAGCAGCGCAGGTAAGAGAAGTAGCCGCCACTTGTTTACTGATGGCACCTGCATCAAAAATGCCATCTAGAATGATCTTTATTTATCAATGTGTAGTATTTTACCAGTCTGTACAGGATTTTAGAGATTTTTATTTTTTTTTTGGTGGTAAATGAGACCTTTTAGCTGTACTCGTGTTCGATGTACGTAAATCGAAGAGGGCTTTGGCTGAATGCATGTTGTGATGACATCACATGACACGTCATGCCCCAAATCTGCGGAAAATCTGCTACAATTTTGAAAAATGGCAAGGTCCTGCTGAGTTTTCTGTGATTTTGCATGCATTTTTTTTTTCGATCACTAAATCCTGCTTTACTACTTTTAATATGGTTAGCATATGATTTATTTTGGCTGTTTCTTTCTTCTTTTGTTATGCAGTTTGAGAGATGTTGGTAAAATGCGAATCCTAAAATGCGAATCCCTCGAACTGCAGCAAGGCTTGCACAAAGCTCAAGAGTGAAATGATTGTCACTGTAAATAGACTTGCTCTGTAACACAAGTATGTCTACTTTCATGAGAATTTAACGTGTATTTATTTAAGCGTTTGTCTTTTGCCACACAGTTTTCCAGTTTGCATAACTCTTGTTGTTAAAATGCTTCATTGATTGTGTCTGGCTGTAAACCAGGTATCTCCTTGCATCTGCTTAATTTCACAAGGAATAAAAACCAACACAGCGTGCTGCGAAGTGGAGTTTCTGTTCCCAAACAGTTTTGCTAAAACACAGCAATTTGTTGTGTGTTCTGTGAAATGTTGTGCTTTTTATTCATTTATAGTTTTGCTAAGTGTTGCGGAATGTCCACAAAAAAGAAAACATTGCAACTTGTCATGCTATTGAAAAAATCACGAATCCATCAGAAGGCTATGCCATGGTGGAAACCCCAATGTGGAGCTTTCCTTTTGACTTTTATGAAGCACTGGAAATGCCTTCCAGATGTACTAAATAAATGAACCTTCGCCATATCAACAATTACAAACCTTTTTTGAAGATCTGTTTGTGGCAAGTTCACCTTATAAATGAACTTTTAAGTCCTTGTATGTTTTTACTATAGACCAGCGGTTCTTAACCTTTTTCTGAGTTTGACTCACTTTTTAAAAATGTTTTGCGACCCCAACCCCACTCCCATGCGTAAATCACTCAGTTTGAAGGTTGGGCTTTGATGGAGGATGCGAGGCGGGACAGTTGTGGCTGATTAGGAATGTTGAATAGACACAAACTATCTTCAACCATGAGTCTGGCTCTATACTTGCTCTTCTTGTATAACCAATGCTGAAAAACCACCGTCGCAGACATGTCAATTCGAATGGGAGTTTTTTTTTTTTCAATGCCACGTCACTCGGTTCTCGGTCTTCTACGTGCATGGATACCCAAATATCCACCCGTGGCTTATCTGTGGAGAAGACCCCTTCTATCATTTTGTGACCCCAAGTTAATAACCGCTGCTACAGACACAATAACATATTATGGGAGTACCAAGCTGCGATGTTCTAGAAAACTAATCAACAATCGCCATCAACAACAATGTGGTACATGTTAACTTGCTCCATGTCACACTCTAACTCTTCCTATATAAAATTCTTAAATGTGCCGACCCTTTATAGATGAATTTCTTCTTCTTCTTCAAAGCACACCCCTGTTGTTGATTTTATATATGAGGGAAAACCATTTTGTTGTCTGTTTCAGGCGATCACGGGCGATTAGTCAGTTTGAGCAGGAAAATGGGATGAATATACCTGCCAGTGAGCTGTGTTCCTCATCAATATCTACCTGTTCTGCTGCAGAATATGATGAAGATGAGAGCGCAAACTACCGCACAACACGGGTATCCCGCATGCACGTTTACATCTTGTTTGAGATGCTGGTCAGGTTGTGATTTAGCTTCAGAGAAGGTTCATTCTGAACTGGTTTCTGCAGGCGTTTGCTCGTGGTCATGGTGCATCTGGTGTCTCTGCCTCCACCTGTCGACGCTCCAAATCACTGGAGCGCAATCTGGCTGAACGCACTCCTACGGTGGGTACAGCCAACAAAACACTGCACTGATGCTGAACTTAAACAAGCAAGTGTTATCCATGTGGTGATTGTCTATCCTTCTCTCAGCCTGACCTGTTAAATTTTAAGAAGGGATGGATGACGAGATTGGGAGAAGATGGAAAGGTAAACGGAATGTATGACGATTCCAGAGAAAAATGTCTCTCACAGTTAAAATGGTGTGATGTGATGTGTTTTTTTTTTTTTTTTTTTCTTCCTGATATTCCAGTGGAGGAAGCATTGGTTTGTTCTTACTAACCAGAGTTTAAGATTCTACAGGGACTCAGTTGCTGAAGAGGTATTTTTGCATATGATGCAGTATTTTGGCTTCTACAGATTACCCGGTGTCCACTAGTGCTTAGAGATCAGACTTTTTGTTGCAGGCCGCAGATCTGGATGGTGAGATCAACCTGTCTACTTGTTATGACATCACAGACTTTCCTGTGCAGAGGAACTATGGCTTTCAAATTCATGCAAGTACTTCTCATACACAGCAGAGGTCGACCGATAGTGGATTTTACCGATACTGATAACTAAATTGGGCAGTACCTGACGATAACTGACCTATCAACCGATTTTAAAAGTTTTTAAAATTGTTACTGAATGAAAATGTAACAAAATAAAATATCGATAACTTTATTACAAACAAACAGTACTGACTGAACCATGAATAGAAACTATTAATAAATATTACAGTAAATAAAGTATTTACAGCCAAAAAGTAACACCCCAAATAGCAAATAAAAATAGACATAAAAAAATGAATAAAAAAAAAAACACTTGTGGGGGGAATTATGTCTCTAGAAGGCACTCTCGACTGTATAATGACAACGGACTCAACCGGGAAAAAACTTATCAGTGTGGGGTTTTTTTATTTTTATTTATTCATTTATTTTTTGCCGAGTAATAACATCTCGGATTGATCATTAATGTTTAGCATTATGCAGAAAAGATAAATCTGAGACATAATTGAACCCTACCAGGACCGCCTCCATTGGACGAACCGCAGACCTGCCAACCTTTACGGATTACTATCTCCCCGTTTTGACATTGGAGTTATTAATTGCTGGTACATTATCAGAAATACACTAAAAGTGCTACTATTTGGTTTGATCATGTCTATGAACTTCTTCTTTCAGACTAAAGATGGAGTTTTTACACTCTGTGCAATGACATCTGGGATTCGCCGAAACTGGATTCAGGCAGTCATGAAGAATGTTCAAACATCCGTCGCCCCTGATGTCACATGGTAAAAACCTCAGTTAGTTAGAAGCAGGAACATAAGAAGGCAATATTTTAGCTTGCATAATTAACTCCTAGCTGATGCCACTTTATTTTTGCCCAATTCCATTTCGTCATGCTACACATACCAAGTTATGCAATGATAACCTTGAACTTTTTTTCATTCTTTTCAGCTCTCTTCCTCAGATGGTGCCAGTGGGTATGGTTTCTGAATGTATATTCCCCTCTGCTTCAAACTCCTCACGTTCGGAGGAGGAGGAGGAGGAGGAGAAGAGGAGCAGTGTCGGTGAACGTCGAAGAGAGGGGCGTTACAAAACTTTTGACTGGGCTGAGTTTAGTCACATGCGGAAGAAAAGAGAGACACTCAGCAGGCAGTCGGGAATAGAATCAGAGTTTGACTGTTGTGACTCCATACCCCCTGCACCTGCGCCATCTCCTGAAGAACCTACCGCAATCTCCATGATGATGGTGCATACCGAGGCGTGCCAGGCTCCACGCATTACAATGCCTGCAGACTCCTCACCGCTCATGGTGAGCTCCAGTATTGTCGCCAGTAAACCAAGTGACCAGAAGAGTGCAGAGGTTGACACTGTGGATCTCTTTAATGACCTGTCTAATGCACAGATGGAAGAGAAGAAAGAGGTACCTGCATTCTGAGTTCGTGACCGTTTTCTAGCTAGAATATTTTCTCTCTTGAGATCTAAATTGTTACTTATTTGAACTGAACAAATAAATTGATGTAAACTACAGGGTGTCCCAAAAGTCTCCATACAAAGGATACTTTGTATGCCAGCACCACGTCAGTTGTGCCTAAGGATACTAGCTGGAATAGTATTTACATTTTTATGACCCTGATTTAATTTATCGCGTCTCGTAGTAAGAGTTGATTTAGCTTTTATAATAGTGCTTGGAAGTTTGTTAGAAGTTTCTATATTTCTGCAAAGATATGACTTAAAACATCAGATTTTCACGCAAGTCCTTAAAGTAGACAAAGAGAACCCAGTTAAACAAATGAGACAAAAATATTATACTTTGTCATTAATTTATTAAGGAAAATGATCAAATGTTATTACATATCTGTGAGTGGTAAATGTATGTCTAGGATTAGCAGTTAGATTGAAGGTGAAATTAGAGTCAGGTGTTTTAAATCATTGAGGTGACCATCAGGTGTAAGTGAGCACCCTGTTTTATTTAACGAATAGGGATCTATCGGAGATTGATCTTCACAACACACGTTTGTGGAAGTGTATTCTGCCACAAACACAGGAGATTACTGAGGAGTTCAGAAAAAAAAAAAGCTCATCAGCTTGGAAAAGGTTACAAAATCATCTCCAAAGTGTTTGGATTCCACTATTCCACAGTCAGACAAATTTTGTACAAAAAGAGGAAATTCAAGACCATTCTTACCCTCCACTGGAGTGGTTGACCAACAAAGATCACTCCAAGTGTGATGGTGAACAACAACAATGGTGTGCATGGCAGGGTTGCAAAGAGAAAGCCACTGCTTTCTAAAAAGAATATTGCTGCCCCTCTGCAGTTTGCTAAAGATCACATGGACAAGCCAGAAAACTATTGGAAATTTGTTTTGTGGATGGATGAGACCAAAATAGAACTTTTGGCTTAAATGAGAAGCGTTATGTTTGGAGAAAGGAAAACACTGCATTCCAGCATAAGAACCTTATCCCATCTGTGAAACATGGTGGAGGTAGTATCAGAGTTTGGGCCTGTATTGAAGTGTCTGGGCCAGAACGGCTTGCCATCATTGACGGAACGATGAATTTTGAATTCAATTGCGATATCTAAAGTAAAATGTCAGGAAATCTGTCCATGAAGTCTCAAGAGAAAGTGGGTCATCTAGCAAGACAATGACCCTAAGCACACAAGTTGTTCTACCAAACAGTGGTTAAAGAAAAATAAAGTTAAAGTTTTGGAATGGCCAAGTCAAAGTCCTGACCTTAATACCATAGAAATGGAAGAACATGATGCAAGCAGTTCATGTGAGGAAACCCACCAACATCCCAGAGTTGAAGCTGTTCTGTACTGAGGAATGGACTAAAATTCCTCCAAGCCGATGTGTAGGACTGAACCACAGGTACCGGAAATGTTTAGTTGCAGTTATTGCTCCAAAAGGAGGTCACACCAAATACTGAAAGCAAAGGTTTATATACTTTTGCCACTCGCAGATATGCAGTTCTATTTTTCTCCCTAACTCATTAAAAAGGGTTCTTTTTGATGGTCAGTGTCTCTACCTTTCGAAAGGGGTTCTACCTGGACCTAGAAACTGTTTTACACTGAACGTTTAAGCGTTCAAACCAAAGGACAAATTAGACGTATTCTGGGTTTTTTTTTTCCGATTTATAATTCTAAATGATTTAGCAAGAATGTAAATATGTTTAATTTAGATGTTAAATAAAAATCTAATTTCTACATTACCATACCTAAATATTATGATTCATCCCAATGCATATAAAATATTTTATATTATATTGGTTATTCATTCATGTGTCACATTTCCATTCATAGCTACTGTATATGTATGCTAATATTTTCTGACTCTGTTGCTGTTTAATAAACTAGGAATATTGGTCTGTTTCAGACTGATCTTTACACCTCACCATTACCAGTCACATTTTCCTCATTGTCAGTGCAAACAGAGTGGCAGTGGGAACTGGAGCTTCAAACACTCCACAGGGAACTGAAGACCATGTATGAGCGAAGTGAGCGAGAAGGGAGGGAGTATAAACACTCTGAGGCCCGCCTCCAGACTGAGTTGAGTGACAGTCTGGATCGCCTACATGAAATGGAGTCAAGACTGCAGAAAGCTGAAGTCACCCTGAGGGAAAGAGAGAATGAGCTGGAGGAATTGCAAAGTTGTTTGGAAGAAGTTTCAGGACGTCTGAAGGCTAGAGAGGAGGCGCAGGCTCTGAAAGATGTTCGCCTACAGAGACACTTGCGCCTCCTGGAAGAGAGTCAGGAAAGGGAGAGGAGAAGTCTCGGCGATAGTCTTGAGCATGCAGAGAAGCGGGGGAAGGAACTGGAGGAGCGGCTTATGCAAACAGAAGTGATCCTGCAAAAGACACCAACAAGGGGCATAGTGGAGCAGTTGGAGAGAAAGTGCCAAGAACTGCAGAACCAGCTAGATGAATCGGACGGCGAGTTGAGTAGATTGCAGGCACGGCTTCAGAATGAGGAGACACTGTACTATGATATGGAGCATAAATACGAGCAAGTATGTGAGGAGTTGGAGTTCGTGCGTGGAACATTGCAAAACTGCGAGAGGGTATGTGAAGAGCGCTTTAGAATCCAGTTGGAGCAGCAAGAAGAAAAGCTTAATAGGAAGGAGCGAGAGCTTCAAGAAGTGTTCCTCAAAATGGGTTGCTCGGGTGCGACTCTGGAAAAGACCGAACACACATGGCTGAAAGATGTCAAGCACCGTCTACAGGAGAGCCCAAGCACTCGGGAGACGGCCAAGAATTTTGGGTATGGTTATTTGGAGAAACCACGTGTTGCACAAGGAGATGAATCAGAACAAGTAATATCTGTGATGCAGGCGTTGGAGAGCAAGTTGTGTGACACAGAGGAGAGGCTTCAGGAGATCACTGTGCATCTCCAAGAACAGCAGCAAAAACTTGGTGATGAGCTTAATGCTTGTAAAGTTGATGATCATTGGAATGTGCAGATACCCAGAGAGTCACTGGGGCCAGGTAGAAGAGGTGACAACCCAGATGGAAAACATTGTGGGATCCCACTCGAAAAGATTGCTACTAATAAGATGCTTAACTTTGATCTCCAGGAAGCCTTGCAAGAAGAATGTACAAGTCCAGAGAAGCAGTTATCTCAAGGGATGACTAGCAGGATGCTGTCCCTAGAAGCATTGGTCATCCAGAGGATGGCTTCTGCACTAGAGCATCCCAGCAAACACCTCTTGGAGGGGCTTTCAGAATTGCAATCCCAGACCAAGGCCCTTAGAGAAGCTTATGATGGGAGGCATGAAGGACCAGTCACAAGGAACTACTCACAGTTGTTTTCTTACTATCAGGAGATGGGTGAGGCAGGATGCTCCCTGGATGAGTGTGAGGTCTATAGGTTGTGTATGAAAGCAGAACTAGCATACCTCACATACACAAATCTACACAACCCAGATGAAGCGCATGGGTCACAGGACTTTAATACCCCATTCTATCTTGGGTCGGATGTTACACCACTTGATACCAAAGAAGAAACCAGTTCTAACACAGGACTCTGGCTATCTGATTTCAGCCTACCTGAACTGGTGCCATGTAAGGAACAGATGCAAGGTGAAAAGGTGGGATACTGTCCAGGAGAAATGGACAAAGACAGTCTAGTGGTAGAGCTGCAGGCACAGGCCCGTTCCCTTCAAGCCCTCTCCAAGCAGCTGCATCCTTTGGATGAAGATGCAGGTGCACTGTCTGATCTTTCTCCAGTACTCCTTCGGACTGTGTTGTTCCAGGCCATTTTGGCATACGCGACAAGCCGACTACACGTGACGCTGCAGCGGCAAGTGCGTCTCTTGCAAGATCAGCGGGAGCAGGCTGTGTGCCAGTGCCACAGACTGGAGGGCCTGTTGCAAGAACAGGCTGAGCGCCATGAGGAAAAGCTGCGTGAAGATCGTGTGGTCATCGAGGTGGCCGAGCTGGCACGCGTCTCAGCTGAGACAGATGCCCAGATAAAGGGACAAGAAGTGCAGCAACTGGAGGCGACATTTGAGAAAAATCTCCAGGAGCTTCAGCAAATCCATGAAGAAGAGATGACTCGTCTCCATGGATACTTCACACAGAGCCAGTCACAGACCGTGACCCCCAATGAATCCAGTAATGGAGATGACAAACTTTCTGTGACCTCTATGAAGGAAAGAATCAGTGAGCTGGAGCTACAGATTAGATGCTTGGAAGATGAGATTCGCAGGGGAGATGCAAACACCTTGAGACAGGCCTATGAAAAGGAATTGGAGACACTGAAGGTACTCATGTAGAGGTACTCACTACATTTTTCTGACATGGAGATTGGATTAGTTTCTCTAATGCTGCATCTTGGCTCAGTGTGATTTTCAATGTGTTAAACTCGCCTAAATGAGTGATAATGTTGGTACATTATACCGAATAATCCAATTAAAATGTAGAACAATTGCTTTGTAATCCAGAAACAGTCTGTGGAATTTGTTCTGAGTTGCATTATTGTGTGTATTTGTATATGTATCCCTGCTTGTGTGTTAGGTTACCTGTGAACTTGGCTTCAGCAGCATGGAGCAGAGTCATCAGAGGGTGATTGAGGAGATGCAGCGGCAACACCAGATAGAGGTGGAACAGTTGCTAGAAGAGAAAGAACGAGTACTCCAGGAAGAAACCAATGCAACGATTGCAGGTGAGAAACCAATTTCATAATGCTCATTGTTGAGTTGGGTAGATGGGAACAAACTCGGGCTCAGTGTTGATGTTAAAGACTGTGTTTGTCAGTGTTGATATCTTTAGACTTGTTCGTGTGTCCACCCAGAAAGCACCATTTTCTTACTGGGTTGGTCAATGCTCTTTGAGGGTACTTGTGCACAGCACACTGTCAATGTTCATTCTTCTCCATTTTTTACTTTATCTTTGCCCTTTACCGGTTAATTATTCCATTGTTTTGATCATTAATTTGATCGCTATGAGTGCCCCCTTTAAGGGTGATTCATTCATATCTGTGCATTATGTGGATATTGATTCATTGTGTGCATTGTAGCCATTGAGGCCATGCGCAAAGCTCATAAGGAGGAGATTGAGAAAAGTCAAAAATCTCAGCAGAATGGAGCCAGCACCGACCTCAACAAACTGCGTGCCCATTTTAAGTAAGTGTGTGTGTGTGTGTGTGTGTGTGTGTGTGTGTGTGTGTGTGTGTGTGTGTGTGTGTGTGTGTGTGTGTGTGTGTGTGTGTGTGTGTGTGTGTGTGTGTGTGTGTGTGTGTGTGTGTGTGTGTGTGTGTGTGTGTGTGTGTGTGTGTGTGTGTGTGTGTGTGTGTGTGTGTGTGTGTGCATTTACATTCCTTTTGTTTGGCAAATGATTTGAGTTTTTAAAAAAATATCTAAATGTATTATTGAATGCTCAAAGGAATATTTATCAAGGAATGTTTTGTCATGAAATGTTTGGAAACTCTGGAGTCTTTTGTGTTTGTGTGTTCAGAGATGAGCTGGATTCACTACACAGGGAACTGGAGGTCCTGTCTGAGCAGTACTCTCAGAAATGCCTGGAGAATGCACACTTGAAACGAGCCATAGAGGCAGAGAGACAAGCCCTGAGCTCTGTCGAGAGAGACAACCAGGAACTCCACACACGCAATCAAGTAAATTCATTATCAGACAATACATCCACAGTTCATGCTGGACAGCTACTTGTCTTCTGTAGTCCTTTTCAAGGCAAGGTATCAGAGTCTGAGACAAATAACTGGTTACAAGACAATAACTTGTGCAGTGTATTTAATTCTGAAGGATTTTGGATGGTAAAATATGTTCTCAAAGGCAAAATTACAACCTGGAAAATCCTCTGTAGTTGTACTATAGTAAGGAATATTGACATTATTTATATGTTGTAGATTAGTAAACTTGTATGTTTGGTTATGTCATAGTTTGGGCCTTTTTAAAAAAGTTTGCTGGTTCTCTGAAGCGATTGGAACCACCACCATGTCTAGTAACGGGGTATGTGTGTGTGGGTCCTAGGAGCTAAATAAGCGCATGGTGGCGGAACTCTCCCTAATGCACTCTTGTGTGACTGGCGGAGTAGAACAAACCGAGCCATCTCAGGGCAAAGATGTGATTCAGCTGGAGGTAAAATCATTGTCATTTACCACACACTTGCTATATGGTGAAGAATAGTTTCTAAGTTTCCATGGTAATTATACAACAGCACTGTTGGATACTCAAATATGGTCAGAAGGTGGGCTTGGACAGTTCAGCTATACAGGTTTATATTAACGTGCTCGTTCTAACGTTGTCTATAGCAACAAATTACAAAGGAGTCCTATGAGGATGTTTGTTTATTTAGCATTTTTGGAAGGAGTCTCCAGTTTTGGCACTTTGTAACACTAGAGCTTTGCATTAGAGGGCTTTGCATTTTGCAGTTTCTTGACCTGACAAGCTACACTTTTGATTTGTCTTGTTGTCTTATTAACATCAAACGAGAGGCTGTTGAGGCAATGACTGCTTATACCTGTTCGAGATAATCTACAACTTTAAGTGTAACTTTAAACAAATGAAAAGTATGACAATTTTTTTAAATTAAATAATAAAAAAAGCATGGGGAAATCTGCACTTGTCCACGTGGAATAAAGCGCTTGGGGATGAGCTGTTTTCGGAAAATCAACTTGGGGGTAGCGACAGTATTTTTGCTTAGTCTACTAAGTCCAAGGATATACAGACAGTTTTGGACATATGGTCGGGGCCAAGGTTGCTACTTGCACGATTTTGCCACCAAACTGAGCTACTTTTGATTCACTGATATTGATATTTCACATTTGGGAGTTGGACGTTTTGACAAAATATACTGTAAACCCCCACCCCCCCATATGGGTAACACATGGTTCATAAAAACAGTAGCATACATAACCTGACCTTAAAGTGGTCTGGACATTGTAAGAGGAAATCCTTATTTCTTACAATAGTTAACAATAAAAAGAAACCTTGGAAACAATGCATGGTTATAATAGTGCTTTATAAAAAAAATAGCATATGATTTTGTAACCATTCTGAAATTCATGGCAATCATGATTTTGGTGATAAATACATGCTTTATGAGAGTTTGAGTTTTTGACTTGGACTATTATTTTGTCGAGTCCCTGATCCGAGTTCATAGCTTAGACATAAGGTTGCAAATGAAAAATAAACAAACTGCACATGTGTGTTTTAGGTGGCATTACGAGTGAAGGAGTCAGAAATTCAGTGTCTAAAGCAAGAAATCAGATCACTACAGGAGGAGCTGCAGGCTGCAAACAGAGTAATATTGATTCTTCTTCATTTTGACCTCCTGAACTCTGTAGCTGCACTGATTAAAAATGTCTAGGATTCTTATTAGCTTGTGTTTTTCAGCATTGTAAGAAGCTGATGAACGAGTCGAGTGTTTCGGGCGTCAGATGTCAATCTGCCTGTGTTAAGCGCAGTGCCGAGACTTACGGGCGACAGAGCCATAGTTCCGGTGAGTAAACGCTCCCGTAAGCTTGTGCGCACCCCTCCGATGAAACACGCAAACTGTAATTAATTGTATGTTTTTAGATGTGATGAAGTCAAGAAGTAATCCTGACTTTCTGAAGAACCGTACTAAACCAAAACAACCAAGCAGATCCAAGGTTAGAACCCTGAACAGTGTTTGAGCAGAAAAGGTAAGAAATATGTTAATCACAGGAGAATGGAAAGGTTTTTACTCTGTTTTTCTTCTCAGAGTCTGAGGGAGCGTCTCTCTTTCCAGGAGAGAATGAAGCTTTTTGAATCGGGCGGCAAATAGAAAGATCTCGTTGTGTCTCTGTATGTGCGCACTTTTTTTCACGATTTTTGTGTCTTGTATATAGGCTTAATTTAATATTTATACTTAAAGGTAATGGGTTGATTATTTTTTTTATTTGTGATTTTGTACATTATGATGCAGAGATCTTTCTTTGGTCTGTCCCTGGTATGTTCAATATGTTGTCACATATTTGCTATAATTTATTTTTATAGCACTTTTAGTTCATTTAAAATGTAACTACTGCTTGAATTGAGTTTTTGTTTCTAAATAAAATCAAAAGTAAATGTATTTTTTTAATGCTAAATGTGTTGCAAGTAATTTGTACACCTGTCTTCAGAAGGCTGTGTAGTTCTTTGATGATCTTTCTCATTCACTGCCCCTTTCCAAATACAAACTCAAAGGTGTTTTCTCCAACCACATCTGTAGCATATATTCAGTTAACACACACACACACGTTCTGACGCATTTCTCTGTATTCAGACAAGAACAGAAAACTTATTCATTCAGTACTCCCCTATAAATGAAGTGTGTGTGTGTGTGTGATTTTTATTTATTTATACCACTTTTTAAAAATGTTGTGGTCCCCCCCCACCGCCTGACCAATCAGGTTGCAAGTTGTGGGGCAAGTGCCAAAAACATGGATCGTGTCAGTGAAATATTTCTTATTTAGTAAATCTTCATGATGCTCATTTACAACATTGTTGTATTTCATTTGTAACTACCAACTTGACTATTTTTAGGAGATTTACTGGTATGCAATGTTAAGTGTCCCATTTTTACTACAGTGCCCTCCACTAATAATTGCACCCTTGGTAAATATGAGCAAAGAAGGCTGTGAAAATTTGCGTTTTTACCTACCGACATGTATTAGACAGAATAGACACTCTGAAGATGAAAGTTTCTTTACTGTATTGGCATTTTTAACACTGATATTAATCAAAATAAGAAAACTGCAATATGCAAATAAGCTTTTAAACCTTCAATCATTTTAGTGCAATTAATATTGGAAGATAATAATAATAAAAAACTTTGCCATAAGCTTTTGAGATTTCCCAAGTAAATGGCAAATGGCGCACTTATATAACGCTTTTATCCAAAGCACTTTACACTTTGTCTCATTCACGCACCAACGGTAGCAGAGCTGCCATGCAAGGTGCTAACTTGCCATCGGGAGCAACTTGGGGTTCGGTGTTTTGCCCAAGGACACTTCGGCAGGAATCTGGGCCAGGAATCAAACTGCCAACCCTACGATTAGTGGACGACCCACTCTACCACATGCGCCACAGCCGCCCTTACACGAAGTTTAACGCAAGTTTGCAAATAACCATTTCCTAGTCATAAATAATGATCTGGAGCCTGTCCCAGGAAGCCTCAGGCACAAGGTGGGGTAAATCCTAGCCAGGGTGCCAATCCATCACAGGGCACCATCACATACACAAACCCATTCATATGGACACTGTGGGCATGCAAGTCAGCCTACCATGCATGTCTTTAGCCTGGGGGAGGAAACTGGAGTACCTGGAGGAAACCCCCACAGTACAGGGAGAACATGCAAACACACAGGGCAGCGGCAGATATCGAACCCCCAACTCTGGAGGTGTGAGGCAAGTGTTAACCACTAAGCCACCATGCGCCCTCCTCAGTCATTTTAAACCAAATTGATCGTCTTGTTTGTTTGCGTTAAATCTGAAATCGAGTTTATTCTAGTGCAGACAGTATACGTGGTGTGTATTTAATGTAACGTGCCCTGGTGCCTTGCTTATGTTTCTGGGACAGTTTCTTGCCACCTATGACTCCTTCAGTACCTCAGTGGGTGAAACTCCCATCCCTCTTCCCTTATTTCTTCCCTCAGGGCCATTGTGGCTACAATTAATCTTCTCTGCTTTGTCTTTTGCTCCTGTGGGGATAAAGGATAATCATTTAAATATTTAATGAAACTTCCTAGAATACTGTCTGAACATATCTCTAGTAATGCCACTAGTACCCAAGTCACATTAGATAGATAGAGACAGAGAGTGCACAATTTATTGATACCCAAGGGGAAATTTCGTCATTTATATTCTATTATATTTATTATCTCATATTATATTCTCACTCTTAGTTGAAGGATATCTAATACGTTCATACTCTATTAATGCGCCGAGAAGTTGCTGAGCATAATCTTCAAGCCGAAATTGTGAATAAAACCTCAGTCTTAAAGCAAGATACAAAACCTTTACATACTCCTTTGCAGTAAACCTCAAAGAAAACTGGTCAGCAATAAAGAATTTAGATGTGGTTGTAAATGCACACAGTGTTTAAAACCTAAACAAACCTGCTGTACCAGTGCCACTCACTTTGGTCCTATCCAGTGAAAAGATGCGTAGCGACATGTATACAGTCTTTATACTGTATGCTTATAAAGCAAACCACTGGAAAAGGACACTCTTCTACAACACAGGACCCTTCACCCAGAAGCACCTCCTCATCAGACCTCAATATTCCCAGCTCTAATCCAAACATTATTATGTGAATTTGTAGAATAATCAAAACAGTGCTCATGGCATCACAAATGAATGTCAAAGCAATGACAGATAGATGCATCCAGGGCCTCCAATGGGAATTTTGGCTCACTGATCCAGAACATTTTCATTCCCCAGGGTCTCCATTGGTCCCTGTATTCAAGATTATTCCCCTTGTGTCCTTGGAATCATCCCCACTTTTGTCCTCCTTTTATGCAGCAACAGTATGCAATATTATATACTACATTGGAGCTGGATAGTAAGAAAACACTAAATCAAATGCATTGTTTGAGTTATTTTTTCAAGTCTGAAAATCAGATTCAGACTTGATTTGTTCGGTAGCTTAATTACTTCCATTGTTCCAAAAAAGTTATTTTATACAAGGAATGTGCCGTTACAGGGGTGGTTTGATGCAGCCCCCTAAAACAATAACTTCATGCTCAGATTGCTTTCTCTTATGAAATGGCAATTTCCCAATGAGTACAATGTTTTTATTTACTGTATAAATCACTATGTCAAACCTTTTAAACATTCGTAGTTACAGTTAACATTGTGTAAGAAGCACAAGAACAAGTCACTTACAGTTATCATGATAATGATTTTTTTATTGGTGATAGCACAGGAAAATTCTTTTCTTTGCATACACCAACATACCAGGAACCAGAACATACCTGGGGTCAGAGCACAGGGTCAGCTATGATACAGCACCCCTGGAGCACAGAGAGTTAAGTGCCTTGCTCAAGGGCCCAGCAATGGCAGCTTGGCACCACCAGGGCTTGAACCCAGACCTTCTGATCAGTCACCCAAAGCCTTAACCACTAAGCCAACACTGCCCCTAAGCTTTTTACGGAGAAACCAGAAAGCACAAAGTCCTCTGCTTTAAAGACTTTCCCTTTCAAAGAAAATATTAACCATTACAAAGCACTGAGACTGGAGACTCCTTCCAGAAATCTTAAATAAATGTCACTTTACAGAAAACTTCACCATATCAATGATTACACAATTTCTTCTTTGTTAAATTATAGCACATCTTTTAATTTGTTTATTATTAGGCTTTGATGATGTGGTCCCTGTCAATTAGCTGTTTCTATAGCAATAGTAACATATTAGAACAAGTGTGGTAATATAAACCTCTTATTTGAGTTACAGCCGGAACTACTGTCTCAGCTGCAGTTATATAAACCTAACCCCTTCTGACCAATCAGATATGATAATTCAACTCGGCGGTTGTTTTTAGTAACAATCTCCATCAATGCTTTGCTGACACATTTGATGTTTATTTAACAAGTCTATGTATGATACAGTATGTAGTACCATAGCTACTATTAATTTCTAACTCCATTACTAGACCTGTATGAATACTGTATTCTTTTCCGTTACACTTGGCTTTTGCGTAAAGCTGTTATTTCTCCTTTTGCACCAGTAGATGTCGCACTTTATCTGTAATTGATGGACACGGACAAATGCATCAGCGGAACTCCAATGACTATGGAGTCTCATAAAACATAAATGAACCAGACAAATGTATTGTGTGTTGATTTATAAACAATTAAATGTGTTCACAAATATTTTAAGACAAAAATAGAGGATGAGATGATCGATAAGCTATTAATCGCTGTAGGGTTGATGGTGAGAGAGCAGGTCAAGGGGGAACGAGTTGTTGACCGGATACATCAGGGCTAACACTGTGAGTGGGCAATATCAGAGACAATTATTTTATCAACTGACAATATGGTCTACATGTAGGGTGTATCATGTGAGGCAAATGAGACGTTCCAGATGTACAGTACCTATTCACTTGCAAAGTGTCTTATTGCTTAAGCACAAGCTTAGTATTAATGAATTCATTCATGTTGGGACCTTTATATTTTTCAGAACAGATCAGAGGTGGAAGACACTTGACTAACTCAGAAACTTCAGTATCTTTTTACTCCTAGCGTTTTTCTTTTTAACCTTCATTACCCGTCAATTCAATTCAATTTGATTTGTATAGCGCATTTAACAATGGACATTGTCTCAAAGCAGCTTTACGGAAACATGTAAACACAGGATACAGATTTTTAAATGTGTGAATTTATCTCTAAAAACTCCCTAAGATGATATGAGAAAAAAAAAAAAAAAACCTTGAGAGGAACCAGACTCAGAAGGGAACCCGTCCTCATCTGGGTAACACCGGATAGTTCATTATGTTTTTTATATGAAGTCTGCTTGTTGAACTAGTTCACTGTTCACTAAAGGAGACCTGAGTGCAAAATTGTATGTGGAAATTGCAGTCCCAAGGCCATAGTAGTAACCGTAGTCCCAGCAACCACCGCGAGAATGTCCATGTGGAATTGAGGTCCAAAACCATGGTATACTTCAAGCTGTACCATCCTCAGCATTCTCTAGCCTGTAGCCTCCAATTGATGAGTTACAAATATCAAATTTCAAATGCCACCAGATTTTTCTTTTTCCTTTTCTTTTTCCAAATTAAAAATGAAATATCGGCCTTTAAAATTCACCACCAAATCCAAAGAATTATGTTGAGTTAACTTTAAACTTGTTGGTTTGTAATTTAGCTATTTAAATTGGTTAGCTAGTTGGGTTTTGTAAATGTATTTCTTTATCTGGTATGTTATGAATTAAAAAATATTCATGAATGCATGTATTTACTTATGAATTATCTGAGTTTTATGCATTTAAGTTTAACAAAATTATTCTAATAACATAAGTTAAGACCGCAGCTTGGAAGCTGAGAGGTTGGCCTACATAACTCTCCGTCTGCACGGTGCTTAAGCGAACTGTCGCTATATTTCATATCTTGGAGAACACGATGATGCTTTATGTAGGTGTGCACAGCCAAGTCCTAACACCTAGAGTGTTAAATGAACAATTTGCTACATCTGAGTCCAGCTGGTCTTATCTGAGCACAGTAGGTGTTAATTTAACACAGGGGATTTTGCTGTGTGGACTGCGTTGTACTGCATTTCAAAATTTGCTGAAAGAACGAGGACGCGTTACAGAAGCTTGGTGTAATTCCCCAGGCCAGCTAGCTTATACTGACAAGACCTGGATCTAAATCTGTAGCATTTTGTGCACTCCTTAGATTTGCTGATAGCGGTTTATGTTGCGTTTTTGGTCTGTGTAGGTGTGCGAGAGAGATAAAGAATGAACAGCAGGTGTGTGTGCTTCTTGATTAAATTTCTGAAGGCTTCTTTGTGTGTGTAATTAGTGATGAATTATTCATGTTGCTTTGAAGCACTGATCTCTTCATTACAGGGAGTTTAGACAACATTGATTAATTTTGGAAATGACAATCCAAAAGTCTCTCTCTCTCTCTCTCTCTCTCTCTCTCTCTGTGTGAGTGTGTGTGCACGCGCTACAGCGTCCACCCTCTTTGGTTCTTCTTTCAGGGCATTTGTGTTCCCATGGAAACAAGTTTAGATATCTGTACATGTCACTCACTGGCTATCTCTCCATCAGGCCTTTTAATTTTTTTCTCCTTACTTGACTTTACATCTTTTCCCCATTGCCCTGGCCACTGGCAGTTTAAATATATTATGGGTAGATCTGCAATAATAACGAGGCTGATGTTGCTTGATAGCTATATCCGTTCATGATGCCAGTGTCTTTCTGAATGACAGTTAACAAATAAACACAGCTCTGTCTAACATCAATTGGCTGAGGAAAAACATCAGTAAATATAATCATGGTTTGAGCGAAAACAGAGATCCATGATTAGCTCCGTGATTGTCTCCAGGTCTACTGAGACGGTCGGATAAAGTGAGCTAAGCTTTCAGTTCTCTGCATGTCAGTCTTTTATGTAAGTGGTCTCTACCTGTGTTGTGCTTTTGTACCACTCACCTCAATTTAGTCTGGTTAGAGGCTCATTTCTCTGTCGAGGACTCTGATGCTCATACTCTCATCCACAGCATTAAGAAGTTCTGGTCTTTTTGTGTTCGTCAGAAAACAGCCTAGAAAAAGTCCATCATTCCTGACAGTGGTTTTCTCCATATTTACTTGGAGGATGTGGAATTGTGAGTGAACACTTCAGTAATTTTAATATGCGTTGTCAAATCAAGTGACCGTTAACAGCACTACAACTGCCTACGCAATGTACATGTTATGGCCAAAAGCTTGTGGACAAATGACCAGCACGCCCATATGTGGTTCGTTCCCAAACTGTTATTGCAAAGTTGGAAGCACACAGTTGTTTAGAATGTCTTGGTATGCTGTAGCATTACAATTTCCCTTCACTGGAACTAAGAGGCCCAAACATGATCCAGCATGACAGTGTTAATGTGCACAAAGTGAGCTCCATAGAAACAAGGTTTGCCAAAGGTTGGAGTGGAACATCTCCTCACCCAACATCAGTGCCGGACCGCTCTAAATCTGAATGAGCACAAATCCCCACAGCTACGCTCCAGAATCTAGTGGAAAGCCTCAGATGAGTGGAGGTTATTATAACAGCAAAGGGGGATTAAATCTGGAATGGGATGTTCAATAAGAAAATATGAATGTGATGGTCAGGTGTCCATATACAGTACGTTTTGGCAAGACAGTGGATGTGTGGCAGCCTGGGAAAACCCTTCACCTAGTCAAAGTTTGAGATTTTCTATTATACAGTTCTGGAAACTGTACTGAAATACACGTCAGCCATAACATTAAAACCTACACATGATGTGAATAACATTGATTATCTTGTTTTTAGATAGATAACATTGATTATCTTGTAAGATAATGGCACCTGTCAAAGGGTAGGATATATTAGTAAGCATGTGAACAGTCAGTTCTCGAAGTTGATGTGTTGGAAGCAGGAAAAATGGGCGAGCGTAAGGATCTGGACAAGGAACTTTGACAAGGGCCAAATTGTGATGGCTAGACGACCGGGTCAGAGCATCTCCAAAACGGCAGGTGTTGTGGGGTGTTCCCGATGTGCAGTGGTCCGTACCAACGAAAAATGGTCCAAGGAAGGACAGCCGGTTAATCAGCGACAGCATATATGTGTCACTATAAGTCACTTTTAAAGGCGTGTTTAAAAGGCATTTAAACAGAAGCCTCATCGTAGTGTCTTCTCTCGACTGATCTCTGTTCAAACTAACATAGGTGGATAAATAACCTATTTTTATGAGGTCATTTAAACATTTTAACACTTTGCTCATTTGAACATTGTGTATTCTGTATTGTGACAGAACGCTCTTCTCTGTTTTGATGAGGAGCATCGCAGACTTTTGGACTGCCAATATCTTATCACTGAATTGATTAGGCTTGTTTCACAAAGCTATGCAACAACTTGATCAATGCATGATGTTTACTGTGTGAGGAAATCACTTTTTTTTTTAATCACTGCATTTGTAAAACTGGTTTCTTATACAATAAGTTTTCTTTACAGGCAGAGGCAACGTTAGAAAGTTACCCACACTGTAAAACTGGATAAGTCAATTTAATGAAAAAAAATTTGAGGAAACTAATTACCTCAATATTTTTAGCTTGATAAATCAATTTCTTTAAGCCAAATACACTTAGAGTTAATTGAGTTACATTTTGTTGTATTTAAGTGTATTTGGCTTAAAGAAATTTATTTATCAAGCTAAAAAGTTTGAGGTAATTAGTTTCCTCAAATTTTTTGAGTTAAATGAACTTATCCGGTTTTACAGTGCATGTCATTCTATTAAAATAGGTTTGTTAATTATATATTGACAAAAATATATTTGTCAATAATATACTTTGACATTGTTTCTTAAAGTATTAAACTATATTATTGGCAGACTTTATTTTGGCCAAAACACAATTTCCTTTTCCAAAATTCAGCCACTGCAACATCCAACATGGTTTCCCATGACTTAAATATAACAAACATTTAACTCAATTAACTCTATTTAAGTGTATTTGGCTTAAAGAAATTGATTTATCAACTTTAAGGCAATTAGTTTCGTCAATTTTTTGGATGTAAATGAACTTATCCGGTTTTACAGTGTACACATCATTATACTTCTAATGTAATATCTGTAATATGTTTCCTGTAAATACTACCAGCAGCTGGTTCTTTCTGCAGAGGAAATAAGAACTGTTTTTCTAGGTAGCAGCCAAATGACTTCTAAGTGTTAACAAACATAATAAATTGACCAATGGAAAAAAGAAATGCAAGACAAACTACAGCACCTTGAAGATACAGATTTGAGAAGGCATCAAGATTGCCCTTATTTTATGTTTTAACTGATTTCAGTCATGATCATTACAATTTGATCCCATAAATAAACACATAGAAATCATGGACTTGTCTTAATATGTGACATGATACAATTAAAACAGTTTTAAACCATTTTAAAACAAAGAGTTAAGGTAATGTAGTCAGCATTGTCGAAAGAAGTAGCATGAAGAACCATGGCAAATATTCTACCCATTTTATTAGCTAGAAAAAAATAGAAATTACATGCTGTTAAATATTCAATTGCAATTTAGAGGGTAGTTCTGTAGTCCTGTGGAGTCTTGTTTTGGGTTTAATGTAGCACGCCATTATCTAAGTAATGCTTGTTGCCTTGTGAAGCTCCAGTGACTCTGAACTGTGTGCAGGTGTGTGTGTGTGTGTGTGTGTGTGTGTGTGTGTGTATACAGTACCCTCCACTAGCATTGGCACCTACTGTAAATATGAAGGCTGTAAAAAATTATTGTTCAACCTTTTGATCTTTTGTTCAAATAATTCACAAAAATACTCTGCTTTCATATCAAACAATTGCAAACAAAACACAAGTTTAATATATATATATATATATATATATATATATATATATATATATATATATATATATATATATATATATATATATATATATATATATATAACTTTGCAACAATCATTTGTGTGCAACAATTATTGTTAGCTGTTTAGTCAGTACTTTGTGCTACCTCCCTTTGGCAAGATAGCAGCTCTGAGTCTTCTCCTATAATGCCTGTTGAGATTGGAGAATGCATGGCAATCGATCTGAGATCGTTCGTTCCTCCATACAGAATCTCTCCAGATCCTTCAAATCTTGAGGTTCACGCTGGTGGACTCTCCTCTTCAGTTCACCCCACATGTTTTCTATGGGTTTCAGGTCAGGGGACTGGGATGGCCATGGCAGGACATTGATTTTTTGGTCAGTAAACCATTTTTGTGTTGATTTTGATGTATGTTTTGGATCATTATCCTGCTGAAAGATATAACCAATGGTTTGATGTCCATGAGAGCAGATTATTTTTGTCAATTCTTTGAACAAAAGATCATTTACATTTTACATTTATTCATTTAGCAGATGCATTTATCCAAAGCGACTTACAAATGAAGAATTACAAGCAAAGCGATATATCAAATGGAGAACAATACAAGTAGTGCTTACAAGATTTAGAATTGAGTTCTTGAAAAGCAAAGTGTGCAGAGTAGAGGTGTTAGAGCCAGAGGAAGTTTTTTTTATAATGTGGGGCTGGCATTTTAAGGGTTAGTTACGTGCTCACAAATGAGGTAGGTCTTTAACTGTTTTTTTTGTTTTTTTTAAATAGTGGCAGATTCTATGGTTTGGATTAATTTGAAGGTTCTGGAAAGGGTTCAAGAAATTAAACAATAAAGACAATTTTTCACTGCCTTCTTTGCTCATATTTACCAAGGGTGCCAATATTAGTGAAGGGCACTATGTACTCTATACTGTGCTGAGTAATCAGCAGCAACAGAGTTGGGAAGCGGATTCAATCTCTCAGGGTAAACATCTTATGTAACCATATGACACACACACATTTACAGATGTTAACGGTCACAAAGAAACAAATGCCACAAATGCACCATCTCTCAGGTTGATCACATCCTGTTTAATTCCAGACCTCATTTTGCATCCAGTGTATTTTCAGATGGCTCTTAAAATACATAGGTAAATATGTACATCTTAAAATCTGAAGGAAGACATCTATGACCATTATTTTAAATCATAAGAAAAGACAAAGAGAGATGAACTACTGTCCATGCATTATATCACGTGAATCATGGGACCTTTGGGTTCATTTTTGAACTTTGAATTTTGTACCAAAGAAAATTTTTTTCATAAAAGTTTTTACCTTTATGCTTTACAAACTGATCTGAAATCCAGAATGACTTCCATTTCTAATGCTAGATCTTGCTTTCTTACATCTTGCATATTTCAATGTGGTTTTTACATCATTACTGTGTCAAAATGTTCAGAGATAGCAATTTGTAAATAAAAGAGAAGTATAGAAATAGGAAGTGACCACTTGGATTTGGCACATGCACATATGAGTCTAAACCATATGAGTCTCTTAGTATGAGATGGATAGATTACGAGACTCAGTGATTAAACCTCACACTGTATTCATTAATATTTATTTATCCCCTCCTCCAGATAGCTTAAATGTCTATTTTTATCTTTTACATGCATATTATAATGAATATGCATAGACATATAATCTCTTATACCGTGTGATTTGAAATCCCCCTTAAACCTTTGCTTAATGTTTGTAGAGATACAGGCTTTGTGTCTAAGTGATTGTCTCTGTAGCAGCTTTTACAGTGTGGCTACTTTCATGGGCTTTACATTTGGTAATGCATCTGTCTCTGATTATGTTATTTAAGGATCATTTCACAGATGGTTGCCCAACACCAGCGGGAAATGTCATGTAGAAATGTGTGGGTAAGAGACGCTAATAAACTGAGTGACAAATTCTCTGTACAAATCCACATAACCTTCTAATAACCATATGCAGCCTTCATCTGTTCTTGTTTGATTAACAAGACATTGCTAACTAGAGTAGATCAATTTAGAAGTGGGGACGGAGACGATGGGACCAAAATAAAAACAGTTGCAGAAGTGGGAAGCCAAATATGAAACTTGTAGGCCGAAGCAAGTTGGAGTGGGAGTGTGTTGGATGCGGCATATTTACTGGATGGTGCTGGACTACTTTCATAATTTCGACGGATCCTCCTGATCGAATCTAGAAAGATGCACCAATAATATAAAATTATGAAAGTAGTCCTGTGCCATTCAATGATGTTTGTGTACGCAGCTGCATATGGCAAATTATATAAACTATTTGAAATGATGAACGTTTAATTCGGATTCTTTATAGAGCATGTTTGATTTAGTTTCTCCTTAAGTGTTAATTAATATATTAACTAACAAACATGTACTAACATTTACATAAAGTGGTCGTTATTCAGGCATGAATTCATAAGACTTATGTCGTAGTTAAGGTTAGCTCTTCATTAGTTCATGAATGGCCGGCTGTGGCTCAGGTGGTAGAGCATGTTAGCGGTTAGCGGTTCGATTTCTGGCCCACGTGACTCCACATGTTGAAGTGTCCTTGGGCAAGACACTGCATCCCAAGTTGCTCCTGTTGGCAAGCTAGTGCCTTGCATGGTAGCTCTGCTACCTTTGGTGTATGCGTATGTGTGTGAATGAGTGAATGTAAACCAGTGTAAAGTGCTTTGTAGAACCGCGAAGGTTAAAAAAAAAAGTCCATTTACCATATAGTACATGCCTTAACTCATCATTCGTTCATATTTCAGTAAGTATTAATTCAGGTATTCGTGCAACCTTTTAGAGAAACCAAAAATACCACGTTCATTCGAAATGATCACAGATGTGCGGGATTCCTTCAGAAATGGGCAAGAGTTGGATTTTTATTATTATTTTTTAAACAATCCCACTTACAACTCTAAATAAATGCATGTTTAGTGTTTGATTTATGTGTGATGTGGATAGAATTGCCGTCTCACAACTCCAGCTCTCCTGGTTTGATCCTGAGCTCAGGTTGCTGTTACTTTGAATGGAGATTTGCAAGTTCTCCTCATGTCTGTGCGACTTTCCAGCAAGTTCTTCAGTTTCATCTCACCGACCAAAAACTCGGCAGTCGGCAGAAAAACTAATCTGCCATCCTATCAAGGGTGTATTCCTGCCTTGTGCCCAGTGTTCCTGGGATAAACTCTAGATTGCACCTCAACCCTGTCCAACCCTGAAGATGAAGGAATGAATAAATTGGTCTGCTTATCTGAATATTGTCTTGAGTCATTTGACTAAGAGGGGTCATAATATTAATGAGCTTATACTAATAGGATCTAAAGAAGTGACTGGTTAAAAAAAAAACTTCTTAAGGTTTTTAAGGAATTAATTTAATAATCTAGTTATCCAGCCAATTACCATGACCCAGGTTTCCAAGGCTGTGATAAGTTTTTATACATAGCAGACTGATTTACAGGTATGTATGGACGAACGTGAGGAAGGCCTGCTGCTTGTCTGCCTTTGCTCTTTTTCTCTTCTCTATTCCCCTCTCTTTTGGAGAACAAGGCTGGTTGTAATCTGTATCTGTGAAACGTTTAATTTATTAAAATTATCTTACATAATGCCTTCTTTATTTAATCAGGCACACTCGTTTTCTCCCACAGAGAGAAGTGATGGATGGGGTGAGTGGGTGAACTCTCTACTCATTTATTCCTCCTTTGTTTCGCACGTCTCTTTGTACTGCCTGCCCCTCCCAGACCTTTGTCTAATTTTTAAAAGAGAGTGAGGTATCTAGGAGATCATCATCAGAACACTGCAATAATAGCTGCAGTAGCTGGGAGTGTGTGTGGGATTTTTGTGGATTACTTAAGCCGTGACTGTGTTCCTGATAACCCCTGCAGAAAGTGAATAATCACACCATACACGTGTGAAAATTACAAATGTGAAAGTTATGTGTCATATATAGTGTTTCACAGATTTTTCAAATGTGATTTTTTTTTTTTAAACACAATTTATTTATTTTCAGATGCGATTTTGAAAAAATGTTTCATGTGATTTTTTTAACACACAATTCATTTATTTTCACGTGATTTAAAAAAAATATTCACGTGATTTATTTTTTTTCAATTATTCATTTATATTTACATCTGTTTTTTTTTAAATGGTTCGCACGCTATATTTTTTCCAATGACAAATCTATTTTCATGTGATTTTCTGAAAAATGAGTCATGTTCATGTGATTTGAAAAATGTTTCACGTGAGTTTTTTTTAACCACACAATTAATTTCATTTCACGTTTCATTTATTTTCAAATGTGATGCTTTAAAAATGAGTTACGTATTATTTTTTTAATGATTTGTTTATTTTCACGTGATTTCCCCCCAATTATTTGCTTATTTTCACATACGTACATAGTCACAGGTGAGTGTAACATTTCAGATATTCCACAGTTAGGCTGACTGTTTAAACACGTCCCCATTGCCCAAATGTTAAAATCTTTAAGCATTTCATCATCATCATCATCATCATCATCATCAAGGCTTCATATTGCACTGTGCCCTTTTACATAAATAAGCCTTTAAACCATGAGACCTGCTCATAGTATTTAAAGCCTGGTAAATATCTGAGTCATGATGTGATGGAGATAATAATGGAGATATTTATATCTGAGATTGATTTGGTTTAAATTTCAGGAGCTTGTTTATGTTACCCTGATTTTTTTTCTTTTCTCCAAATGTAATCAGATAGTGTTACTCTTAGTTATCGTGCCAGCAGCCTCCAATAAAGCTTGAAGCTCAAACACATCCAATATAGTGCTCACACTAGATATATAATAGATATCCTGCTCAATCATTTGCACTAAACATCATTTAGGTGCAATTGAAATTAAACAGTTGTACTTAGATGCAACCAACGTTCTCTCTGAGCTTAGTCTGCTGTGCAAGAGAGTGCATCCTGAGCATGAACGAGTGTGTGTTTGGAGGGTAAATTGTCGATGTGTTTCTAGAAAAATAATGACTTTTAAAACACACACACACACTGATTAATTTACACACTTCTGAAGATATAAGACACTGAGTTTTCTAGCTATCTGCTAGCCTGGGTGCCATTTTGTTTTTATTTTAAAATGAATGACAATTCAAGGTTTGTAGTGTTAATATTGAAAAAAATAAATATATGAAATAACTGTAGGTTTAACATTTGAGATTCATAATGTTGTTGAGTGACTGAAGTGCTACAACATACAAGGAGTGTTAGGGTATTAAAACTGATGTAATGACAACCTTATTGCTTTGAGTTATACCAAACAAAATGGATTGTAAATCTGTCTATTGTTAATTATTGTGCTGATGAGTGTATGATAAGTAGATATTTTCAGGGGGAATTCTACAGAACCAAAAGAATGTGTCGGAAGTACCTAGCAGATATCTGTCCAAATCTGGCACCCAGGATAGCTCGGTATTGCATTATCACTTACAGTAAAGCTATCACTGCAAACTACAGCATGAAACAAGGAATCCTAGTTCAAGTTTTCCTACAGGAAGGCCATCCAGCAACAGTCATGAACATAATGTCGCCTGTCCTTGACTGCACCATGGCACTAAGTCAGCAGGGTCAGTGGTTCATATTGGCACTTTCTTTGCTTTGTATCTGTCAGTTCAAGCCGAAACTATAGGGACAGATCTGATCTACGTTAAAATAAAATTCTCTAGAGGTGAGTGTCCAGGGTCAGTCATGTCAGAGATCATATCTCCGACTCTTTATGGTGTGATCTCTGGTCTGAGTTCAGGCTGGCTGATAGGGTTTCCATCTCAGTCCCCAAAATTCCCCTTACATCTTCCTCCTCCTCTTCCTCGTCCTCCCTGCTGAATGCCAGCTCATTCTCGTAACAGAAATTAGCAGTGGAGTGCAATGACCTGCTGTCCTCAATGTCTTTGGCACTACAGCGTGGTGTAGAGGGGACCTCATAAGTCTTGTGGAAGTGCGTAAAGTCTACCTTGTAGTGGTTCTTCTCCTCAAACACTACTGGCTCAAAGCGATGACCCCATAAGATTTCGCTGGACAGGTAAGAGCTACGCACCTGAGCTGTCATTGCCGTGGCCTCGACCATACCCTCAAGGATCACCACAATCTCAAAGTCTTCACTAACCAGGTCTTGTTTGCTGATTCCAAAGAGTGGGCTCTCCTCATTTATCTCATGGATGATGGTCAGAGGAGAAACAAGGAAGATGCGGTCGATGCCTTGGTCGTAGCCAACATTGATGTCAATCTGGTCAAGTGGGATGTACTCACCCTCTTCCGTCACTCTTGGTTTAATCAGCTGTGCTCGTACATGGGCCTCAACGATGTGACTTTTGCGCAAGTTTCCTACACGCCACATTAAGCACAGCTTTCCATCACGCATAGCTATGACTGCATTGTGCGAGAATAGCAATGTCTGTGCACGCTTTTTGGGCCGGGCCATTTTAGCCATGATGGCACCAATCATGAAAGCATCAATGATACACCCCAAAATAGACTGTACAACAACCATAAACACAGCCAGCGGGCATTCTTCAGTCACACAGCGGAAGCCATATCCGATTGTGGTCTGGGTCTCGACTGAGAACAGGAAGGCTGCCACAAAACTGTTGACCTGCATGATGCAGGGTATGAACTCTTCATTGGAGCTTCTCTCAAAGTCACCGTGTGCAAGGGCAATGAGCCAGAAGATGAAACCGAACGCCAGCCAGGACAGAATGAAAGCAAGAGAGAAGAGAAAAAACATCCAGCGCCAACGGATGTCCACACAGGTCGTGAAGATGTCGGCCAAGTAGCGCTGCGATTGCTCTTCCATGTGTGAAAAGTTGACGTTACACTGTCCGGTTTTGTTAACAAAGCGGCTGCGTGGCTTTCGCCGTGTCTGGATCTTACCATTTCCAAAGCCATTGCCGAGGGCCGGCATGTTGCTGTGGTGATGGAAGTCCTCCTCCGACGATGACACGACGTTGTATCGAGGGGTCTTTCCCACACTCATGCCACTCGGCCCAGTCAGGACGACCAGTGGGGGGGACACCAGGCCGCTGTCTTTCTACCAATCGCTGCACAGGACACAAGAACCTGAGAGAAAGCAACAGGTAAAGTGAGTCACATGAGCACCTCGATTACACCAGTGTACTTTTTAGATTTAACCAAAGGCAGGCTTTGTATACATACATGCTGAAGTGTCCTATGAGGTATGATCCATTTCTAAATTCTTGCATCCACAGTCTGAAATCTGAGTATGTTTAAGTAAGCGGAAAATGCTTACTTTGTCATTAATGCAGTTATTGGGCAAGATAGACATTAAAACCCTTTTAATCCCTGCAATAAAGTAAACTGCAAACTATGTTAGAACGAATGTAACATGAGCTTCTAGTGGAATTCCGAAGGGGGGGGGGGCAATGGGCTGTGTAGAGCTGTGTGCCCAGCTGTGTAGCATGGTAATTTACCAGAGTGCCAGCTGTTGACGTCACAGCTATTAAAGACGCTATCATGGTTTTCGTATGTACCATCGTGAGTACCATGTCCTCGGATCACGGTAGGTGAATCGTTTAGTTCTGTTCCTCGAGCTAAACGATCTTGCATGCGTTCCAAATTGAGGTTGTGAGACCTGTTTGTTGTTAAGGTCATCGATTTTGCACGCGTTAAGGTGGGCTGAGTGAGGTGTCGTATCGGTATAGCTCCTCCCCCTCAGTCGCGGAGCCACGGGGCTGCTTGATTGGTGCTGCTTGATTGCTTTGGGGCTGCTTGATTGGTGCTGCTTGATTGTGTTTGGTTTTGTGTTAGTTACTGTCACTAAGGTCACAGTTCTTTAATTGAACTGTGCTGTAACAGTGTTTATCAGTGATGCTGATACTGCTAGGTGGTAGTAGTGGTTTTGGTCCGTCTTGGTAAACTTGCTCCCTGTACTCAGTTTGAGCTCGAGGTTATCTGGGTTTTTGTTTAATTCTTTTGTTTGTCTGCTTTGAGCAAATTGTAATTGATTTGTGTTTTTGTTTTCTTCTTGTAGGAGCTGAGTGCTTCCTGAGGTTTAGGGAGTTCTTGGCTGCACCTTGGGCTTTACTATATTAAGAGTCGTTATTACTGCTGTGTTTATTTGCAGTGAATTTTGTGGGGATGATTCTGATTAGTGGGGTGCTTTTCCCTTTTTGTACAGCCGGTGTTGTCGTACTAGTCTGCACTTCATACAGGAAGCCTCAGTCCTCCTATGATTATTGCTGATTCCCTTTTCCCTCGTGTTTTATTTAACCAGTGCCTGACTGTGTTGGCTGCTTCTTTTAAAATAGTTAATGGTAAATGTGCACTTATATAGCGCTTTTATCCAAAGCGCTTTACACTGTGTCTCATTCACACATACACCAATGGACACACACCAATGGTAGCAGAGCTGCCATGCAAGGTGCTAGCTTGCCATCTAGCTTGGGGTTCAGTGCCTTGCCCAAGGACACTTCAGCATGTGGAATCACCCGGGCCGGGAATCGAACCACAAACCCTACGATTAGTGGACAACCCGCTCTACCAACTGCACCACAGACGCCAACAATAAAATGTATTTTTGCATGGAAACCCATGCCTCTTGCCTGTTCTAAGTGGAACGTACTTGCGTGTCTTTATCTGGGTTATTTTCCCTGTTTTCACGGGGTGCCGTAGTTGGTACAAAACGAGCTGCGTAGCTACACATGGCATAATTGGCAGGATCACTATAGTATATAAACGAAATGAACGAGCCACATTGCTGCACTAATATTATTCAGTGCTTCCAATTACAAATGTCGCCGATCCCTTTTTCTTTAAACATTCTTATTCAAAAAAAAAAAAAGAAAAAATCCTTATAATACAAAAATAAAGTGCTGAGAAGGTGCTTGAAATGTATTGTAGATCTGTACCAATCCTGCCAAAGTCATTTTCAGAACACTACACAACAATAACTGCATTTATTACTCTGCTATAGTCAATATTCTGCTATCGATGGGTTCATGGTGCTTATGGATTGTTGACTTTTGATCTCGACAGAGCTGAGAGTATACGGATAAATGCTCATTGCTGAAAATGCAAAAATAAAAAAAGGTTTGCACTGTCATAAAGTGTAACAGCTGTGCTTATTAAATATTAAGTGTTAATATGAATTGATTAAAATAGGTTTCTTAACTCAAAGATATAAATAATTAAAAAAAAACATTTAAAACTAATAATAGCTAGAATGATAACAGAAAAATGAGACAGGACAGAATTTTCAATACAATTTGTCAAATTATTAAAATGTAATGTTATTAGTTGTTCCTAATGACGTTTCATGTGCAATAATTAAACGGTAATGATAAAATGCAACATTGTACAGCCGAATAGAAAACAAAGGAATTGCAACTTTAAAGGCGAAATAAAGAGATTTCAAAACAGCTGAGGGTTTTAGTGGAAATGCAGTGTACAGAAGCCCTAAGTGTCCATGTATTATCTATTTCTTTCCTGTTTTCTCATGATCTTGACATGATGACATAAAAAGCTGTTTTCTCACATCATTTTATCATGAGAAAATCTGACTGGTTTTGCACACACGTTGGCAACTTCACCATCGCCATCGTAAATTTAATAATTGGCCGCTGTAGAGTTGGACTTTATCTCTGCATTAAGAGAGACGGCTGTGCCCTTCTCAACTGTCGGGCAGTAATGTGAAAACTGCCAATCACTGACAGACACAGAGCTGTTTCAGCTTCAAAAACAAATTTGTTCCTCCATGATGATGTGAGATTGCGCTAAGCCTTTGCTGCGTCCCGAACAATTAAAAACATGTTATTTCGAGTAGACAGAAAAATGATGCCGTGGTCACGGGAAAACATCTATTATGTTATCTTGAGATCACAAGAAAATGATGTTGTGATCAGAACTTAAGGTAAGAATTCAAGGCCTCGTAAGACTTTCATATACAGTGTGGTTTAAATAAAAAGAACAAAGTCTAGTACAGTGCGGTGAAATGAATTCACACGAATCACTTTGCTTTTAATTGTTTTGCTATTTTAAAAACTCATTTCATCTTTGAGGCTTATTTGTATATTTTATATATACACACACACACACACACACACTTTCATCACTTCATATAAGACTAAATTGAGACAAAAATGGAAGTGATGAAAGCAGATTTTGTGAAGTGTTAATAATGTGTTACTCTGGGATTGTGTATCCAGCCTGCGTGTTTCCTTGTGCTGCTATAAATTCTTGTGTCTGCACTGCAGCAGATGTAACAATTAAAATTAGACAAACTTCACACTTTTTCTGCGAAACTCAAATCCACACCTTACTTCAGTGCAGCGGCACATACAACTGTCACCTTCCGTGGGAGTGAGGATTAAACTACACCCCCTGATCTTCATCATAACCCCCAATACTATTTTTTTTTTTATTATTGTTCGAATTTCATTATTTGTAGTTTGTGGTGCTGTGTCGTTTCTCTCAGAGTCCTGTTTTGGAAGCTGCCCATGGGGTCCGGATTTAGGCGCCCAGTCCCTGCCTGACTCAACTGATCTGCCTTTCTAATAATAGACAAGTATCTCAGGGAGGCTAGAGACATATACACAGACACACATGCACGCACACACATCCACTTCCAAGGGTCTGGGTGACATACTGTACTCATGCCAGAGGCTTCGGTACATACACTTGAGGTGCTGCTATATCAGTGAGTGTGAATATCTGAGGAGCCTTAGATCAGATGAATGCGAGAATGAGAAAAACATGCCATATCATTTCCTTCATACACACACACATGCACACATACATGGTTTCATCCTTACAGTGCACAGGAATAAAAGAATCAGATGAAGAAATGGAGGGATATAGAGGTTACCATGGAAACCGGTCTGGTAGAGGTTGTGTGTGCATGTGAGTGTTTGAGGGGTGACTGCCGGCTTCATGCAGTGGTATTTTAGTCATCCTCCAGGTGGCCAATCACTCAGAGAGTGGGAGAGAGAGGGAGAGAAAGAGAGAGTGAGAGAGAGAGAGACAGGGATTTGATGTGATACAGGTCAACGAGAAGGAGAAGTGAGAGGCAGAGTTGAGTTTTTGGTGCCGGAGGGAGAAACACCTGTTACTGCAGTGAAGCTGGCATGGTCACTGCTTCCTGCAGAGATGCCAGGTAGTGTGGCTGAGTGCTCCGCGTGCCCTGAAAGAACAGCCCGCTCTCTCCGCAGTCCAGGATTCAGCACTTCCCTTCAAACATGCTGTACTGTGCTAAACCTGCTGCTTCATAGTGTATCGGGAATACTCCAGTGTGTTTCTAACATAATCTCTGCCTATGTGTCTATGAGTAATTAACACTGACATGAATGGCATGGTGTTTCTCTGTACTGAGAAATGAATGTGAAATCTAATACAAGTTTACACACAGCTGTAGAGATTTCAAATAAACTAAATTTAAGCTGTTACTCTCTAGGACAGGAGAGAAAATCCCTCCAAAACCTACCTGTTTTTAGGTAGTTTGATCCAAGTTTTCAAGAAAAGTCACATGAATAATCCTGATTCACATGTGAAATTAAACCACAGGGTTTTTAGACACTACATGTTATATTTAATAAAGTTCTTCACATTAATAGACTTTGTATTGTACATGTACTTGATTTTATTCTTTTTTTTTGCGATGACCACATGAGATGACATGTATACGATATCTCTGTAAGGGATTCTGGGTACTTTGTGTAACGTTTTCTCCTCTTTGTGTCAATTAACATGATACAAGTCTTTGGAAAAGAAATGAAGGTTATGGTAAAGTCGGAAGTGAGGTTACAATTTAAATTAAATTCAGTCACATCACCCTTTCATTTTTTTTTGGTTGGTTTTGTGGTTAGCATATGAGATCACTGAGTCACTTCTGTTCTTCATCGTCATGGGTCTCTCCCTCTAAATGGACAATGTACATATTTAGAACTTCATTTACCTTAATATACTTGATTGACTAATTTATGAAAGCAGTCCGCAAAAATACATTTGAAATAAATGTTTGATGTCTTCCCAAATATATATATAAATACATTGTGCAACAATTATTAGCACCTATACTATATTTGATTTTTTTTTTTAGTACACCTGAGTGACTAGAAACAGGAAATGTTTCAACCCTGACTTCCTGTTTCACAGGGGTATAAATATGAGGTAACACATAGGTCAAATTCCCTTAATCGTAAGAAATAGCATAAGCATTGAAAATGCCCATTTCCACCATCAGGGCAATAATTAAGACTCTCCAGAATACTAGAAATGTTGTGAATCATCTTGGAATTGGACGTGTGTCTGTATTGTCCGAATGCACTGTGAGAGGATGGTTCGAGTGGCCAAAAAATCTCCAAATATCACAGCTGGAGAATTGTAGAAGTTAGTTGTGTCTTGGGGTCAGAAAGTCTCCAAAACTACAATCTGAAGTCACCTACATCACCACAAGTTGTTTGGAAGGGATTCAAGAAAAAAGCCTCTACACTCATCCAAAAACAAACTCGAGCGTCTTCAGTTTTCCAGACACTACTGGAACTTCAAATGGGATCGGGTTCTATGTTCAGATGAAACCAAAATAGAGCATTTTGGAAATAAACACCAGAGGTGGTTTTGGTACACAGAGAGGTAGCCATATGGAAAAGTACCTCATGTACACAGTTAAATATGGTACTGGCTCTTTTAATGTTTTTCTGCCAGAGTACCAGGACATTTTGTTAGGATACATGGCATCATGGACTCAAAATATCAACAGATATTAAAAGAAAACCTACTGCCTCTGCCAGAAAGCTTAAAATGGACCGTGGTTGGATCTTCCAGCAGGACAATGATCCAAAACATACATCAAAGCAACACAAAAATGGTTTACTGACCACAAAATCAAGGTCCTGCCATGGTCATCCCAGTCCCCTGACCTGAAACCCATAGAAAACCTGTGGGGTGAACTGAAGAGGAGAGTCCACCAGCGTGGACCTCGAAATTTGAAGGATCTCTAGATATTCTGTATGTAGGCATGGTCTCAGATCCCTCCCTAAGTCAAGTGCCATAGCCTCTCAACTTCAATTACTTTGAGGTTATGCCATTATTCATGTTGTCCAGCCCCAACAAAATCTATGGTCATGAGTTACTACAGAGAGAATTTCATATACACAGTTGTTGTTTTTTGTTGTTCTTTTCTCAGTACAGGTAGCTGCATTCAGTTCATTGTCTCCACTAATTGTGCATACACTACAGATGTGAAAGATGGAAATGAGGTTTTATGCTTTAAAATAGCCTTACGATCGTGTTAACACCCTCTCAATTTGGTGCTCATGCTCCCTTTTTTTAAGGGCCTGTACTTTAATCCACTCACGTAGATTAGTAGGACATGGAAAGATAACATGGGATGGAGAGTTCATTTTAATTAAAGTTATTAGAAAGCATAGCATCCTAATCACGCTCCTGGAAACGAAGCACGTCTCCGGTCAAGTGTAGATTTGATCAGTGAAGCGGTGGAGGCAAGATTATAACGTGGCTTCATTCTGAGAAGTCGAACTTGGAGCCTCGGCACTCAGATCCGAACACAACTCCGAGATGCAGCTGAAAATTCCATTATATGCAATTCCAGGTGGCCTGATTGGTTGAGAATCAGTACAAATAGAATTGTCTGAAGTCAGCGCAATTTTTAGACGCTGACGTAACGAAGAAAAGAGCCGATCTCCAGCCGAGCTGCCTGTTCAACCCAGACACCCCCCCATCTCACTTTGTCAGTTTATCTGATGAAATGTACCGAATGAAAGCGACAGCTGTCATTTTAATATTCTCTTGGTATACTTGTGCTTCTCCCCTAGCATCCCAGAGACGGGGCAAGATATGGAAATGATGGATAGAAATGTAAATCGGGACGGGTAACTAAAAGAAATGGCTCTCTGGTTGGTTGAAAACAAAATCTCATTAGTGAGCAAACATAAGCTAGAACACGTGTATGAGCACATCTTGCTCGATTAGTCCGGTTTAATAAACTTCAAGAGGGACGACTAATAACATTTTCACCATATGTGCTTAGCTATAACAGGATCATAGGCTGCATGGGGTGACTTAGAATAATAGCTGCAGTACGTGATCTGTTTCTAATAAAATCTGAGTAAAAAATAAATAAATTATGCTCTTAGATTAATAGCCGTTTGGCTTGTTTAACATATACAGACTTCATTTTTAATACTGAATTTTGATTCTTGTTTGGAATCTCGTTCAAGGTCCTATGCTCCCTTCTTATTATATATCAAATTTCATGAATAATGTAATAGTTCTTAGTAGAGGTGAAATAAACATGACTTGTCGTACCAGAGCTGGTTGTGTCACTCACAGGGAGGGGTTTACTGAAAAACGAGAAGGCCGCATGCACGAGGAGCTGATCAGCACACTCCAGATTTCTCATACAGGACATGTTGCATGTCAAGCTTTACGTGATCTTAACCCTCTTAAACTCATGGTTTATTGTTTAGTTATTTCTGTCAAAACATGTCATTTAGTAACTGCTATGATTTATTCAGTAACTATAGGAAAGCTAATGGGACAGGTGTGCAGTTACGTTAGTGAGGGCTCTCTGGGGCTTTCAGCAGGTTAATGAGTCCACACACGCACACACACACACACACACACACACACACACACACACACACACACACACACACACACACACACACACAGGTACAATGTGTACTAAATTGCATGTAATCTTCTTCACTCATTATACTTGAAGTCCACTCTGATCACAAACACCACACACACTGGCTACAGGTTGCAAAAATTCCTGCTCATGCTGTTTGTAATCCAGAACTCAAGGAATAATAATAATAATAATAATAATAATAATAATAATAATAATAATTAGAAGAAGAAGAAGAATTGCATTTTGCTTACCTTTTTGTTTACTCTATATGTGTTCAGGTTCTGTAGAAGGGCTTAGAGGTTCTCGTTTTCTTTCTCACTCTCTAGTCAATTCAAAGCATAATTTAACTCCCCGGTTCCTTAAGGGTTCCTCTGTGAGTAGAACCACTTCTCCAAACTCAAGAGGCTCCTGTCGTAGTCCTGCAAGGTCCTCATCGTCAACAATACCAGCACCGCACACTCATACACTGTGCGTAGCGCACAAACCTGCCAGCAGCAAAGGTTCTTCACTGAAGGTGGTGCAGAGAAGTGGCTTTAACGCTGTGGAAATGTTCCGTCAGTGTTCCTTTAGTGTCGTGTTCGTTTCATTTTCCACTACAGCACTGTAAAGCTGTGATGAGCTGAGGAGCCTTGTGTTCTCTAGTGAAACCAGTGATTCCCCCTCCCGTCTGCTATCTGATCTAACGTTTCGTGTGGGTTTTTTTTTCCCCACAACATCTCTCTCTCTCTATCGCTCTCCCTCTATCGCTCTCTCTCTCTCTTTCTCTCTCTCTCCCTCTCTCTCTCTTTCTCTCTCTCTCCCTCTCTCTCTCTACTCTCGTCTCCCTCTCTCTCCCAAGCGTGCGCACTCACTCGCTCTCTGTCTGTCTCTGAAGTTGGCATTTGCAGAGGGCAGTCATACACAGGGGATGTTGCCTCATATATATTTACACCATGATATTTTTTTTTATATGTGACCAATATGCACAAGTTCTTGGATCCACCTGTATCTTTAGATGCACAGATAAACACACACACACACACACACACACACACACACACACACACACACACACAGAGAGATGCACCATGAAGCTCTTCTTGTCATTTCTGATGGCTATCTAGTGGTCAGTAGTGTTAAATTGTGTGTGTGTGTGTGTGTGTGTGTGGTGCTCTTGAATAATCTGAACATAGAAAAAAGGAACGATGACAGATCGAGGACATTTTACATGCATGCACACAGGGTAATCAGTCATGCCTGGTCACGCTATCTAATTACACTGTGTGCGTGTGTGTGTGTGTGTGTGTGTGTGTGTGTAGAGAGAGAGAGAGAGAGAGAGACAGAGAGACAGAGAGTACAACTTCACACCACAAACTTTCTCTGCTCATATGCTGCAGGTTCACATGGGACAAGTTATTTTAAAGTCTTAACATAGATGTAAGGTGCACACACACCCACACACACACACACACACACACACACACACACACACACACACATTCAGCTTCCCTCAGCACTTTACTTGAATTCAGCTCCAAGGGACGATGACTGGAGCTGCAGAAATGGCAGAGGCTGATACTCTTTCAGGTAGTGTGTCTTGCTATGTTTGGAAGGACAAGTTACTGAAGAACGTGTTATTGAACTGAGGTCAAAAATTTCCGGTGTTGTGAAACCCTAGCTGAATCATATGTCAAACCCAACAACTACTTTATTACATATGAGGTGTGTTTTGACCGATCGTAAAGAACCCCAACACCGTGTCTGATCCATAAAATCCCAGTTGCTGCTGCAATGTCACTATTCTGATCTACTGCTTTATGTAACGTTTATATTTTTTAATCCTCACTCCACAGTGCTGTTGGATTCTCCAATTTAAGGTGTTGATTCATTTTCTTCAACAGCAGCTCTGACAGTTCGCGTCAGCTGCAAGGAAAATCATAGGTTTATATTAACGTGCTCATTTTAATATGTTACGGTTTCTAAAGTAACAGCGGCTGCACATGGACATGTGCGCATGTTTTAAAGTCTGTAAATAAACAGATAAAAAATGGTCATTGAAGAAAGAAAACATAATGGTTAAAAAGAAACACATTTATTTATTTATTTATATTGAAGGAGTCTCCAGTGTCAGAGCTTTGCAACAATAAAGCTATAACCTTTCCGCCATGGGAAGTCTATTGGTGGATGCGTTTGTGCTTTCTTGTTTCTCAATAACATGAAACTGTTTGACTCAATTCATTGAAGAGACAGTAAAAGAGAACGTGGTGAGGTTATGACTGTTTATAGCTGCTATGTGGCAAGCGATAAAACGAACTCGTTTTATGGATGATCCACAACATTGAGCGTAACTTTAAACACATTTTAAAAATGGATGAGTACATGTGCACGTCTTTAATAAATAAAACGTTGGCAATGTTGTAGTGGTACTGGCCTTCATATCACACCACCCTTTCTTTAATAATTTGAATAACTTCCCTTTTTGTGTGTTTTATTCCTTATCAAAGCTGCTGAAATCAGAAGAGTTTGATAAATTTTCTATAACAGCTTCAGTTGAAGGTAAAAGTTTGTATCCATGATTTTTAAATGAAATAATAAAATAAAGAATTATACCTAGATTACTGATTGAAAAGTTGCTCAGAGACAGTTAAAAAAAAGGGGGGGTAAAAAAGAGCATACCATTTATTATTTATTAAAATATTAATATCTCAATTTGAATGTAAAATGAACTAATTAAAATGAACTGATTTGATTTCTATGGGTTTTTTTCCCCACTACAGTATTGTAATAAGCATAGTTTTATTTTTTGACAACTTTTGTTACTTTTAACAAAAAACCATACACACTTGTCGTGTTTCTGTAAACACTATACCAGTCAAACCCCCCACATTTTAGAATAATAATACAGCCATCAAAACTCTGCAGTAACACAAATGGAACTATGGGAATTAAGTTGTCATAAAAAATCCTAAATAAAAGAAAATAATTGAGTATTTTATCATCTTCAAAATAGACGTGCTGTTTGCCTAGAATTTCCAGAAATGTATTCTTGGTGTTTTCTCAACTGGCGGGATTATATTTTTGTCTACAACTCCGATTTCAAACATTTAACCACACACCTTCGCTTTTTAATATCATGAGAAATGTTTCAGACGACTGTCCAAAAACTTTTGACTGGTAGTGTATATTTAGTGGGCCAAGCACCAAAGGTGCATAGTTTATTTAGTACTTTAATTTTGTCCTGTTGTGCTCCTCTTATAATTACACTGTTATTATTACAAAGTGTAATTATGCAGCAAATAATGTAATAATAATAAACAAATTATACTTTTTTTTGTTACAGAAAAAGCCTGATACAATTTGAGCACTGTGCAACAACCACTGAAAACAATAAAGGGTAAAGAAGTAGTTATTACAAGTAATACTTGTCGCATATATGGCAAAAGATGGTACAATTATAAGTACACATAGCTAAGGCCAAAAGGGTACCAGTTATGCAGCAGCACTTAATGTTACTTATAACATTAATTTAACCATGATTACCAACCGCTATTTACTGTGGAAAATATTAAATTATTATACTATATTACAATCATTATTACATATTTATTACCTGTAGTTTTAACATATCCGATATAATGTATTTACTATGATAGTTTGGTACACTGTAAAACCGGACAAGTTCATTTCACTCAAAATTTTTGAGGAAACTAATTAATTCAAAATTTTTATGTTAACGAATCAATTTCTTTAAGCCAAATACGCTTAAATATAACAAAAATAGAACTAAAATTTGTTATATTTAAGTGTATTTGGCTTAAAGAAATTGATTCATCAACATAAAAATTTTGAGGTAATTAGTTTCCTCAAATTTTTGGAGTTAAATTAACTTATCCGGCTTTAGAGTGTAGGATTTACCAATATTATGGTACTGCTCAGCATTATGTGATTATATTAGTTACTACTGTATATAGTAACATACTCAACTCGACATCATGGATGAAGTATACAGCTTTATTGCATATGAATTTATACATTTCCCCCATTGTATTATTCTTTCTCATTATACTGTATATTAATTCTCTTTCTGTATATTTATTTTACTGTTTATACCTTGTATTCATTCATGTGATTCATGCTGTCAGGTTGTTTTTTGTTTTGTATTTGTACATCATACATATTTTTTATTTTTCTCTCCTTTTACATAAAAAAAATTTTTCTGCTTCACTTTCTCAAATGTTTTTCTCTTCCTTTTCTTTACCTTCCCTTTTTCTTTCCCTCTTTAGAAATAGCTTTAATAGTCCATAAAAGTTTAACTTTATATATGACTAACAATGTCTTTATTGTCCTCCAAAGAGGGCAGTGGTGGCAGGCTAGAAAATAAAAAAATAAAGCAAAATTTATTTATTGAATCAAGGCACTACTTGGCAGTTCACATACATGCTACAGTGCACATTAAAACCCCAATATACAAATTATTTTCCAGAAATAACTACCACATACAATACTCACCCAATAAACACTAGATACTTTCCCTATTTATTCATCAAACAATGCAAATGACGTTGTAGCGTATATGCTAGACCCTAGCCCAAGGTGACGTCAGTGTAACTCAGCAGCAGTTTCAGCACATGTAGCACTTCCCTTTGCGCTTGCACCAAATGACTTCAAAAAAGCCCCTGAGGAGATTTATTATAAAACTAAAACTCAGCAGAAATCCATTACAGCAAAACTTAACCTGTTGGTGGCAAAAAATATATCAATTCGCAGACCTCATGTAGATTATTACATTTCACTACAAATGATGGCATGGCTTGACAACCAGTAACCACCACCACCACCAACAACAACACTGCAGTATCATTTCCTAAATCATATTTGTACATGTTTACATGTGTACATTAATGTATATTCATGACAAATATCAAGTGTGTTAATGAAGGTTAATGGACTGAGGTAGTCAAATACTTTAGAAAATGTTTATCTTATTTTATCAACCTGTTTTATCGAAAACAACAACAGGCTGTGGAAGCAAAAGACCGATTGCTTGTTTACTCCACGGCAGCTTTAATGCCCGGCTTTTTGGACATAGATGAAGCTGTATGCTAGACGTAAAGAGATTGTCAATGGAAAATCACCATTAACAGTGTAATTTAATCCAGCAATTAGTTTACCGAGCTTCCAGGAAACTGGCCCTTAATGTTTCATGAATATATCACTGAAAACTGAAAAGCCGCCCATGTCTGCTCGTGAAATGGCATTAGCTTGACTTAAGAGAGTAAATAGATGTTATTGAAACTTTATATAGTATTGTCTGTGGTTGGTTCATTTAGGACTTATTGTATCTCTTTCTCCTACTCTTTCTCTCTCTGACATAATTACATGACGTTAGTGCATTATTAGTGTATCTCTTAGAAAGATGCCATCCATGAGGTAAGAGTGGGAGTAAAATTGTATCTTTTCCTTAAACTGTAGTCAGTCTTGGGTTACACATACATAATTACTGTGCTGCTAAGGGAGTGTCTGTGTGTGCGTGTGTGTGTGAGTGTGTGTGTGTGTGTGTGTGTGTGTGTGTGTGTGTGTGCGTGTGTATGTGAACAAAAGTCTGAAATTTAAAGAACAAAACTCTGTAAACTCTGCAGAGGTTGTTAATTATTACTGGAGAGTACACATAATTACATTTGAGCATATTTCTTTCACTCTTTCTCTTCAGTTTTTTTTTGGGGGAATATAGTGAAGTGATGCAAACTCTTATCAAACAAATCAGGAAACATTGCAACAAGTGACTTGACCAACTAGTCTGACAAGTGTCTTTGGCAGGTACTTAAACTGAAGAATATAATAGAATAGAATAAATGGAATAAGTCACTTTTACTAGGCTACTTATTGCCAAGAAGAGAGATTGGGTGAGGAAAAAATGGTGATCAGTGGTCAGCAATTGGGAACAATTCTGTTTTTGTGAATAAATGGTTATCATTTGGGCGTTGTGAATACTTGAAGATCAGTGATTGGTCATTGTGAATAAGTGGTGATCAGTGATTGGTTATTGTGAATAAGTGGTGATCAGTGATTGGTAATTGTGAATAAATGGTGATCAGTGATTCTTTATTGTGAATAAATGGTGATCAGTGATTGGTCATTGTGAATAAGTGGTGATCAGTGATTTGTTATTGTGAATAAATGGTGATCAGTGATTGGTTATTGTGAATAAATGGTGATCGGTGATTGGTTATTGTGAATAAATGGTGATCGGTGATTGGTTATTGTGAATAAATGGTGATCAGTGATTGGTTATTGTGAATAAATGGTGATCGGTGATTGGTTATTGTGAATAAATGGTGATCAGTGATTGGCTATTGTGAATAAATGGTGATCAGTGATTGGTCATTGTGAATAAGTGGTGATCAGCAGTTGGTCATTGTGAATAAATGGTGATCAGTGATTGGTTATTGTGAAATTTTTTTCTCATTTGTAAGTCGCTTTGGATAAATGCGTCTGCTAAGTAAATACATGTAAATGTAAATGTAAATGAATAATATTGCCAAGAAGAGAAATTGGGTGAGGAAAAAATGGTGATCAGTGGTCAGCAATTGGGAACAATTCTGTTTTTGTGAATAAATGGTTATCATTTGGGCGTTGTGAATAAACGGTTATCAATGATTGGTTGCTGTGAATACTTGAAGATCAGTGATTGGTCATTGTGAATAAGTGGTGATCAGTGATTTGTTATTGTGAATAAATGGTGATCAGTGATTGGTAATTGTGAATAAATGGTGATCAATGATTGGTTATTGTGAAATTTTTTTCTCATTTGTAAGTCGCTTTGGATAAAAGCGTCTGCTAAGTGAATACATGTAAATGTAAATGAATAAATGGTGATCAGTGATTGGTTATTGTGAATAAATGGTCATCAGTGGTTGTTGTGTATAAATGGAGATCAGTGATTAGTCTTCGTGAATAAATGGTGATGAGTGATTAGTCATTGGAAGCACAGGTGCATGCAAGCACAACTCAGTTAAACTTTACTAGTGGTGAACCTGCTCTCTACTTGTAAAACCTACAGCTGTGATGTGAGCTGGAGAACCATATAGAGTGCAGGACAATTGCTAGTGTCAGCTCAATAAAATCCCTAGATTTATGTCAGTCACATTCTGTGTTCTGTAGAGCTCTGATGTGCACTTGCGATGGCTACACATATGCACGAGGTTACTAGCTTTGCCTGACATCTATATTTTCCTCCTTTTCACTTCATATTGCGGTATACATTTACAGTTACATTTATAGCATTTGACATATGCCCTTATGCAGAGTGACTTACAGAAGTGTTTTGTGGTCTCCATTAAAACAAATCCTAGCTCAAAGTACAAATATATCAGTCTAAGAATATTATTAAGCTTAAACCATATTAGAAAGGACTTATTGTGGGAGTATGTGCATACAGTGGTGTGAAAAAGTGTTTGCCCCTTCCTCATTTCCTGTTCCTTTGCATGTTTGTCACACTTAGTGTAGTGTTTGAACATCAAACCAATTTAAACAATATAGTCACAAGGACAACAAAAGTAAAAAAAAAATGCAAAAAAAAATTTGTAAATGAAGGTGTTTATTATTAAAGGTGAAAAAAATCCAAACCATCATGGCCCTGTGTGAAAAAAGTGATTGCCCCCTTTGTTAAAACATACTATAACTGTGGTTGTCCACACCTGAGTTCAATTTCTCTAGCCACACCCAGGCCGGATTATTGCCACACCTGTTCACAATCAAGGCATCACTTAAATAGGAGTTGCTTGACACAGTAAGGTCCACCAGAAGATCCTTAAAAGCTACACATCATGCCGAGACCCAAAGAAATTCAGGAACAATTGAGAAAGAAAGTAATTGAGATTTTTCAGTCTGGAAAGGGTTATAAAGCCATTTCCAAAGCTTTGGGAATCCAGCGAACCACAGTGAGAGCCATTATCCACAAATGGCGAAGACATGGAACAGTGGTGAACCTTCCCAGGAGTGGCCGGCCGCCCAAAATTACCCCAAGAGCGCAGCGACGACTCATCCAAGAGGTCACAAAAGACCCCACAACAACGTCCAAAGAACTGCAGGCCTCACTTGCCTCAGTTAAGGTCAGCGTTCATGCCTCCACCATCAGGAAAAGACTGGGCAAAAATGGCCTGCATGGCAGAGTTCAAAGGAGAAAACCACTGCTGAGCAAAAAGAACATCAAAGCTCGTCTCAATTTCTCCACAACACATCTTGATGATCCCCAAGACTTTTGGGACAACATTCTGTGGACCGATGAGACAAAAGTGGAACTCTTTGGAAGGTGTGTGTCCAAGTATATCTGGCGTAGAAGATACACTGCATTTCATAAAAAGAACATTATACCAACAGTAAAATATGGTGGTGGTAGTGTGATGGTCTGGGGCTGTTTTGCTGCTTCAGGACCTGGAAGACTTGCCTGGTTAAAAGGAACTATGAATTCTGCTGTCTACCAAGAGATCCTGAAGGAGAATGTCCGACCATCTGTTCGTGTACTCAAGCTGAAACGAACTTGGGTTCTGCAGCAGGACAATGATCCTAAACACACCAGCAAGTCCACCACCGAATGGCTGAAGAAAAACAAAATGAAGACTTTGGAGTGGCCTAGCCAAAGTCCTGACCTGAATCCTATTGAGATGTTGTGGTATGACCTTAAAAAGGCCGTTCATGCTCGAAAACCCTCTAATGTAACTGAATTAGGATAATTCTGCAAAGATGAGTGGGCCAAAATTCCTCCAGGACGCTGTAAAAGCCTCATTGCACGTTATCGCAAACGCTTGGTTGCAGTTGTTGCTGCTAGGGGTGGCCCAACCAGTTATTAGGTTTAGGGGCAATCACTTTTTCACACAGGGCCATGATGGTTTGGATTTTTTTCACCTTTAATAATAAACACCTTCATTTACAAATTGCATTTTGTGTTTACTTGTGTTGTCCTTGACTATTGTTTAAATTGGTTTGATGTTCCGAAACACTTAAGTGTGACAAACATGCAAAGGAACAGGAAATGAGGAAGGGGGCAAACACTTTTTCACACCACTGTATATGAATACAGAGAACAAGTCTTTTTTATTATTATTATTTAGTGTATGTTTAACACTCTTTTAATTGCTCTTTGAAGAGGGTGTCTTTATTGTATTTATTTGAAGATAGCCAGACAGGCTTTTGGTACTTTTAATTTTGTTTTCCTTTGTTAGAATAAAAAGAAAAAAAACTGTGAATGTTTACTGCTGTGTTGCTCACTTTGTTTTTTTTCCCTTCTGAATGGAATATTTGGGAAAAGGAGGGGAGGAGAGAAGAGAAAAAGTGATGTTCAGCTGACATGTTTGGTAGATGTGTTCAGCAGAAATGTTCAGCAGAAATGTTCAATAAAAATGAAACTGGAAAAAAAAGAAGATAGCCAGACAGCTGTATGTGTCACTTATAGATCCACTGCCGATTCAGGAGTACCCACTTCTCACTTCAATTTGAATACAGCCAAGACTTTGCAACGCTCACACTAACACACCTGTTTTGGACCATGATTCTGCCTGCCAGCTTGGACCTTTAATAAAAATTAATCTCACTTTTACATCCACCTGCCATTTTCTGACAGTAATGAGATCAGTAGTGTGACACCACATGGGTGCCAGGACAGAGATAATTCGATTCAATTTGACTCACATTGTCACAAAGTATCTTTACAGAAAGATTTGGACTCCTACTGAGCAAGATAGAGGCAAGAGTGTCAAGGACAAATTCTCTGAGATAACTTGAGAAAGAAACCTTGAGATCAACCAGACTCAAAAGGGAACCCATGCTCTTCTGGGTGACATAGTGGAATTATAATACATTACAGTATAAAGCTGTAGAACAGGGGTGCCCAAAACCCAGCCCCAGGGCCAAGTGTAGATACAGACAGATATTAACTGGCCTGTGTCTTCACTCTTGGAATGTCCAACCAGCATGTTGCAATATTTTGCTTTCACCATATGGTGGCAGCAGACTGTGTTAACACAGTTAGCTAAACTGCACAAGCCTTTCTTTTCTCTCATTACATCTGCAAATTAATATACTGAATGATATTTAGTCATGGCTATAAATTAAAATCACAGAAAGACCTGGAAACCACTAAGAATGGAAAACGTTTTGTGAATTTTTGAAAGGGTACTTAGCCAAAGTGAATTTTTAAATGTATTAAAAATGTAAATATGGTGGAACCACATATAAAAGGTTTTGTGATTCCTGTACACCTGCACGTTAAAGCTGATTATTTATTTGTTTTTATTTCAACTCCAATATACTCTTGTATATTTCTGATCCCTGAGGTACTGAAGAGGTATTGAAGAGGCTCTGTATCACAAATCACTGGAAAGGTTCATGCTGTCTATGACAGAAAGGTGTCAGGACACACAGTGTGTAAGGGGCTGTGTAGACACAGACCGGTCAGGGTGCCCATGCTAACCCCTGTCCACTGCCAAAATTGCCTACAAGAGGCACGTGAGCATTAGAACTGGACCATGGAGCAGTGAAGATAGTGACCTGGTCTGATGAATCACTATTTCTTTTTTCATCACATACCTGGGGAAGAGATGGCACCAGGATGCACTATGGGAAGAAGGCAATCCGGCAAGAGGCAGTGTGATGTTCTGGGCAACGTTCTGCCTGGAAACCTTGAGTCCTGGCTTTCATGTTAATGTTACTATTACACGTACCGCCTACCTATACATTTCTGCAGACCAAGTATACCCCTTCATGGCAACAGTATTCCCTAATGGCAGTGGGGTGGGCTATTTCAGCAGGACAATGCGCCCTCCCGGACTGTTCAGAAATGGTTTGAGGAACATGACTAAGAGTTCAAGGTGTTGACCTGGCCTTCCAATGCCCCAGATACAAAAAAACAAAAAAAAAAAAAAAACCAACATATATATATATATATATATATATATATATATATATATATATATATATATATATATATATATATATATATATATATATATATATATATATATATATATATATATATATATATATATTCCTTCTGGTATTTTGAAGAGGGTGGACACCCCTGCTGAAGAAGATTAAAGACAAACAGTACTTGTGAGGGGTTATGTCAAGCTGCTCTTTTGTCAGGGCTGGTCTGTTTTTTACTTTGCACACAAGCATTTGTGATATAATTGGATGTGGTCTGCTCCAGGAAGCCAGTGAAGGGAAAAGGGAAAGCAGCGATGGGGTGATGTGAGAAAACTTTAGAAGGTGTGCACCAGGCATAAATATATCATGCAGCCTTTGTGTATGAGGAACGTTTTGAAGCCCATGGGTCCTTACTTGTGGCGCAAGCTATGCATCATGAAAATAAGATGAGTGTGAGAGGGTGAAAACAGAGGTGGGCCACAATCAGTCATATTCCTAAGTGTCTTTATGTACGACAGCATATCTGACATTATAGATTACTTTGTGCCTGGGATTTTGATGTATGGACTGTCATGTGCGTGACTAAAAATAAAGCAGAAAAGAGTCCAATTAATATTCAGACTCACACATACACAAACTATTTGTCTCATCTGTGTTTGAATTAAGGTCACAGACTTTCATTTGCTCTCATATTCGTCCTTCTTTGGTCCTCTTGTTCAGGATGCCTTATTAGCATGTTGTTTAAGGATGACTAATGTATTTAATGTATGTACATCCATGTCTGAAGCTGGAATGTTTTTTTATTTATAAGAACACACACACACACACACACAATTAATGCCATACAACATTTATATCTAACACTAACCTTAAACTCATGAATTAAATAAAAGCTGCTGTTTTAGTGAAAAAGCAGTTTCCTCGACCAGAAAAATGTCCCCACAAAGGTCAAAACTGCCAGATATTCGTATGCTTGTGAGGACAGTTGGTCTCCACCATGTTAAACATGCCCACATACACACACACAGACCAGAGACTGAGCTAGTTATAAAAAATGTGTGAAAAATGAGTGTGACCTGAAATGCACTAGTCTGTTGCTCCAGAAGGCAACATCAGCTTCCCCTAAAATAGTTTTACTCCTCATTACTTCATCTGTCTCTTTATCGTCTACATTTCTACATGTCTTGGCATGACCACCTAATGCATCCAAATAATCCCCAAGAAAAATAATCCCGTCTTGCCAAAAAATCAATGTAACATCATGCCATGAACCTTGCTGTGTAACTGAGCGCTTTTTGAATGCATGAATTGATTTTGGGGAAAAGGGATCTGTCTGTATTGCAAAAACATTTACAATTCATAGCTTTCACAGCGCACTGAGGAACTAAATGTCTTCAGTTAATAGAGCTAAGAGACTAACGTTACAGCTATGTATATATATATATATATATATATATATATATATATATATATATATATATATATATATATATATATATATATATATATATATATATAAATGAAAACCTTCCTTTTGTTCATTTTCTTTTTCCAGGTGTACCTGAGAAACGTTCACCTCTGGGTTTTAGCAGTAATTTTCCTGTCTCTGTACTACACTTAACTCTTCTCTCAGCCTTCAAGAACAAAGAAATCAGCTGTACAGACTTTACCCAAGCATCCGAGATGAAACCTTAAAGCCGCTTATGAAACAAAGATAGACAACACTATCAAAAAATGCTTAAGTAAGTGCTGTCCTTTATCTCACAGTCATCTCAATAACCACCATTATAAAGGTTGACATTGGGAGCTGAGCAAACCTTCTCTTAATATGAAGTGAGCTGAGGAACAGCATTTGCCTGTCCCCAAAATACTAGCTTGAAATGTAATCATTATTCAAATATTAATCATCTAATCTTGTTATCTTTGCAATGATGTGTGAAGCCATTTAACTTTTTAGGCTTGAAACATCCTTTTCCATGGGTCACCTATTATAGGTTGTGTATATTTTAGTTTCACTTAACCCTAGTTTCACTCAACCCGAACGCATTCACCCGTATGGATTAATCCATAAGTCACATGTTCAACAGGTAGTTGTATTCCCAAGATCATGGGAAGAAATATACTTTTCTTTTACTTTGAATAATATTGTGATATTGACTGATGAGGTCAGTTTGAAAGTACAACCCTGTTACTAAAATATAGATTCAAAGTCATTATAAATCATTAGAATGTTGTTAATGTCCTCATGCCATTAGCATGGATACTAGGTGATCTCATTTTGTGTACTCCCTTGTCAAGAATTCCTAAAAGGTTCCAGTAAGAAACTTGTACAAGATTCTATCATATTTTGGAATTATTCCTTTAAGATTCCTATGGGAATTGTCTTCTTGGATATAAATATCATGTGGAACCACGTCTACAGGATTTTAATATTTGGGTTGCTATTCAGGTCTATAGGGGAATTCAGTGTGAAATTTTTAAGAATCCTAAAGGTGCAATTTTCCACTGCATTTTTTTTGTCAGCACAGTTAAGCTTTAAAAAAGAAATGCACTGTTTAAAACCTTGTGTTCAATTAATTATTAACCTTTAATCACCAATACAGATTAACATGTTTAAAGGATGGTTCGTTAAGATTTAAATGATATGGAGTATATTGTTACAGTATATTAGAGTTGAAATTTTAAAAATCATTTAAATCTTAAGGAACCATTCAGTAAACATAGTAATCTGTAAATACTCCAACTTTAAGAAGCTCCCAAACCATCATTTCCGATAACTCTCCAATAACAAGACATTATTTCAATAAAATAAAATAAAAAGTGGAGGTCCAATAAGATTCCAAATATCAAATAGGATCCTAAAGGACATTTACATTTACATTTACGTTTATTCACTTAGCAGATGCTTTTATCCAAAGCGATAAAATGAGAAAATACAAGTAAAGCGATATATCAAGCAGAGAACAATACAAGTAGTGTTACCATGCAAGAGCCGTTAATTGAATTCCAGAAGAAGCAAAGTGCACAGAGTAGAGGTGTAAGTGCAATTTTTATTTATTTATTTTTACTTTTATTTTTTATGAGTTGGTTAGGTGTTCACAGAAGAGGTGGGTCTTTAGCTGTTTTTTGAAGATGGTGAGAGATTCTGCGGTCCGGATTGAGGTTGGAAGTTCATTCCACCACTGAGGAAGAGTTAGTGTGAAGGTTCTGGAAAGGGACCTTGCTCCACGTTGAGTGGGAAACAAACTGAAATTCCATATAGGATTTTTGACAATGGTTCTACTAATTATTGTACTAAAAAAATTAAACCCTATTACTTTCAACCCTGTTACTCATTTACGAGCAAGCCATTTTCAACAAAGAAACTTTGTACAAAAAAGAAAATAGAGAGAGAGAGAGAGAGAGAGAGAGAGAGAGATTCTGAATGCATTTCTAAATGGTTAAATTCAGATTCTTTCTTAGATTAAACATTGAAAAATTATTTTTAACAAATATTTTTCTTAAAGGAGAATTCACATTTCATTTCAGTTTGATTATACTGACAAGAAAGCAAACAATTCTGTTCTTTTCAAACTACAATTTCTAGTTGTACCATTTTAATGGACTTTGGGATTTGATGTGGATGACAAGCAGAATTGAGCTTCAGTACTATAATAAAGTGGAGATGTAAAAATAAATAAATAAATAGAGAAGAAGAAATGAAAAGAAAAGGGATAAAAGTGCAATGTTGGCATTAATAAAACTTCTTTTGTTGTAGAGTTTCTTCACATTTTTATAAAGAATTATCATTTTTATACTGTAAAATTCCTTCCAAAATTCCTATCAGTCCTAATTTAAAATAGAAATAAATATAATATAAACGTGCCTGCCTTCAGCGACTTCAGTGTTTCTGAAAATGATTAGTATTAGAGCTGTCACTCTTCTGTTTTTCATTGTTGTTGTTAGCTTGTTTTTGATAGCTGTAAAAGGTATTTGCACTTTTCATCACAGCTTTAGACGAAGGATTAACACAGGATAGATTTTTGTCACATCTGCACAAAATGGGCTTTGCTTCTTTTCAGAGCGCTGCTTAATTTAGACTTTTACTCGAGTATAGAGTCCAGTTTTAATTAGAGATTACATGATTGAATTAAATAATTCCACAGTTGAATCCATTAGCTGCAACCCTTCTGAGCAAATCCAATGATAAACCATTTGTGCAAAAGTAGTTTATGGGGTGACTGATTAAAAAAAAAACACAAGAAAAAAAACCTATTATTGTTTGCTTTCCAGAGGTTATTCCAAGGTTAGGAAGCTGCCAACATCCTGAAAGATTTAATTCCTCCTTATACCTCAGCAATCTGTCATATTATTATTATTATTATTATTATTATTATTATTATTATTATTATTATTATTATTATTATTATTATTATTATATTTATTAAAGAAAAACACATTGTACATAATTTTATCCATTTATAAATACATTTCATGTTCTGGACTGTACATGAGATAACTATAGCAGCTACATTCTTTCCCTCACCAGCCTCTTTGTTTCTCTCTTTTTTAATTCACTCTCTTGAGTGGATTACTCGGACTATTGCAAAGCATATAGTCTCCGGGAGTCTCTAAGCTGGAGACTCCTTTCAAAATGATAAAGTAGCACCTCCTTACAGAAAAGTTCACCATATCAGTGATTATCCACGTGTTGAATAACAGCACATTTTATTAGCCTTGAATTATATTAAGTCCCTGTGAATTAGCTTTTTCTATAAAAAATGATAAGGTATTGGCATAAAAGCATTAATACAAACCTGTGATTTAAATTACAGCTGGCACTACTGTCAGCGTCGCTGTTAGAGAAAATGAATTACCTTCTGACCAATCAGATTCAAGAATTCACTAGTGATGAGGGATAAAACAAAGATAAAGCAAAGATAACAAAAGAATCTAATCAATTTAAAGGAGATCTATAATGACCCTTTTCACAAGATGTAATATAAGTCTCAGGTGTCCTCAGAATGTGTCAGTGAGGTTTCAGCTCAAAATACCCCACGGATCGTTTATTACACCATGGTGAAAATGCTCTTTTTTGGGTGGAAGCAAAAACACGCTGTTTTCGTGTGTGTCTCGTTAAATACAAATGAGCTGCTGCTCCCCGCCCCTTTTCTGTGAGAGGGCTTTGCCTTTACAGTTCGTGTTTCAGATACTACAGCAACAACAAATCAGGAGAACCAGTATGACTGACGTTGTAAATACTGGTGTTCAGCCCGATAAGTATGAAGCAGAGTGTGTAAATTATACAGACCGTAAGCGTTTTCAGGTTAAAAATAAAAGTGACGATATAGCTCTGGTCTCTGTGAATACAATCAGAGACAAAGGTAACTTTAGCCACATTAGCCATGGAATATGCTCACAAGCTCATTTGGAAAAGCGATACTTACAGTGAGGGAAAAAAGTATTTGATCCCCTGTACGTTTGCCCACCGACAAATAAATGATCAGTCTATAATTTTAATGGTAGATTTATTTGAACAGTGAGAGACAGAATAACAACAAAAAAAATCCAGAAAAACGCATGTCAGGAGAACATGCAAGCTCTGCACACACAGGGCTGTTGCATTACTCGAAGCCCCAACCCTGGAGGTGTAAGGTGAACATGCCAAATACTAAGCCACCATATTGTATATTTACATTTTAGCATTGCTGCCTCACTGCTATAGGGTCCTGCGTTTGATCCTGAATTCAGGTTACTGCCTGTGCATACTTTTGTATATGTGCTCCGTCCAAAAACATGCAGATTGGCAGATTGGCTAGTGGCATCCCATCATGGATGAATTCTCCCATCGTGCAACCAGTGTTCCCGGGACAGGCTCTGAATCCAGCATGGCCCTGACCAGGATAAAGTTATTACTAAAGATGAATGAAGGAATAGCACATTATTAGAGTAATATGTCTAGGAGAAAATTGTAGTTATGGTAATGATTAATATTTAGTATCAAGCTTTAAATATACACTTACCATCCACTGTGCAATGTCAGTGAGTCTGTGCCCATGATAGCCTCAGATTCTTGTTCTTGGCTGAATCTGATGTGGTCTTCTACTATTGTAGCCGGTCCACATTCTGAGATGCTTTTCTGCTCACCATGGTTTTAAAGAGCAGTTATTTCAGTTAATACAGACTTCCTGTCAGCTCAGACCAGTCTGGTCATTCTCCTGTGATCTCTCTCATCAACAAGGTGTTTCAGCCAGTAAACCCTTTGCACACAAGATGTTTTTTTGTTTTGTTTTTCCACACCATTCTGTGTAAACTCTAGAGGCTGTTGTATGTGAAAATCCGAGGAGATCAGCCATTTCTGAAATACTAAAACGCACCCATCTGGTACCAACATCCATGCCATGGTTAAAATCACAGAAATTACACTTTTTCCTCATTTTGTATTTCTGTATCATTAACTGAAGCTCTTGACCTGTATCGGCATGATTTTATGCATTATGCAGCTGCCACATGTTGGACTGATTGGATAACTGTATGAATATACGGGTGTGTGTACATATATATATATATATTTTTTTTCACGTGACAACACTGAAGAAATGACACTTTGCTACAATGTAAAGTAGTGAGTGTAAAGCTTATGTAACAGTGTAAATTTGCTGTCCCCTCAAAATAACTCAACACACAGCCATTAAGGTCTACACCGCTGGCAACAAAAGTGAGTACACCCCTAAGTAAAAATGTCCAAATTGGGCCCAAAGTGTCAATATTTTGTGTGGCCACCATTATTTTCCAGCACTGCCTTAACCCTCTTGGGCATGTTCACCAGAGCTTCACAGGTTCCCACTAGAGTCCTCCTCCACTCCTCCATGATGACATCACAGATCTAGTGGATGATAGAGACCTTGTGCTCCTCCAACTTCAGTTTGAGGATGCCCCACAGATGTGTATGTGTGTGTGTGTGTGTGTGTGTGTGTGTGTGTGTGTGTGTGTGTGTGTGTGTGTGTGTGTACATATACATCAGTGGGGCATCCTCAAACTGAATATATATATATAAGGCACTGTGTTTCTATGACTGGAACAGATGGTTAGAATTTATAAAGCAAGCAAGTTCTAATGAGCCTGTTGTTTTTATTATACAAACAATTGTGACAAAGTGTGCTTCTATTTTTTTCTCCTCCTGCCTCCAGAGCCTCATCAGCCTCATTGACAAGAGTACCAACTGATGAGTAACAGGTGTGGGTGTGTGTGTGTGTGTAGAACAGTTGCAAGCACAGATTAGCTGCAGGGTGCAATGAGCTACTGTAATGATTAGTAATATAACAGACCGTAGCGATGGGTTAGACAGTAGTAATAAATCACAGTGAGGCAGTGATGGAGAGAAAGAAAGCTGAGATCATACACAGGAGGCAGAGGGAAACTCACAGTGGGGAGCGTTCATATAGACATTGAGCAGTATTATCCGACCCTGGGAATAGACCCATGTGTTTAATTGGTGAGGTCATGGAAATGAAGAATGAATAATAATGAAGATGTGTGTGTGTGTGTGTGTGTGTGTGTGTGTGTGTGTGTGTGTGTGTGTGTGTGTGTGTGTGTGTGTGTGTGTGTGTGTGTGTGTGTGTGTGTGAATAAAGGCAGATGATGATAGATGTGATGAATAGCTGATACAGGAAATCAGGAGTAAGGGACGTGTAGAGGAAATGTATGCCATTTATTTTCACCTCTGCACAGGTGTGCTGATCAGAATGAGAAATGAGGCGGTTAGTAGGGCAGTACCTCGGAGAATACTTACAAACACACACAGACACACAGACACACACACACACAGACACATACACACACACACACACACTGTTGCTTGCACACATCTGTAATGAAAACATGATTGAATTTGGCTGTACAGAACAACACAGTGACAAAATTAATGAGTAAAATATTTCTAGATTTTTCCAAATTTCTATTCACAGACACACACACACACACACACACACACACACACACACACACACACACACACACACACACACACACACAGACAGACACACTTGCCTGTTTGTCTACAGTCCAAAATAGCAATACTTTCATGCTAGTATATCTCCTTACAGTATGTCTGGTATTTCCTGTCATGATACATTATAGGCATGTGTGCCCTCATTACGATTCTGAGGTGTTTGGCATAAAGCCTTCAGCAAAATGTATCCTTTATAGACCCAGAGTTTGGAAGATCCCTTCATACCCTCTAAGAAATAAAATACACACACACAGGAAGTCAGCTAAGGGCACTTGAGATGTAATTTCACCCGTTTGTAAAAGTTCATATTCATTATAGATGAGTTTAATAATCATCATTTATTTATTAACTGTTCATTGCAAAACAGTATTTACTATCATTTAGGAATTTATATAATTTAGGAATGAAATGCTTGGGGTTGTTCTGTTTCTGTAAAATAATCAAATCAAATAAAATAATAATGTCATGAAGCGGAGTTACTGTGACCACCCCAAAATTGATTCTTTTCCAATAACAGCTTTAGACTAAGCACGCCTCTTATTGTATTCCACAGAAATTATTATAACTATTAACATTTTTTTGTATTTTTAAAAAATAATAATATTTTTTCCAGTGGGGCTTTAGAAAATATGACATCATTTCTACAAAGGGAACATAGTTTATAGTTCTGGTTTTGGAGTGTATGGTGTGATTTTTTATGGAACAAAAATTCCAGTGCACTGGCAGGATTGAGACAGCCCTTAAAATGGCCGACTCCGTGATCAGTGCCCTGACTACTGAACTAGTAGGCTGATTGCGATGCACCCTCATTCAACTGTAAGTAGTGTTAATCACTTCAAAACAGCGTTACTATGAATGCAGACTCTAATACACTGAAAAAGACACACTTTTAGCATCCCATAAAATAAATAAATATAAATAAAATTGATTTCACTCTGCCCACGTTTTACATTTTTTTCCTACATTTTTCTAAATGTCCAGGGAATAAAATAAAATATTAGATGACACGAGTGAATCTTCTACTATAATTTACAAATTTGAATTGGCCATGAAATATGAAGCAATGTGATAATGTGAAATCAAAAATGACTTTATATGGCCACGGGCACTGATTCTAGTCAGGACAGCTGTCATTTGCTGCTATTGTCAAGCAACTGTTTGATGCCGTACGCGACAGCGCTTCGCGTTCACTGTGAGCAGGATTATGGCTGAGAGGCAGGAATTTGGCCAATAGTTGCAACAAGCTTTTTATAATCAACTGATTGGTGTCCGAGAAGGCGGGAATTATAGAGAGGGGTTAAAGCAATGCAAATATGTGCACACATGATGCAGTATTAAACCATAAGCACATCATAATGAAACTTATTATGGACAAATTATGGACATTTTCTCAAATTTAGAAATCACAGACGTTTTTTTAAGGGCCGAAAAAAGAAAAAGGAGGGCACATGGTCATCCTAGAGCAGGGGTGTCCAATCTTATCTGGAAAGGGCCGGTGTGGGTGCAGGTTTTCATTCCAACCAAGCAGAAGCCACACCTGAGTCTATTGAACTTAAGATCAACTGATTAAACAGGTGGAATCTGGTGTGGCTCATGCTCGATAGGAATGAAAGCTCGTACCCACACCGATCCTTTCCGGATAAGATTGGACACCACTGCTCTAGAGCTAGGGAGCTGATTGAGACGCACCCTGAGTAACTGGAAAGTCCTAAAGACTGTCTTATGTCCGAAAACTTAAAAGAGCAGCTTTATCACAAAGCTCTAACACTGGAGACTCCTTCCTAAAATCTTCGCAGAGAAAACTTCACCATATTTTTACACACATTTTAAATCCACACACATTTTACACACATTTTAAATCCATCCGTTTACACACATTTTAAATCCATTTACGTGAGTGTTCACAGAGATACGTCTGTGTCTCCGTGTTCACTATAAAAACGATCATTTGTGCATTCATATATGTAAGCCTTGCAGCTGGAATGGTTGTCTGAGTTGCTTTAATGGAAAATGAATCAACACCTCTGTCCGATATGAAACGAGCACTCAGCTGCACTGTGGTGTAATGTCATTATGAGACAGCACTGTGATTTTTGTTGCTGGCTACAAAATAATTAGACCAATTCTGCATACAGTAATAGGGTACATGCTCAGCCTCCAGCACTCTACTGGTTATTATAAAAATAGTCTTGACTGGTATTGCGTAACTTTGCACTTTCCACAAGTCATTAGGTTAAGATAATTCTAGCTTTCCTCAAGACCTAGTGCATTCTCTCATATGTGATGCCTGACTTGATTTCTTTTTACTTTTGTTTTTCAAGTGCCAGTGAGCCACATCCAGGACAATATTGCATTGTGGGAAAAGTCTCATCTGGTGGATTAACAGAGTGAAGAAAGGGGTCAACACGCACTCTCGCTCATCTAACCACAGATGCAAGCATTCTAGCTGTCCTCTCTTGTAATAATGGTTCGTGATGTACAGTGATTGGATTTCATGCCTGAAAAGGCAACATCTCAAGTGTGCCTGTATGTGTATCTGTTTATTTGTCTGTCTTTCGTCTAGACTCTCCCTCCTCCTGTGTGTCACCCTGTAAACTAGTGCCGGCCGGTTTTGCATGCTTTTCTTTTCTTTTGCCTTCATGCTTGTTATTTTGCAGGCAAAAGGAGTAGTCTGGGTGTCCCAGACTACAACACTGAGATATCCATTTCAAAGTCGGTGTATACATGAATATACCTGTGAAATATTTTGACCCTTGTTTTTGATCTCTCTTCTTAGCGTTCTCTCTTTCACACCTACTTTCAAGATCAAATTCATATTTCTCTCAGAAGATGGATGACTTTAAAGTCTATTGATCTGAACTATAAATAATTGAAAAAAAAATACTTAAAGCAATTGCCATTTATTACTCTTCAAAGTATTTTCCAGCTCTGAGCATACAACACAGTACACAGTGATTGTGTTTAAAAGCTACCATATAAAATATATATTTTTTTTTTTTTTTTCAAATTTTTTTTAAAAAAAAAATTATTATTTAAATATCAAGCCTGTAAAGACGCCTTTTTTAATTTAAAATTTTTCTCTGCCTGCGCTATATTTGCACTGTTGGAGTTAGGAAATATGGCTATGACAAATTATTTGATTTTTTATTATTATTATTATTATTATTATTATTGTTGTTGTTGTTGTTGTTTTTATTATTATTATTATTATTGTATAGTAAGGCGAAACTCAAGCTTTGAAAAATGCTCTGCAGACACAGACGCAGAAATGTTAGTAATATATCAGCAAGCCTACAGGTCGAGTCAGGTCTTAAAATAGAAAAGTATATCCTATGAGAAAAACACATAGATCTGCTGTGCGAAGCCCAACAGCAGGTGGGATTTTAAAAGAGCAGCAGAATGGTGTGTTGTGGCGTCCTCATCAGGCAGGTCAGGTCACTGCATGTTTTAGCCATGCAACTTTTGTTTTTTGAATTAACTGCAAAAACCTTGATATTAGCTGTCAGCTTGTGTGTGATCAGAACCAAAAATCTCTGGATGACCTGCTGCGTTCATGCAATTTTATACATGCATCCGTATGTGTCTCAAAATGTTTATAATTGTTGGGTTTGTGCTGGGGTGGGGGGCACCACACATTGCACCTCCCGGGTTGATTGTTTGAATCCTGCCTCTGCCCTGTGTGTATATAGAGTTTGCATGGTCTCCCTGTGCTTTGTGGGTTTCCTCTGGGTACTCTGGTTTCCTCCCCCATTCCAGACATGTGTTGTAGGCTGATTGGCGTTTTCAAATTGTCTGTGGTGTGTGAATGGGTTGGCACCCCGTCCAGGGTGTCCCCTGCCCTCAGGCATGAGCTCCCTGATATAGGCTCCAGGCTCCCCCACGACCCTGTGTATGTCAAGCGCTTAAAAAAATGGATGAATGTATTTGTGATAGATTTTATACTGAAAAGGGGCACAAATAAATGATTGTATAACAGTGTTTTATAACAGTGATGAAATAAGATTCCAACAAAATGTTTTGTAAAAATATTTCTCTGAATAGTGTCTTCACACTGAAATTTATATTTAAATTGACATTTATGAATATTTAATTAGATGAGGTCTCATTTGCCTAAATAAATGCACTATTCTGAAGGGGGGTTCCATTGCAATAAATACATGAAAGAATATCAGCAATACACTAGAAAGACTGTTTGTAATAGCTAGTGCTTTTTTTCCATTTTCTGTAGTCTAACCATTTTTTTTTCAAAGGTTAATAAATTTTGAATAGTTCTGAATAAATTAGACTGGTTAATCTGTCAACATTTTTTTATGGCTCTAGAACCTTCTAGGCTTTTTCTCTCTTTTATTCAAAGCTTGTAAACCTATCAGATTCTCATATCTCTATCTATCTATCTATCTATCTAGATTTATATCCATATATCTATCTATCTATCTAGATAGATAGATAGATAGATAGATAGATAGATAGATAGATAGATAGATAGATAGATAGATAGATAGATAGATAGATAGATAGATAGATAGAGATATGAGAATCTGATAGGTTTACAAGCTTTGAATAGAAGAGAGAAAAAGCCTAGAAGGTTCTAGAGCCATAAAAAAATGTTGATAGATAGATAGATGGATGGGTGGATGGATGGATGGGAACACTTAAAAAAAATAAAGGGAACACTTAAACAGCACAATGTAACTCCAAGTGTTCCCTTTATTTTTATTTTTTAGCAGTATAAATATATATATATATCAATCACACACACACAGCTTTAAGACTTCAAATCTATCGGTCTATCTTTCACGTCTCTGCTCGGTTCACTGCCTGCGGTACATTTTTATTCAGGCAAAGCGAAAGGCGCCTCGCTCATGACGTCATCTACGTCCGTCTTACGTTGTGCCGTGTGAGGACCTGGCGGTGTATGGCGTTTGGAAACACTTTGCGACACGAAATTAATACGATCAACCCGTAAATCCGTACGTTTGATTCTTCCCTATACATTCCTACTGGCTTGTGCACATTTAAATATAAGTATAGAACAGGTCCACTGTTATAACGCAGCAGCAGAACCGCATTGAGGTGTCAGGTTAACGTTAGCATTTGTAGCATTACTAGTACCATTCATTCACATGCACTGCGCACGAGCGGTGTGTTGATTAGTTGATGATCGGCTCAAATGCTTGTTTTCCGTGTTAATCACATAATACTTTACTCCTTTGAATTAAGCTATTTTGTATGATAACGTTTAGCTAGTTAACTTTACTCAGGCTGTAGGTAGATGTTTCCATATTAGACATGAAGCACACTAAGTAGGGTGCGGGACATGTTCTGCAGAGGGAGTAAAGAGGCGTTTGGGATTCAGCCTGTGGCTTCTAGGTGGAAACATCACTTTGCGTTAATAAAATCGCAAGCGTACTCAATTCTCAAGACATTTTTTTAAATCTACGTTTACTTTTAAACTTTGTTCACAGCAGAGTTTAAAGTTAAATCGTTGAACATAAACGACTCTCTCGAGGCCAGTGGTTTTCAAAGTGGGGGCCGCCAGGGGGCGCCCGGGGGACCTCAACAATTTGGTGTGAAAAATCAATCCTCACTTTCCAGACACACACACAATCAATTCCTAATGTGATGTAAGATGTATTTATTAACAAAAAACAGGGGGGAGGGGATATATTCAGGAGTCTGTATTTTTAATGTGTTTGGGCAGTGGTGGCTTAGCGCTTAAGGCTCTGGGTTGCTGATCGGAAGGTTGGGGGTTCAAGGGGTTCGCTGCCACTGTTGGGCCCTTGAGCAAAGCCCTTAACCCTCTCTGCTCCAGGGGTGCTGTATCATGGCTGACCCTGTGCTCTTTCTATGCGAAGAAATTTTTTTTCACTGTGCTCTTCTGCAGCGGTCCCCAACCTTTTTTGTGCCACAGACCGGTTTAATATCAGACAATATTTTCACGGACCGGCCTTTAAGGTGTGGCGGATAAATACAACAAAATAAAATGATAGGACCGGCATAAAAACTGGGGTATTTTTAAAATATAATAATAAACGTGAATCCAATGTGAAATCGCAACTTTATTAGCAGCGTCCTCGTAACATCCTCTCTCCCCCCTAACGCTCCCTGGTCTCTATGGTAAGGTTTCAACGTATCACGTGACCGAGACAAGCGTCTTGACATGCGTCAAGAGTGAGTCGTAGAAGGATGTAACGGAGAGAATCCAGTCACTTTTCAGATCCAGATAGTAAATAAAATGGAAATAATATAAGTTATTTATTCTTTCTGTGCGGCCCGGTACCAAATGCCCCACGGACCGGTAGCGGTCCACGGACCGGGGGTTGGGGACCGCTGCTCTACTGTATATGTGACCAATAAGGACTCATTATTATCATTATAACCCCTGCTCTAGACAATATGTCACTCTCAGTCTTTACTATCTTCCTACATAAAAAAAAACCTCAAAAGAATTAAATTATATGGAAATGATGTTGGCTTTTATTAAATTATGTTGGGGTTTTTTTTTAAGGGGGAGAGGATTTATTTTTTACTTCCTGTGTAAATGTTGTCTTCAGCCCGAATTTTTTTTAAGTAGGAAGTTTAATCTTCCATTGTCCAAAGTATTTTAATATTATTATTATTTCAAGCATACTGTTTTAGCCTTCTTTTTTTGTCATGGACAATCCATTTACTTTTTATTATAAGTAATAGTTAGACAGAATCAAAATTCATACATCATGTCATTTGTAAGTTAAGAAAAGAGAAACTCTAAAAGAATCTGGATATACGTATAAATAATTTATTCATGAAAGGGTTCATATATGACTTGCGTTTCTAAAATATCAGCGTGCATATGCGCATCGAGTAGTAACGATGCATGATTGTGTCTGATTTTGTCAGCGAATGTATTTTATTATGAAGTCATCTCAACGTTATCAGTATGGAGAGATTTAATCTGTATTCATCTGTTTACAATCCTCTTTGCGTTCCATGTTCAGCGTGACAGAATTGTTTGTTGAAGCCACACCTGAGAAGAGCTTAGTGCCATGGAGGCAGATCTTTATGACGAATTCGGTAATTACATCGGGCCAGAACTGGACTCTGATGAGGATGAAGATGTAGAGGCAGAGGACAGAGATGCCCTTGAGGTACGAGAATTGCAGAAACTAAATGAACATGTTAGAATAATATAATATCCCATCAACAAAATGTCTGTTTTCTGAGAATGTTAAATCATTGCCATTGTCGTCCTTATAGGCAGATGATGATGAGGAGGATGAAGACCAGGTGGATGGTGATGAGGATGGTGGTGGGGGCATGGAGGTAGTTTTGCATGAGGATAAGAAGTATTACCCGACTGCAGAGGAAGTCTATGGGCCTGAAGTGGAGACCATCGTCCAAGAGGAGGACACACAACCACTTACTGGTGAATGCTCACTTCATCAAGTTTATATGTGTACATAAGCTTCTGTTTGATGTGTGTGTATATATATATATATATATATATATATATATATATATATATATATATATATATATATATATATATATATATACTCAAGCTTATTCTGATTCTGTTTCCCGTCAGAACCTATTATAAAGCCTGTGAAGACGAAGCAGTTCACTCTGACAGAGCAGGAGCTGCCAGCTACAGTTTATGAAATGGAGTGAGTGTGCATATACAGTAGACCACATATTCCTTCTGACTGATCTAGACTTCATGTAAAGTTGGACCAAATCTTAATTTTCCTCTGCAGATTTCTCGCTGATTTAATGGACAGCTCCGAGCTGATCAGAAATATCACTCTGTGCGGACATTTGCACCACGGGAAGGTCAGTACCTAAATACACCCACAGTGTTTTGTGTTGAAGATAAAAAAGTGGCTTCAAATGTTCTTTAGTGACTTTTTTTGTTTTTATTTTTTATGAGCGAGATCAATTTGAAGCTTTTTCTCCCTTCGTCTTTGAGACATCACAGAAGGGACAAGGAAATGATGTCATGATATAATTTATTGTAAACTAATCTTTGAGCTCTGTAAATGTATGCATTTAGGGTAAAGGGTCAAAGTTGGCATAGTCTTTTAAATTTTTTTTTTTTTTTGGTTTTTTTTTTTTTTTTTTTTTTCTAATTTTCTTTTTTTTTTTTTTTTTTTTTCTATTATAAAAAGTATCATATTTATATGAATATATTTTTATTATATGTATTATAATACTATTATTATATAAGGTATTTATAGTGAGAAATCAAAATAGTGTTAGTGTAGAAGCTTGTTAAAACTGTGCTAAATGTCTTGCACATCTTGTCAAATCAGTCTCGTCAAGACTTATTACGGTTGGTTCCTTTTTTTTGTTGTTTTTAAATTTCACTTATTTCATGAATTCACATTTCACTTTTAATGAACCGAAATATTATATTTGTTATATACACACAAAATTTTTTATATACACAAAACTGTATTTGTGTGTGTGTGTGTGTGTGTGTGTGTGTGTGTATATATATATATATATATATATATATATATATATATACACACATATATATGTATGTATGTATATATATGTATATGTACACATACATACATATACATACACACACACACACACTAAATGAACCTGTAACTAAAATTAATTGCTGTGTTTAAGTGACAGTTGTGTATATGTGTTTTGTTTCCACAGACATGCTTTGTGGACTGCCTGATTGAACAGACTCATCCGGAAATCCGTAAGAGAGACGATGCAGATGTAAGTGTAAAGGCGTTGTGCGTACACAAATAAGAAGCTAAATTCTGAAAGCTTGTGGTTAAATTGTTACGTTTTTCTTTTTTGCTCTCCGTCTTTTAGCTGCGCTACACAGATATTCTTTTCACCGAACAAGAAGTAAGTCTTTTTTTGAATCGTAATAACTTGCTTCCAAGCAACCCAAGTGCAAAAAATGGTGTGTAATATTTGTTGGTGGTTGTTGTGTGTTTCTGCAGAGAGGAGTCGGAATTAAGAGCACACCTGTGACAATGGTACTCCCTGACTCAAGGGGGAAATCCTACCTGTTCAATATTATGGACACTCCAGGTATACACCGTAAAGCGGTCCACGTGTTGAAGTACAGTGAGATGCACAGAAATGAGGACGGTGGTAATACCTCAGTTTTCTTGTTACTCAGGTCACGTGAACTTCTCAGATGAGGTTACAGCGGGAATCAGGCTTTCAGATGGGATTGTGCTGTTCATTGACGCTGCTGAGGGGGTGAGTCGTCCTGCTGCTGCTGCTGGGTGTCACTAACCGTGTCTTGTGTATCGCAGTATGTTTCACTCAACCCATCAGCACACTAAACCATTTTAGATTAAAGGGAGGGATGGCCTTCTCTCACTCTCCTGTCAGTCACAGTGACACTAGCCAATCGTGGGCATCTGTGCATGCCTGTATGCGTAAGAGGGCAAATAGCACTTTTCTTCGAGTGCCCCGTGACCCAACACGAGCAGCAGTTTGAAAAGATGCGCATAGCTTGCTTCACGTCTATTAGCGGGAGCACGTTTTATTAGAGGTCGACAAAACCGATGAATCTGCACCGATAACTGACGGCTAGAACTATCGTTTATTAGAAAAATCCACAATGATAGTTTTTCCCGGTTGCATCCATTACGAGAGCGGCTGAGAAGTGTCCGATTTCATTACACAGTACGAGAGCGGCCTCTAGAGGAGAAATAAAAACTTTCACTGACACATTTTGTTGTGTTATTTGAAGTCTTTTTTAGATTCATTTTACATGTCTCTGTTTTTATTTGTTATTTGGAGTGTTACTTTTTGGTTCAGTTTGGATGTATATCTATTATTTACTTTAATACTTATTAATAGTTAATGTATATATTTATATATTTATTTCATAAAAAAAGAACAATTCATGTTCATGGTACAGTTAGTATTTTCATTCAGTGTCAATTTTAAAAACTATCGGTTGGTTCATCGGTAATCGGAGGGTATGGCCCAACTTAGTGATTGGTATCAGCAAAATCGACTATTGGTCGACCTCTACGTGTTCGTGTTCTCTCTCCCTGGTCCATAGTTATTGTGTGTTGGAGAGAGCTTGCTGGTGGGTGGGAATTGGCATATGACCAAATTGGTGGGGGGACACCGCAGTTTTTGTTTCTGCTTTTGTCTGTTTGCACTCCGTGTACATTTATTTGCCATCTTGCTCTTCCCGTATATGTAGGTGATGCTGAACACGGAGCGTTTGATCAAACATGCCGTGCAGGAGCGGCTGGCCATAACCATCTGCATCAACAAAATTGACCGGCTGATCTTGGAGCTCAAGCTTCCTCCCACTGATGCCTACTACAAACTGCGCCACATTGTTGACGAGGTCAATGGCATGCTCAGGTACGTCATCCTAAAACGGTGAAAGTTCTTTCCACTCTGTTATCAGAGCTGGGATGGCCAAGGTCTTTTGATTAGACTGTAGAGGAGACTTTGTATAAGTAACTGATATTTAAGGTATCATCCATGTGTGTTTTTAGCTCACAACTTAAAAAATAAATGCAATACAATGTTTACACTGAGTTCGCTATTCACAATTGAGCCTTCAGACTCCTGGTAATCAGAAGACTGTTTAGAAAACATATTCTGCGTGATGTTTTGTCATTCAGCCAATCATATCACCACTGATAATCTGAGGATATACAGAGGTTTTAGGGTTAATGTAATGCCATTAGAACTAGTTACACTATTTTACTTGATATATTACATTCAAAGCCAAACTTAAGGCACACAGAATCCTCCTGACCATTGCCATATATTGAGAAATGAATCCAATCTTTTAATTTTTAATTTTTATTTTTTATTAATAATAATAATAATGGGTAAAATGTATATAGTCAATCTGCACAAATTTATAAAAGACAGAATTCAGTGCTAACAGTGTTATAGATACTCTGTACACGTTACATGAGCTGATTTTTTTCTTTTAAAAATGTTTTTTTTTTTAAATAGCAAAGTTAAAATTTTTTAATGAAAGACATCTAGAGAGATCATAGCATTTAATCTTTTGGCCTCTCCTTTTCATTCTCCCTTAGCACATATACAACGGACGAGTCTCTAGTGGTGTCTCCTCTTCTGGGCAACGTGTGTTTCGCTTCCTCACAGTACTGCATCTGCTTTACGCTCGGGTCTTTCGCCAAGATCTACTCTGATACCTATGGTAACACACACACACATACACACCTAGATAATTTGGCATTCCTGTATTGTATACACAGTATAATTTTTTTCTTGCAGGTGACATAAACTACAACGAGTTTGCAAAGAGACTCTGGGGAGACATCTACTTCAACCCCAAGACGTGAGAATCACTTTAACTGCTGTTTTTAAATGTGAGAAGCGTTTCAGATATTTTCTCTAATGTGATCGGTTGTGCCGTCTGTCAATCAGGAGGAAGTTTTCTAAAAAAGCCCCCAACAGTAACTCGCAGCGGAGCTTTGTCGAGTTCGTACTGGAGCCGCTCTACAAGATCCTCTCACAGGTAAGGCCCAATCACGCACATGTTACGGAAGACTGAAAATTGTTCTTATTTGAACAGCAGCGAAAAATGTTCATTTCTCAAACCTATCTGTAGGTGGTCGGGGATGTGGACACTTCTCTGCCACGTGTACTGGATGAATTGGGGATCCACCTGACCAAAGAGGAGCTCAAACTTAACATCCGGCCTCTCCTGCGACTTGTCTGCAACCGCTTCTTTGGGGAGTTTACAGGTTTGTGATTTCCTAAAAAAAAAAATAGTGAGAGGCACATGACGTGCGGATACATGTCATATATCCTATATTGAACATGATTTGCTTGTGTGTCAAAATGTGCATCGCAGGACTTGTGGACATGTGCGTGCAGCACATCCCGTCTCCTCAAGGGGGCGCCAGAGCCAAGATCGAGCACAGTTACACCGGAGGACTGGATTCAGACCTGGGGGAGGCCATGACTGAGTGTGACCCTGATGTATGTACCCAAGACTCTGTGTGTGTGTGTGTGTGTGTGTGTGTGTGTGTGTGTGTGTGTGTGTGTGTGTGTGTGTGTGAGAGAGACAGGAGTACCAGCACGCTTTGTACTAATTTTTCTCTTCATGTCAGGGTCCGTTAATGTGTCACACCACTAAGATGTACAGCACAGATGACGGAGTGCAGTTCCACGCCTTTGGTCGGGTTCTGAGCGGAACGCTGCAGGCGGGGCAACCAGTGAAAGTTCTCGGAGAGAATTACACACTGGAGGACGAAGAGGACTCGCAGATCTGCACTGTGGGACGCCTCTGGATCTCTGTAGCCAGGTAAACGCCTTTTCACCACGGGAGCCACGCTTGAAACAAGTTTCACTGCGGTAGCCATTTTGAAGCACAGTACGAGCACCGTTTTTCCCACTGCACATCGATAACCAGTCTGAACGATCCGGCAGAGTCGATTTCGCACTAATTTGAGAGCCGACTGCAGACATGTTGACAAGAGTATTATCATTTATTGCTTTATCATCTCATTATCATCATTCTTGGAACTCTTTTCTTACTCTGATTGACAGTTTGGCCTTTGGAAGGGCTCGTTTACAGCAGCTATAAAAGTTCTTCTATAATATCAACAAGAATATGAAAAATCTTCGATGAACTACTAAATTGATTTTTGATGTTTGCGAAAGCATTTCCACCGCACAAAAACCTTCTGTAATGCTGCGCACCGTAATCACCTGAAAGAGAAAGTGTCTATTTGTTCATGCTGCATTTAAATCAGTTCCGTTCTTTATTGTCCTGCAATGAGAAGTTTGCTTGGGAGTATGGCACATAAAAAAAAAAATATCCAAAGGCAAACAGTGACCACAAGGACAGCGACTGTGCAACGATAGAAATAGAATCTATTATAACATATATTATAACATATATAACAAGTGCACAGTCCATTAACCATAGAAAAGTGAAAACAGCAAAGAAGTGAGGTTATATTTTATGCTCATTCAGCCTGTTTATATGCCCATGGCCAAAATATATATCTGTTGCTGTTTGCCTTTGGGTGCCTATATATCTGACCAGAAGAGGGGGTAAAATTCCACTCTTGGAGAAGGCTGCTGAGGTAAAAATTCTGGATATTTGTCCAATGGATTTCTAATACCAAAAAAAGTCTAAATAATTAGAGTCTGTCAGGTTAACTGCTACAATGGTTCTGCATTTATCACTTAATATTACGTTGTGCTGTTCGTTGTGTAATGCAACAACGGCCTACAAAACCCCTGCATCTGTCTGTGTGCTCGTGTTCATATGTGTGTAGGTATCAGATCGAGGTGAATCGGGTCCCTGCTGGCAACTGGGTGCTAATTGAAGGCTGTGACCAGCCCATCGTGAAAACAGCCACCATCACAGAGCCTCGGGGTAACGAAGAGGTGAGACAGACTAGTATGTGTGACTACAGGTGAAGAGACAGACACTGAGAAATTAAGGAAATCTCCAGGGGAATGCTGGAAAAACCATTATGCCTGAGGATAGAATTATACTTCTGAGAATCTGTGAACGGGTTCCAGTTCCAGTTTGTACAAAGGTGCGTGTGTAAAGGTGTGCACTAGGTGGCAGCGCAGCATTAATCTGACTTTAGAGAAAAAATAAAAATGAAGAAAGTCCTGAGGTAAAGATTTGGCAGAAAGACCATTCTTGAAACTCCACCTTCGTCCTTCATGTAAATTCCAATCTACCGTTTAGCAGCAGTCCCAACATCTATGGTTTATGATGTTGTTTCTCTCCGTTAGGATTTCTTTATTCTTCTTAACATCCACCACTTCCTCATATCTTCCCTACAAAACGGTGGTTTCTAACGAAAGAGTCGTCAGTGCGATCTGACTGCACAAGCTGCCAAAAAACTCCAGTGCAAATTCTTCCCATATTTACAGTCCTAATCACTGTCTGTATTTTTATCTGTTAAGTGGCCTGCCCAAACAATAGAAGAATATATTTGTACCACAAATTCACACAAAGCGACGTGTTTGTGTGTTCAGGCTCAGATCTTCAGGCCGCTGAAGTTCAACACTGCTTCGGTCATCAAAATCGCTGTGGAGCCTGTAAATCCGTCCGAGCTGCCCAAGATGTTGGATGGATTGAGAAAAGTTAACAAGAGCTACCCATCCCTTACAACAAAAGTAAAGCACACACACATGCACATACAGAAATGCTCACTACTGTACTGCACTCTACTCATCTGCACTGTAAACAGGGCTGTGATATGTCGGCTGATTTAACTGACTCCCTAACCAGGACACTGTCTGTGTATGTGTGTAGGTGGAGGAGTCTGGAGAGCACGTTATCCTGGGTACAGGTGAGCTCTACTTGGACTGCGTCATGCACGACCTGAGGAAGATGTATTCAGAGATCGACATCAAGGTATTGCTTCCTTTTCATACACGATACAGTCTCCTGCACTTAAAAAAAATAAAATAAATAAAAAATACAAATTTTCTGTTAGTGTACTGATATTGATGGTCCTGTTCTAAAACAGTCTACTTTAACCTTTCACCCCAGGTAGCTGACCCTGTAGTGACCTTTTGCGAGACAGTGGTGGAAACGTCCTCTCTCAAGTGCTTCGCTGAAACACCCAATAAAAAGTATGTGAAAACTAGACACCGTTCTACTCTACAGCGGCCAATCAGAAGTTGGGAAGCCTTGCTTCCTGTAATCCAGTGTGCTAGTGATTTGAAATGTGATTTTTTTTTTTGAGTGTGTGGAGGCATGGGAAAACACTTCACATGGTAAAATCTTTACATTTACTACAAGCTGTAGATCCGAGTTGATTAAGCGTATGTTTGTTTTGCTATAGCAGACACAGACTGTTTTTTTTTCCCCACAGCATTTGTTAAAATGCTTTCTTACCCAATATGATCCTTGTATGAAGATGATAACAGTTTTCCATTTCTTTTGATTGAATTATATTCATGGCTTCGTGTCAAAGTATATTATAAGTCATAAAACTCCATTTTGACCAATTTTGTCATATTCTGTGCTGAATTCCAGGAACAAGATCACGATGATTGCTGAGCCTCTGGAGAAAGGCCTTGCTGAAGACATTGAGAACGAGGTGGTGCAGATTACGTGGAACAGGTGCGAAGGCTTCATTAAACTCCTCTCTTCTTGACACTGCACATATCTGCACTAATTTTAGTAATATAAAATCATTTGGAGCATTTTTCCACCGCACGATGAGAAACAACAACAGGCCCGATGGCGATGATTGCAAAATTGGGCTCAGTGTGACTCTGTGGTGAAGATGTTGGACTACTGATTGGAAGGTTGTGAGTTCAAATCCCAGTACCGCCAAACTGCCACTGCAAAGCCACTGAACTGCTCAGTTATATAAATGAGATAAATTAAAGTTTTTCAGGATTAGGGCACCTGCCAAATACCGTAAATGTAAAATTGGCCGCGATCGATATTATAATACGTTACACACTAAACCATTCTTTAAGTCCGACGAGTGTTGTGTATTGACACCTTGACTAAATTTTACATAGTAGCAAACGTAATTTGGTGATCTATGGCAATACCAAATTAGGCTACCAGTTTGTTCACCCCTGACCCCATATAATCATCTGAATTGTCTAAAAATGGTGCATAACACCAAAGAACAGGACTATTCTAATAACTATTGTTATTTTTTCCCACATGATCTGATGCAGTATGCTTAACCCCTCAGCAAAAACAGTACTTCTAGCTCTGTTATTAAATCATACAAATGAAACCTTTGGTACTGTATATCTGGCCAATTGGAGGAATTACACAGTTTCAGATTTCTAATAGCAAAATTTCCAGTAGTTTGCAATCGAAAGGTTCTTTTAATAAGAGAGTGTGTAATGTCTCATACTAGTTTGTTATTCGCGCTTTCATTGATCTACTGGATATCTGGAGTTTGATCGTGTGTGTGTTTGTAATGGTGTTCAGCTGTGACGCAATCTGGAGCCGAAGAGGACCAGCATGTGTCACACCCCATTTAGTGCACATCCTTCCAATCTGTCAAGTCTCTTTTCTTTCTCTGTCTGTAGAAAGAAGTTGGGAGAGTTCTTCCAGACCAAGTATGACTGGGATTTGCTGGCAGCTCGTTCTATCTGGGCTTTTGGACCCGACACCACTGGGCCCAACATCTTAGTAGACGACACACTGCCCTCTGAGGTATGAATCTGTGCTACGTTAGCAGGTTAAGGTGTTATCTAACTGGACTGTAGAATGCGAAACCTTTGCTAGACTTCTATAGTAAAGGCCTGGGGCTGTATTTGTTTTTTTTTCATGTGGTATGTAGGTAGGCTATTGTGTGTGAAAGAAAGTATGAAAAGGTTTTGGCATCAGGTTTGTTAGGTTTGCTTTGTCTGAAAATTTGGCATCTTTTAATTCTGCGGTCATGTTTAATTCTGGTTCTGTGGGTTTGGGTGTGTTTATGTATCTCTTTGTGTGTGTGTGTGTGTGGGTGTAGGTGGACAAAGCTCTGCTTGGCTCAGTGAAGGACAGCATTGTTCAGGGGTTCCAGTGGGGAACTAGAGAAGGTCCTCTGTGTGATGAACGTAAGTCACTCAAATTAGAATCAGTCCTCAACACAGAATCAAATATATTTGTGTGGTGCTCTGGGGAAACCCTTCTCTATTTGGAATATTCTACATTTTTCCGAACTGTAATCGGTTTCTTTTTCACGCATCTTAAACAGAAGTAAAGTTCTAGCATTCTTCTCTGGTCCCACCCTAAAGTGACAAAGGAAAAAAACAATTGTATTCAGATGTAATTGTAATTCTACACATCGATTGTCTGAAAGCATTCACTTTTTATTGAGTTAATTTGTATTTAATTTAATATGTACTAAATAAGATGTACAAATCTTAAATGTGACTATTAAACTATGTTCAGAAATCCCACGCATCCTTCAGCCATTTTATGTTTAATAGCATTAATTATTTTATATAAAGAAGGCAACTGACGTTGACAGATTATTAGGGTCAGTGGTTAAGATGTTGGACTACTGATCCTGGCACTGTCAAGCTACCGCTGTTGGGCCCTTAAACCTCAAATGCTCAGTTGCATAAATGAGATAAATGTAAGTCGCTCTGGATAAGGGCGTCTGCCAAATGCCGTAAAAGTAGAAATCATTATATATTGTAGCTGTGTACTTTTCAGATTAAAATTGCATTAACATAGCATTCTTCTTTCAAATGGCTTGCTAACATCACAATTTTGGCCTGTTTAGTAGAGGTCGGCCGATTTATCAGTTTTTCAGATTAATCGGCACTGATAACTGACGGCTAAAAATGAAAAACTATCCACACCGGTAATTTTTCCAGCTTGCGTCTGTTGCGAGAGCGGCTGAGATGTGTCCGCTGTTGTTAAACAGTACAAGAGCGGCCTCTAGAGGCAAAATAAAGACCATCACTAACAAATTTTGTTGTGCTATTTGAAGTCTTTTTTTTATTATTCACTTTGGAGGTCTCTTTTATTTGTTATTTGGAGTGTTACTTTTTGGTTCAGTTTGATGTATATCTATACTTTGAGTCTTATGTTTTCAATCAGTATCAATTTGTAAATGTAAAGGTTTAATCAGTTGATTAGTCGGTTATCGGCAGCTATTGCCCAACGTATCTGTAAAATCCACTATCGGTCGACCTCTACTGTTTACTAATAAAGTCTAGTGTTGGGTGTCCTGGGAATTAACATATTTAACATTTTTAAAATGATCCTTCCAAAGAGAGGGCCTTAAAATGATTATTTCAACAAGCCCATGGATAAACATTCATTAATAAATGACCGTTTTCGTTTTATTTTTTATTTATTTATTTATTTATTTTTGATGCAGCCATTCGTAATGTGAAGTTTAAGATTCTGGATGCGGTCATAGCTCAGGAGCCGTTACACCGAGGAGGCGGGCAGGTCATTCCCACCGCCAGAAGAGTTGTCTATTCCGCCTTCCTCATGGTGAGCAGTCTCTGTTTTTCTCCTTGTGTTATGCGATCGTTCTTCCTGCAGAGTAATCGCTGCTTCCATTAGTCGTATTGAAGTGTTTTGGGGTCTTTCTAACCAATATCCTAATTGATGAGCTTGATTTCTCTGTTACTCTTGATTTTGTGCCAAGACCAAGCTCTTTGCTCTGATTGGTTGGTTTCAGGCTACACCCAGGCTGATGGAGCCCTATTACTTTGTGGAGGTTCAAGCTCCTGCTGATTGTGTATCTGCTGTTTACACTGTACTGGCACGCAGGAGGTAAGACGTCTCACACACCGCATGGGGGGGGGGGGCTGTTAATTGTGTTGAAAGGAAAAGGTGTAAGCATACTGTCAACAGCATACCGACCTCTTAAATTGCGAGTAAATGACTCACTTTTATAGTAATTGATTAATAGCCGTTCTAGTTCTCATGAAAGTAATAATGCCTTCTCTTTCAGAGGTCATGTGACACAGGATGCACCAATCCCCGGTTCGCCTCTGTACACCATCAAGGCTTTCATTCCTGCAATCGACTCATTTGGGTTTGAGACTGATCTGCGTACGCACACACAGGGTCAGGCCTTCGCACTCAGTGTGTTCCACCACTGGCAGGTATACACAAACACGCACACTATATACATATAAAAGAAAGGATTTTTAAAAATGAAAATATTTCATAATTACCGAGTGTTCCTTTAAGGATGCAGTTTTGAACATGCATTAGGTGATTGGTGTTTAGGAGATTAAAATAAAAGCCAACATTTCAAGAGCTGATCTCTTCAGTGTTTATTCTGAATGTAGCCATAACCTCTCATCTATAAACCACTGCCGGGTCTTAACTATCACAGTAGCTTTCATGTAAGGGATTTTAATATTTACTGCAAAACTGGAAAACCCTCTGTCCTGAAGACTTTCCGGTTCTGGAAAACCTAAAGTTACCTTTAAGTTGACCTCCTCTGACTCATGCAAAGCATTGACACTCATTCCATAAATACTATTTATACAATGGTCTCTCTGAATACTTGTGTGATTCGTTGGAAGGTGTGCGTTCCAACACAATGCTGTGCGTTCCAACACGAAGGTATGTGTAATGCACAGGAAGTTCCAGTTAGTTTAATCACCGCTCTACAGTTATTCTCTGCCGATAAACCATAGTAACATATAGTAAACTTAAAGGTTCTCTCTCTCTCTTTCATAACCATTTATAACCCCAATTCCCAAAAGTTGGGACAGTATGGAAAATGTAAAAAACAAAAAGAGTCTTTTGAAAACTCATTTTACCCTGTAATATATTGAAAACACATTATTAACACATTTGATGTTTCACTTACACTCTTTTAAAATCTGATGACCAACACGCTCCAAAAAAGTTTGGACAGTCGACTGTTTCCCGCTGTGTAACATCACCTTTTCTTTAAATAACACCAAGTGTTTGAATGCTGAAGACTGAGGGATCGGAGAGCACGTTCAGAATTGGTTTCGGCCTTGCCCTTTATGCACCAAGATTTGGCCGGATACCTTGAATCGTTTAATTATATTGTTCACTGTAGAAGGTGAAATGCCCCAAATCCTACCAATTTGTCTTTGGGGAATGTTGTTCTCAAAGTGTTGGATTATTCGCTGACGCATCTGTTGGTTGATTGGCGAGCCTCGATCCATCCACCCTAAGTACTAGGCCTTTTATGGAGGCTCCTTATATACTATGATTAGATGATTACCTCACCCGTTTAACATAAATCATTTTAACATCACCTTCTTATTTCAACTTGGTATTAGTCCTAAACTGCCCCGTCCCAACTTCAGGGGAATATTTTGCATGCATCAATTTCAAAATAAAGGTTTATCTTCAAAAAACTATGCAGTTGATTAGGTACAACATCAAATACCTTGTCTTTATACGTTTTTTTTTTTTTTAATTGAACTCAAAGTACATTTACAAATCACTCCTCTTTCTTTTTTATTAGCATTTTCCATACTGGCCCAACTTTTTCAGAATTGGGGTTGTATTATAATTCATTCAAATAAATGTAATCTTATCACACTATTTTATGTCTATATCATTCACAAACGGTATAAGCGAGAGAATCCACAGCTAGGTGTGCGTTACACGATTTTAATGCACTTCGCGGAGGGTTCTTTACCTCTACGTCGTGCGTTAATATTGTATAACGCACACCTAGTCGTGGATTATCCCTTACATAAATGTCTCCTCGCGGAAAACTCCACCACATCAACGATTTCACGCGCTTTTAATCCGACGAGTTCGCTGTCGAGCATCTGCCATACAAGTACCTGTGAATTGGTCGTTACTATGGAAACAACACTGCATTGCTTTTCGAGCCGTGCTGTTATAGAATTGAATCAGAACTGGTCAAAGTCTAAACTTTGGCATTGTAGCCAGAGAGCTGTGCATCTCGTTGGAAAATCTGAGTTAGTGTTAAGTTAGTTAGTAAAACATGTATTAGTAGAGTTAGTATAAACGTGATACAGATGTTATTGTGCAATAAAGTGACATTTATTCTGAAAGGTAAGAGGAGGAGGGGAAAAAAAAGAACTCTTGGAGCCTTTTGCGATTTGAAATATAATGGGGGGAAATAGATCTGTGGTGTGGGATCATAATGACTTTTATCATTTACTTGCACTGGTTGGGCAAATACTTTTATTCACAGTGTGAAGACTTTTACTTACCAGCGTGGCAGAATCTTATGCAAACATAGCGCTGAGTCGTTCAGCGTGTCTTTGTCAGCCCTGTCATGTCAGCTCTTAATCCTCCGCTATGGAATTTCGTCCTATGAAGAGAAGACTGCTTAAGAAGTCTTAAAAGAATTATTAATGCATGTGTTTGCGTGTGTTTGCTTTGGCACCGAATGTGTTTTGATATTGCGTCTTAAAAATAATCCCAAACACTCAGACACATACACCCATGCAAGCGCTCCAACTCAGGGTGTGTGTGTGTTTTCTTTGGCACTGCATGTGTTTTGATGTTGCATTGTGAAGCACTGAATCAGAAAACCCGTCACATGGTTTGCGTTCTTTCTTTACACGTTTAAAAGTGTAAACTGGTGCCAATCTTCGTTTTTTCATTTCTGTCTTTCTGCCTCTTAAAATTTTTTTTATTGTTCTTATTTCTATAGATTGTTCCTGGCGATCCTCTGGACAAGAGCATCGTGATCCGGCCATTAGAGCCCCAGCCCGCCCCTCATCTAGCCAGAGAGTTCATGATCAAAACTCGTAGACGCAAGGTGAGCTACTCTCCCACGTCTTCTGCTTGGTACCAGTGTGTGTGTGTTTCTTTAGAGCATATTCCACAGAAAACATATCCTAAGGTGAGCGTATAAGGGGGGAAAAAATTATATAAATGATATAGTATAAATATTTTCGCCCGGTTAGACTTCCACCGGTGTGATGGACCTTCGCCTTCACGGAGCTCTGTATAAATATTAGGATCACATCCAGAGTTGTAACTCTTATTCTGCTCGAACAGACCACATGATTTTGACGTTGTGGATGTTCTAGACACATAACAGCAGAGAAAACTTTAAGACGCCGGGGCCGTTTTCCTGCGTCAGGATGTCTATCTAAAGTAAAATCGGAAGTAGGGAACGATCGTACTTCTGAAACTCCAAAGGAAAATTCGCATCTCTTCAGTGAAGAATTATTGCTTTGGAGATTTCTGTGGTCATGCTCGCTAATTGTTTTCAAAGGCATAATGAAAATAACCAAATAAAATCCCAGACGATCTGCCTCCAACCACACCCCCTAACGATCCTGCACTGTACCCATACATACTCTTAACTGTCTTGTTATGGTGCAGCTCTCTCCACTGGTCTATCCTCTATCATTTAAATGCTTTCCTCACTTAATGAAGTGGCGCTCCTAGCTAAACAGCCGCTTAACTAATCAATAAAGAAATTCGTTGCCAGCAACTGATGAACATATCGATGATGTCATTGGAGCAGTCCTGTTGTAAGCCGAGCTCTTTTAGGAAAGCTTCTGAGTCACTGTATTTCCTTTAAACAAACACAACACCTAAATGCCTGGAAGGGTTTTGCCATTTTTCATTCCTTTTTCCCCCCTTCATGTTGCCTTTTTTCCCTTTGTTTCTGGGATGTCCGTGAATCCTTCTCATTAGTGCGATATCTCAAGAAGGAGCGGTTTGTAAGATTTATAGGCCTGCCTCAATAGTTAATTTTGTCGGACGATATATTGTCCCAGGAATAACTGCCATAAACGATATTATTGTTATTTTGATATCACTGATATAATGATGATGATGATATAATCGCATCATAACGCAAGTACACCCTTTCAAAGAGCAATGAACTTATCATTCTTAAGAATACTCATGTCATATTTATTCCTTTTAGTCCATTTTGCTGTCACTAAAACGGCATCGAACATCAGTATTGTAATTGATTTGACGAGAAAATGCAAACATGTAACCCAAATATTCACACATTTCATATGTTCAACATGTATCAACAAAAGCATGTTTAAACTGCCCTTGTTGTGAAAACCTGATCTGCTGAAATCTTATCGCAACGAGTACACTATTATTGTACGATGTTGTGAATTCTTCGTTTTGGTTATTCATTGTCCGTGTTTTAACGTGTTGTTATGGAAACCGAGTATTCACAATGTAACTTACCGTGCTACCTAGAGCCTTCACTTGTGCATTTGCGTCGTTTTGTGCAGCAGCGAGTTTTAATGTTGTGTGTAAAAGTCTGATTAATCTCACGTGTGTATAGGATGCGTTTGGGTGAGTTGATTAAGCCGCTGGTAAAGCGCTCCAGTTTACCGCTGTTCATTCAGCGTTCAGCTTCAGCTCACGCAGCTGGATCATTTGAAAGCCTAGAACAATTTTTTCTAGATTTTTCTTCTTCTTCTTCAAAAAACATCGTTAGTCCATTCCATTGTTAATATCTCGCGTGTCATTTTTTTCAACCGCATGTTTTTAATTAGAATCGGTGCTAGCGCTTGCTACACATCATGGTTTTTGCATTCGTTTTTGTCGACGAATATTTGAAGTCGGAACTGTATTTTGACAGCCCTGGAGCAGATGAGGGGACAGAAACAGCGTCAACTGCTAAAATGTTGGTGACTTTCATTCTTATGTAAACAAAAACACGCATTTAAACACAGTGCGCAATATCGAGGTCCGCAAAAGCGATCGAGATCATGTCCGTATATCGTACGATAAAGTGGAGAATGTAATTATCGTGACAGGCTTAAGGATTCTTATGGAATTATTATTTTAACAAATGAGTTCTACTTTTTTCTGCTTGTTGTTCCTTCTTATTATTCTTTTTTTTTTTTTTCACAATGCAATGTATCAAGATCAAGTGGTTGAATGTTTTTAGGGTTAATGCCATCTGTTCCCTCTGTCAGTCTGTGGCTTCATTTTTCTTCATTAGTCGGTCTGTACAGGATTACGTGGAGTTTTTTTTGCGGTTGTTGTGGATAAAAATGCTTGATTTTGCTGCGGCTTTTGTTAAAAATTCGCGACGCAACTTGAAACTACATGACTTGGCGAAATCGCAAATTGCACAAAATTGTTTTGCACACTCTTTCGCAGTGATGTTTGTTGGTAAACGCGACCTTTTAGCTGTACTCATGTTTGACGCACATGAATCGAAGAGCGTTGTGATGATGTCACATGATGTGTCTCGGCCCAAATCTACAGAAAAACGGACTGAATAGCTTCCTTCCTATTTGAAGTATATTTTACGGGTATTTCTGGCATACAAATTAGTAACATAAAGGACTAGACTTGCGGTCGAGCTATACCCATACGCCCTTGGTGTCAAGTTAAACATGTCCTACATCCACATGGGCGGCTGTGGTTCAGGTGGAAGAGCGGAATGTCCAACTAATCATATGGTCGGAGGTTCGATTTCCGGTCCGGGTGACTCCACATGCCGAAGTGTCCTTGGGCAAGACACTGAACCCCAAGTTGCCCCCGATGGCAATTTAGCACCTTACATGGCAGCTCCGCTTCCATTGGTGTGTGTGTGTGTGTGTGTGTGTGTGTGTGTGTGAACGGGTGAATGAGACGCAGTGTAAAGCGTTTTGGATAAAAGTGCTATATTAATGCAGAACCATTTATATCCCTTTTTCTTTTTCTTCTTAGGTTTATTAAATGTTGGTAGATCATTTCACAAGATTTTTTGTTTTATAAAGCAGCAATATGCTGAACATAAATAAAATCCATACTAATCTTTGATACAGTACCTTCTGGATTTTTCTATCTTTTACATGTACACTTCTTTATTTCTCCTCCCTCTGTACGTTGTCTGCAGGGTTTGAGCGAGGACGTCAGTATCAGCAAGTTCTTCGACGATCCTATGTTGTTGGAGCTGGCCAAACAGGATGTCGTGCTGAACTACCCCATGTGATGGAAAATAACGAACAGGTTCAATTGTTGTCCTAATATTTCGCCCAGCTACATCATAGCAGTATCAGACCCCAAATCACCTGGCACAGATACTGTTTAATATTCACTTCCCTAATGCCAGCATTAGGAGATGTTCTAGTGTGGCACAAAGTCCTCTGGGTTCTTGTTTGTTTTTCAGCGTAGCTTGACAACTTACGAATGCGTAATGTATGATTATGGACCATTCATTTTCATTACGCTTGTATCTTTTGTATTTTTTTTTTTCTGTGCAAGTGAAGAACAGTTCCCCCATCTAAAATCAGTTTGTGTCACACTGATATCTGTGTTTATATTTTTTTATATTTCAGTACAATAATGTTTTGTACAGTAAAAGGATGAGAAACAGCTCTGTGTCTTTGTCTATTTCTAGAACAGACGATGTGTATAGGTGCTGAAGTAAATTCAATTTAACGTGTGCTTAAATAATCTTACAGGAATATGTTTTAATTATTCGCCATGTGATTCTCATGCTTAAATAAATATCAAATATACAGTCAGTTCATGAAGTATTGGCACCCTTGGTGAGGATGGGTAAGAATCTTACCTTTTTATTGACCTCAAGTTTTTTACTAAAATAGAAATCTGACTGTAGTGCCGGCTGCGAGGTTTATATTAACACACTCCTTCTAATACGTTATTGTTTCTACGGCAACAATTTACACAAGATAAGGAGGATGCTTAACTTGACAAGTTGCGTTTCTTGTCTAGGACAGAAAAAGAGCGGGGTGAAGAAACATCTGCTTACTGCTGTTATAACAAGTGACATCACAAACTCATTTCACAAGCATAACTATAAAAAACGTTCAAAGTACAAGATGCAATTCTTGAATAAAAAAAGACCTCGATATTATTGGCATTTTGCTGTAGTGTAAAAGGAATAGAACACATTGGAACTTGCAGTAATGTGCAACAACTCAATCCTACTGTTTATTATTTTCTTATAACTCCACCCCTTTTCTTGTTTTATAACTTACTTGTTGGAGTTTTCCTACCCGAGAAGCCACATATAGGCACTCTTACTCACAGTAGGATGGTGCTACATGAACATACACAGCACCAGGACATTGAGGCACCTGAAGGCTGATAAATCATGATTCATAGATATCTCAATAGCTTCCCTTTTCTTCAAAAACGTCCCTTCTGTTTGAAGTAGATTTTAAGGGTATTCCTGGCATACAAATTAGTAACCAAAAGGACTAGACTTGGGGGCATGTACTAAATCACTATCTATGTACTAAATCACCAGTAGGCGTTCCTACTACTGGTTGTCAAAGTAACATTTATCATGAATCTTGCAACTAGCATTCCACTTGACAACAAACCAGTTTTCTTGCTGCTAAAATGAAACATTCTGGGAGATTGTATATAAAATTCAATATACAGCATATCCTGTGAGATGAAGGAGAAGCAGTGTGTGCTCTTTGCCATTGCGGGCATCTGTCTGCAGTGAAAGTGCAAACGTCGGACTGTCTGGGTCCAGGAAACTATTCGGCCTTGCAGTGATGGTGTATCATGGATCACATGTGGTCTGCTGCCTTCACTCCCATTTGCACTATGTCGCTCTAAATTTACAAATAATTGATCAGATAATTGATCTTTATCGCTTCATGGACACGCCCACATCGAGTCGCCAACACTTGCCGGCGCTCATGTTGCCAGAAGTCACCAGCTCTCACTGAAAATCAATGGTCACTGGTCGCTTTGTCGCTTGTTTCGTTCTCCCTCCCTCCAGGGAGAAAAAAAAATATTAGTAAGCTATGTCAGTCTGGAGGATGAGAGAGGAAAAGCATGGTTCAACAATGCCAGTAGAAGAAACAAGGCAAAAGACAGAGGATAGCCCTTCCATATTTGGCAAATACTTTTAGCTGCAGGTTTGAGACAGAGCTCCAATGTTATCATGTCTTTGTACAGATTTATTTGCGACTGTTTCTAATGCATTTGTGTTGGGAGAACACGAGGACTGTGGTATAAAGCCATCCGCAACCATTTTGAGTCATTTTCCGCTGATTAAATATGGTAACGCATTCCGGGCAGACTGTCTGGAGATGGCATGAAGCGGTGGATCAAATTACAGTGCCATATATCAAAATGAGTCAAATGAATGATGGCTAATTAGTACAATCGATGAGTATGACATCTAAATGTGGTTTCCTGAATCATTCAACTACTTGAAAACATTTAAGCAGATTTTGCTGACAGCTTCCCAGCAATCCCACTGCATAAGACCCATCATGTTTCATAGGCTGTCACCAGTGAAAGGCTGTATTTTTGCATTCATTCATTCTACATGAGACATGATCTCTGCTTTCTAGCCTCACTAGGTTCATTTTTGAGATTCTCAATTCCTAGATGTAGCCTTAGCTACAATGGTGCAACTGAAAAGTCAAAAAATATGCTCTTAAAAGGGGATTAATTAGAGTAGAGTGAGAATAGAGTAACCATTCAAATCCTAACAATACATTAGGAGAACCAACCATCCATCCATTTTCTGTATTGCCTATCCTACTCAGGGTTGCAGGGAGCCTGGAGTCCAGGGTGTACCCCGTCTTGTGCCTGATGCTTCCTGAGATAGGCTCCAGGTTCTTCCTCGGTAGAAGATGGATGGATGGATGGTGTTCACCTTTTTAGGTGTTAAAGATGTTTTTATTATCCAATTCAGGCAATGTTTTTTTTTGTTTGTTTTTTGTTTTTGTTCATCAGCTGTCCAGTTTCAGTGAACCAGTATCTACTGTAGCCTCAGACTCCTGCTCTTGGCTGAAAGGAGTGGAACTGATGTGATCTGCTGTTGTAGCCCATTCACTTCAAAATTCACTGTATTGTGCATTCTGAGATGCTTTTCTGCTCACCATGTTTGTAAAGAGTGATCATTTGAATTACCACAAGCTTTCTGTCAACGTAAACCAGTCTGGCCATTCTCCTCTGACCTTTCTCATCTTTTACTGTCATTTGTTAAAGAGTGGTTAATGGAGGGCATAGGCAGGAATGAGTATTGGACTTATTTAAAAAAAATAAAAAAAAAATAAAGATGTTTGTCTTCTTTTTCTAAAATAGAAATATAAAAATGTGCTACTTTTTTTTAAACCTCTTTACCTGAGTTTAATGCTACAGTATTATGAATTCAATGCGAATGTCAGACATATTTGCAAAACTTCTGGGAATATCACAGACTGTGAGACTCTATGCTGGCAGAGGATCCGTTTCCCTTAATAGTCTAACTGATTAGCTGATTGATTTCAAGTGACAATGTCCCCTTCCTACCCATTCAAGTCTCGCATCTCTGTTCTTCTTCAGACATCTTCTCTCCATCCACTCTCCTGCTGTCACCCAGAGATGGCATGTTTGCATGAGGGAGTAAGTAATGAAGGGGACGATGCCAGAGATATTTGCTATATGTAGAGATCGTGAGAGGCATGGAAACCGAAACACTTAGCAGGACTGTGTGGTGCCCAGGGGTGTCTCTGTTTGCCATATGTCCCAAACAAGCTTGGGAAGAATGCTTAGAGCATTTGAGTTTGATAACCAATAGGAAATCTTCATACGTGTCACCAGAGAGCTGTCCTCGTACTGCCTTACGGCTCAGAATGGGAGAGCAGTCTGACGTTTCATTTGGGCAACAGTCATTTTGTTCTTCATAGACTCAACATAAGCCAAAGTTTCCACTTCCACTCCTCAGAGTGCTTTGGATGGTCCAAATCTTTTAATCTATTTCAATTCTAAAGGCACAAGTCCCACAAGTAAAATGCTGATGGACTAACTCGGGTGTTTTTGGAACAGAAAAAAATTGTTGAGTGGCAGGAGAAGGACAGGACTGAGAACCTCTGATTTTTCTTTTTTTTTCCAGAAGAAAAATGAAAGGCAATCCTTTTCCAGTTTATAACTAATTTATAGTGCTGTAATATATCACCCACTCTGTCGGTCCCTGTCTACCAATTCCACCTTTGTGGCAACAGGACCGATGTCTTGTCTGATGGAATATAGGCAGATGATGAATCTCTTTTCTATGCCAACAGTACGTGACAGGTTTTCAGATTTGTGGAACATGGTTTCAGGGAATAACGCTCATCCAGATTTAGGCTTACTTTGTATATACATCTTGTTGCACAATATTACACAAAGACCTCACACAATTCAACACAGTGTCTGTGTAGGATTATGTAAAAAAATGTCCATGAAACAGGGTGGCATGGTTGTGCATGTTCTCCCTATGTCCATGTGGGTTTCCTCCAAGTTCTCCAGATTCCTCCAATCTCCCTAAAATGTGAACAATATCAGTAGGTGGACTGGCTTTAATGCATTGCCCTTCAGGTGTAAATGAGTGCCTGAAAGTGTATGGCGCTATGCAATCCACTCTCACCACATCCAGGGTTTATTCTCACCTTATAAATAGTGTTCCTGGGCTCTGTATTCATCACAACCCTGACCAGGATAAAGTGAGTACTGAAAATGAATGAGTGACAGAATTGTGGGTGGATATTAGAATTGTTAATTTTTTCTTCAGAATATCAGATTAAGAATCAAGCTTTATTGGCCACAAACATTAAGGTATACAAGGAACTTGGCTCAGCTCTCATTCTGTTTGTAGACATTAAACATTACAATAACGTAAAGACAACGATATAGACAACACTGGTAATATAACACATTTGTAATGAACAGAAATGGATATTATATAAACGATATTGACAAAAGTATGTACTTGAAGTTGAACATCCCTTCCCAGATTTAGTCTTCCCTTTGCTGTTATAACAACCTCCACTCTTCTGGAAAGGCTTTCCACTTTATTTTGGCGTGTGGCTATGGGGATTTGTGTTCATTCAGCCACAAGAGCATTAGTGAGGTCAGGCACTGATGTTTCGCAAGGAGATCTGGGGTGCAGTCAGAGTTCCAATTCATTTTAAAGGTGTTCATTAGGGTTGAGATCAGGGCTCTGGGCAGAACACTCGAGATCGACCATTCCAAACTTGCCAAACCATGTCTTCATGGAGCTCGCTTTGTGCACAGGAGCATTGTCATGCTGGAACAGGTTTGGGCCTCTTAGTGAAGGGAAATTGTAATACTACAGCATATAAAGACGTTCTAGACAATTATATAATTTCAAGTTTGTGGCAACAGTGTGAGGAAGACCCGCATATGAGCATGATGGGCAGGTTTCCACATACTTTTGGCCATATAGTGTAACTACTGCACTGTGAGTAGGAAAGAAGAATATTGCACAGATATTGTAAAACACAATGCTCTCAGTAGCACTGTCGTCATGTTTTGAGTCTCGAGTTTTCCACTAGTATTTTTTTTCTGTAGTAATCACAAGTGCTTTACTGAGAACACAAACTGTCATGGTATGAATATCTTTGTAAATAGACCAGGTTTACCTTAAGCTATCTTAAAGGAGAGCATTACTTTGAGGTAAATTTTTCTGTCACCTTTAAATTTAACACCTTTATTTTAATGGCGGCTATGTCTCAGCAGTAGAGCGGGTTGTCCACTAATCGTAGGGTTGGCGATTTGATTCCCTTGGGTAAGACACTGAACCCCAAATTGCTTCCAATGGCAAGTTAGCGCCTTGCATGGCAGCTCAGCTACCATTGGTGTGTGAGTGTGTGTGTGAACGTAAGGTGCTTTGGAAAAAAGCATTTTATAAGTGCAGACCATGGATTATGACATTGGCATCGGGCCCTACAAGGTTGGAGGTTCGAATCCCGGCTCCACCCTGTGTGTGAAGAGTTTGCATGTTCTCCCTGTGTTTGGGGGTTTCCTCCAGGTACTTCAGTTTTCCAAAAAAAGTCCAAAGACATATGCGTTGCAATTTGATCAGCACGCCCAAATTGTCCATAGTATGTGAATGTGTGTGTGACGTATTGGCACCCCGTCCCCTCCTTGTTCCCCTCTCCTGTGAGAAAATGACAAGGTATGGAATGGAAGATAGATGGAACGGTATGTAAAAAAGACCGACATTGGCATCAGATGCGTATTATTTTCTTGAATTATATAATCTCGGGATTGTCTTAAAACAGACATGTCCTTCATATTTTAATGAAAAGACGATGCATCATTACAAATCTTACAATCTTTTGAATTTGAGTTCAGAATTCCTTCCAAGTATTAAATATTAGTTCTGTAATTAATATAATCAATCCAACAGTTGATCTATGATAGGTCCACAGACATGTTTAGAAACACATTGTATTCATTTTTTTTTAACTCATAGTGTCCACATACAGTAGCCTACGTGGACAGTTCACACACATAAAAATAAATAAATCAATCAATCAATAAGACATTTTTAGTTAAATTAAAACTGCATATGACGCAGGGGTCTTATAATAATAACCAGGAGTGGCGTAGTCGAGAACAGCAGATATATAGTTTGGGGCCACACGTTTTATTTTCTTCCTTCGTATTATTTTTTGGACCTCAGTAAAGATGTACTTTAGCATGTTGGGTAGTACACTGGAATGTAATGGTTACCATGGTTACAGTGCGGAACCGTTTAATCATGGATACAACCGCGTGAGACTAATACGACTGGAGAGCTCGTGCGTGTCATCCTGGATGATCACTCATCGTTATATACAGCAGCCTACTTTTCTAGTATAGACTTACAGCTGAAGGATAAGAGTGCATACAGTATGAGTCGGTTTGTTATGCAGACAGTCTCCAAACGCGCGTAAAGCGGATTTCCATCCGGCGTTAATGAAGCAGTTTGGCGACGCTGACGCGGTCGATTATTCGAGTCGGGGTGAACTTCTTCTCTTAATAACCTCCACAGACTCGCAACGCGGTAAGATGCATTATAAACGAGGGTTTGATGAGGGTTTTATGCGGCACACTCTGACACATAACCTTTATGCTTAGCCTATATGTCTTAAAGAATAGCCTGCCAGCGCACGTGCATGTATATTCGCAGAGGTAAGGATGCTACTGAAAGGATACTACTGATGTTTCTTTGCGCGCCAGGACGATTGTGCTTAATATCATTTTCACAATTTGAATAATGTACAGCATGTGTGTGGACGGAGTTTGCATGTTCTCCCCGTGCTGTGGGGGTCTCCTCCGGGTACTCCGGTTTCCTCCCCCAGTCCAAAGACATGCATGGTAGGCTGATTGGCGTGTCTAAATTGTCCGTAGTGTATGAATGGGTGTGTGAGTGTGTATGTGATTGTGCCCTGATGGACTGGGACCCTGTCCATGGTGTACCCGCCTTGTGCCCGATGCTCCCTGGGATAGGCTCCAGGTTCCCCCTGAAGAAGGAATAAGCGGTAGAAGATGGATGGATGGATGAATAATGTACAGCTTCAGAGTCAACACTCTTTTCCGTCACGTGCGCAGAAATGAATCAATAATGATACATTGTTACTTGCATCCAATATTTTTTCATACAGCATCCACTACTGATGATGCAGACTGTGAGACTCATGATGTGGATGATGTGGATGATTCAAGTGTAGGATTCCAGTAGGGCAGTGCAGTAGCAATAGTTGTTTGGGGCTCCTGATGGCTTGTTGCTACAAGCTGCTGTTGAATGTTGTGGTCCGAGTGCTGCTGGATTTGTACCTTCTTCCCGAGGGAGAACAGTGCTTGTTGATGTACAGTGTATCTGAATTACAGAGGAAACCATATTATTATGCCTGAGTGCGCAAGCTTGATGTAGGTTGGTTACACAAGACAAAAGTTTCATCTCTCTGCATGCCCACTTATTCATTATCTGACCTCGTACAGCCATTGAAAGAATTTAATAATAATAATAATAATAATAATAATAATAATAATAATAATAATAATAATAATAAAAACGAATTTTTGGGGGCCAAGCACTCAGACTCGGTGAACCGCACCTTCCTAGATGCACTACAATTGTTGCATAAGCAATAACAGGAAAGCAGGGACATAACTATATATGTATGTGTATATATACAGTGGGGGAAAAAGTATTTGATCCCCTGCTGATTTTGTACATTTACCCAATAACAAAGAAATGATCAGTCTATAATTTTAATTGTAGGTTTATTTTAACAGTGAGAGACAGAATATCAAAAAAAAAAAATCCAGAAAAACGCATATCAAAAATGTTATGAATTGATTTGCATTTTAATGATAGAAATAAGTATTTGACCCCTCTGCAAAACATGACTTAGTACTTGGTAATGACTTAGTAATTACTTTTAATTTTCAATGCCCTGGCTGAGGGAAGGAGGTTCTCACCCAAGATTTCATTGTCCCTTTGATGCGGTGAAGTTGTCCTGTCCCCTTAGCAGAAAAACACCCCCAAAGCATAATGTTTCCACCTCCATGTTTGACAGTGGGGATGGTGTTCTTGGGGTCATAGGCAGCATTCCTCCTCCTCCAAACACGGCGAGTTGAGTTGATACCAAAAAGCTCCATTTTGGTCTCATCTGACCACAACACTTTCACCCAGTTGTCCTCTGAATCATTCAGATGTTCACTGGTAAACTTCAGACGGGCATGTATATGTGCTTTCTTGAGCAGCGGGACCTTGCGGGCGCTGCAGGATTTCAGTCCTTCACGGCGTAGTGTGTTACCAATTGTTTTCTTAGTGACTATGGTCCCAGCTGCCTTGAGATGATTGACAAGATCCTCCCGTGTAGTTCTGGGCCGATTCCTCACTGTTCTCATGATCATTGGAACTCCACGAGGTGATATCTTGCATGGAGCCCCAGGCCGAGGGAGATTGACAGTTCTTTTGTGTTTCTTCCACTTGCGAATAATCGCACCAACTGTTGTCACCTTCTCACCAAGCTGCTTGGCAACGGTCTTGTAGCCCATTCCAGACTTGTGTAGGTCTACAATCTTGTCCCTGATATCCTTGGAGAGCTCTTTGGTCTTGGCCATGGTGGAGAGTTTGGAATCTGATTGATTGATTGCTTCTGTGGACAGGTGTCTTTTATACAGGTAACAAGCTGAGATTAGGAGCACTCCCTTTAAGAGTGTGCTCCTAATCTCAGCTCGTTACCTGAATAAAAGACACCTGGGAGCCAGAAATCTTTCTGATTGAGAGGGGGTCAAATACTTATTTCCCTCATTAAAATGCAAATCAATTTATAACATTTTTGACATGCGTTTTTCTTTTTGTTGTTATTCTGTCTCTCACTGTTCAAATAAACCTACCATTAAAATTATAGACTGATCATTTCTTTCTCAGTGGGCAAACGTACAAAATCAGTAGGGGATCAAATGCTCCCCCCCCCCCACTGTATATATATATATATATAGGGTGCACAGTGGCTTAGGGGTTAACACGTTCGCTTACACCTTCAGGGTGCGATGTACTGGCCTTGTGCCTGATGCTCCCTGGGATAGGCTTCAGGTTCCCCCGCGACCCTGAAAAGGAGTAAGCAGTAGAAGATGGATGGATGGATGGATGGATGGTACAAAAGTTATGACTATAAACATACTTCCAAATTGGGCCCAGATTGAAAGGCCCCGATGGTGACGCTAGAGGTTTGGCAGCACTTTGTCCAAATTTTGTCAGAATGTTACTTAGACCCTCCCCAATCAGTGTGCCAAATTTCACAACTTTTTACCAGACGGTTATACTGTATGCGCTGCCATAGACATACTAGCCAGAAGAAGAAGGCGAATAGTAATAATAATAAGGAAAACTAGAATAACAATAGGGTGCCTATGCACCTTGGTGCTTGGCCCCCTAATAATAATAATAATAATACTAGGGGAGCATGGTGGCTTAGTGGTGAGCATGTTTGCCTCGCACCTCCATGCTTCAAATCCCACCTCTGGACTGTGAGCGCAGAGACTGCATGTTATCGGTTTCCTTCCCCAGTCCAAAGACATGCGTTGCAGGTTGATTGACATTTCCAAATTGTCCAGAGTGTGCCCTGTGATGGGTTGGCACCCCGTCCAGGGGACACCCTGTGCCCTGAGTTCCCTGGCTCCAGGCTCCCTGTGACCCTTTGTAGGATAAGCAGTATGGAAAATGGATGGATAGATGGATGAACAACTGAATGTAATATGGATTTTTAGGTAAATTGAAATGGCGAATTAATTTCAGGTGAATTAAAATGCTGTGCACGGCATTGCTGTGATGCAAAGGTAATTTACAGGCATTCTATCAGCAGATTAACTAGCAGCTGCGTGTGTGTGTGTGTGTGTGTGTGTGTGTGTGTGTGTGTGTGTGCGTGTGTGTGCATGAGACGTTTGTGTTTCCACAGAATGTGCTATGTGTGCGTTTTATGTCTTGTGCATTTGTGTATGTACATATTCATTTACATATTCACATTCTGTATGTTTCTGTCTGAGTATTCATAAGTATTCATTTATTCACATTGTGTTGTCTTGATGGATGAGTACAGTTATTCCCTTGTAGCCTTGCTGCCCTTTTTCATTCTATCCTCTTTTTTTTTTAACATTTCAATAATCTTCTATCTCAAAGCCACAGGGAGGATAAGAGTGTGATCCGGTAATGTTGCCTTTAGAGTCAGTGAACAGAGAAGAAGGACAAGAAAGGGAAAGGAAGCAAAAAAGTTGGCTGTACTCTGATAAAAAGAGACATAAGGAGCAGATTCGGTCTGTCAGGCAATAACACACACACACACACACACACACACACACACACACACACATACACACACACACACACACACACAAAGACATGCACGTGTGCACATACGTACAGAAGGAGGACAGCTTGGTTCCAGTTGGTTAAGACCAGTTTGGTCTCCTAAACCACCCCTGGTTTAGGAGAAATCCAGCTGCATATAATTAATCCCCACTGTGGAGATTGTGATGCCCTGTAGTCAATTCATTTGTGTGCTATTATCACCTATAAGTACATACATTACCATGTATCGTGTTAAGTTAATATGGCATCTGATAGGACATATCTGTGCCAGTAATACTTCGTTTTCCATTACCAGTGTTAGAAATGCAGAATGGTAGAATTGTGGATTGATCTCATTTTTTCACTTCTACGCTGTATTTAAATATTCAAGCTCTGATCAGATCCGGTGGAGACCGCTGATGAACAGCAATTGTCAAGTTTGCCACAGATTATGTAAGATTCACTTCAGGCTTCTGTGTGCTTGTTAGTCTCGGTGAAGGAGGCGTGGCTTCTCACTCTATTTTTTTTTCTCTCTAAAATGAAATGAAATTCAAGATTCATATTGAATCTTTGAATGGCATTGAATAATGTATGACATGTAATAAAGATACATTTGAAATCATTCAATCATACTGTCTATACCCTATTAAAGAATACTGAGTTGGATCATCTGGAAACATGGGTTTAAAATAAACTTTGCAATTTGTAAGATCTGTCACTAAACGATCTGCCATGGTAGATTTAATGAATAGATATCCCAAGCTACAATTGAAATATTGATAAAAGCTACAAAATCTTATTTACTTCCTGATCAGAGTGATGTGGGCGTTTCCTTGGCAATGTATTGAGCGACAGTGCTAATGCTAGAAGTTGGGTAGGAATTTGGAATTCTCAATCAGTCTACAACCCTTGTCTTTGGACTGGGGAAGGAAACCAGAGTACCTGGAAGAAACCCCTGAAGTGCAGGGAGAAACCGTTTGTATGTTTGCCTTGCACCTACGGGGTTGGGAGTTTGACTTCCACCTCTGCCCTGTGTGTGTGGAGTTTGCCTGTTGTCCGTGCGCTTCGGGGGTTTCCTCCAGGTACTCTGTTTTCCTTCCCCAGTCCAAAGACAAGTGTTGTAGACTGATTGAGAATTCCACATTGTCTGTTGTGTGTGTGATTGTGCCCTGCAATGGGTTGCTACCCCGTCCAAGGTGTCCCCCACCTTGTGCCCTGAACTCCCTGGGATAGGCCCCAGACTCCTCACGCCCCTGTGCAGGATAAATGGTATTGAAGATGGATGGATGGATTATTTAAAAAATAAATTGTAACCCCAATGTTCACCAATTTCATAGTTTCATCATCATTCACACAATTCCCATCCACTAGCTAGCTCTCCGCTTCCAATCTGGAAGGATGAAGGCTAGCACATGCTTACTCCAAGATGGGAAGCCTGACACGGCATCTTTTTTATTTCGGCACATGCTACATCACACATCAGCTCAACACACTTGGAGGAGAGCACTATCCGCCCTCTTCATCAGTCATGAATTCACACCCACAACTGGTTAGTATCGCACTCATTGACAGGGAAGAGAGAGTAATAGCATCCCTCCCACTCAGACAGCATGGGCATGGGTTTTACTCTCTGGGACTCCAGAAGGCTGTGGCATGACTTGGATTTGAATCTCCCAACTATGCACTGAACTATTTTAAGTTGCATCACCCAGGAGCCAAGGAAGTGTTTAAAATGTTTAAGGAAGTTCATCTTCTTGCTCTTGGTTCTCTCAAAATCACAGTCTATGCATTTAATTAGAAAATGAAAGTGGTTATGATGGGGAATATACCACACACACACACACACACACACACACACACACACACACACACACACACACACACATACACACACACACACACAGACAAAAAAAAAAAAAGAGAAGAGAGAAAGATGTATGTGACTCCTTAGTGACATTCCCAGTGGTTAGAAGTCCCATGTGATTCTTTACTCCCACTCAGCAGTACAGATTTGCACATTGCACAATACTCTCTCTCTCTCTCTCTCTCTCTCTCTCTCTCTCTCTCTCTCTCTCTCTCCCACACACACACACACACACACACACACACATGGTTGTAGATGCTGTCATAATGTTTTAATTATCTGTGACAGCAGAAGACAATAGAGAAGCAGGATGTGGTGAATGGTTCAAATAACACACGCACAAACGCACACACACACGCGCACAGACACACACACGCACGCACGCACACACACACACACACACACACACACACACACACACACACACACACACACACACACACACACACACAGAGCTTTCTTTCCAATGTCTGCCTAACATCGTCTTCCTTAAAACACATACACACACTTGTTCTGTCTCCTGTCACACACACACACACACACACACACACACACACACACACAACCTGATTTCTTGTGACACAATATCTGTGTCACATTGCAATGCACATGGTTGATTGGACACGGCTGGAGGCAGGAGCAAACAACATGAAGTAGAGGAACAAGAAGATGACAAGAGAGAGAATATACTATAAATGTACATTAGAGAGCAAGAGCATTATATGAAATGTTTATTTTCCTGTGTCACATGCTGTAAAAGCTTCACATCAGTGTCTTGTCAAGATGTACAAAATACTCAAAGGCTGTAAAGCACAGTTATCAAACTCAAGGCCCACAAGCCAGTGACAGCCCACTGCCTCATTTCAGTGTTTTTTTTCTATCGCTTTTTATATATATATATATATATATATATATATATATATATATATATATATATATATATATATATATATATATATATATATATATATATATATATATATATATATATATATATATATATATATATATATATTTCTATCTCTTTTATATATGTATATATTGCTGTTGCAGACAAAAGAACGTACATCGTAAAATAATTCTTTGGTCATGAATTGAGATTCCGTGTCACTGTGACCAGAGCTGGTTGTCATCAAAGTTACGGCAGTGCAAAAGTGTGCCTGCTGCTCTAACGCTTGTCCAACAGCCTCCAATACGAGGCACCACAGGATGATGTGAAACTCATGGAACAGATAGAAATATGTGCTGCGTTCCAATTCGCCTAGTATCCGTCCTAAATAGTATCCGAGATGTCTAGTATGTTGAAATGAGTATCCCAAAGGTGGTCTACTATTTCCTGTGGATTTTCGAAATGTGGATCTGTGGACATTTTTTTTTCAGCTAATGTTTACCACGACTCCTTGCACGAGGGAGGAGGAGTTTTGTGATGGTTTTCTTTGCCGAACTTCATCTGCAAACATGACGAGTGTAATGTCGGTGAAGCATATTTTAGAGAAGTGTAAATGAAATGTTCGAAATATAAATCAAGGGAATGGTAAATTAAATTATATAGTACAAACAATCTAAAGAATAATGAAAGAAGAAATTGTGTGTAATTATGCAGCATCGTTCTCTTCCGTTACATGGCGTGTTAGTTGGTATGTTCTAGTACTTACAAACTCTTTTGCTACACACTCAAAAGTGTGTACTTTTTCTTTTCAAAAAGAGTACATACTTTTAGTGCACAATATAAGTAAGGTGAATTGGGATGCAGCACTGGTAGTGGTAATAACTAAATGTTAATGAAACATACTAATGACAGAAACTGGAACTGCAGTGTAAAATTAGTTTAAAGCAAAGTATGAGAGATAATTGTAATAATAATAATAATAATAATATAATAATAATAATAATAATAATTAGTAGCTCTTAATTGGGAACATTGATTTTAATATTAAAAGAAAAGGAATTCATGTTTAGTTTTTCCACTTTATACTAGTTTTCTTGCGTTGTCCTTTATTGAGAACAATGACAGAACATGAAGGAATCAGCATTAGAGAGACATGAGTGTAGATGACTGTCTATATATTTACTCGTGCCTTTCCTCTGTGTCTTTTCCTCAAGTCATGTTCTAAGATATTCGTTCATCCATGGCTGGGTTTCCATGGCCACAAGGATCGTGCCAATCAGAGCGCAGGATGGCCATGTGCTCCGGACAAGGAACAGAGCCCACCGGCGACATAATCATAGTAGCAAGCTAAAGCAAACACAGCATCTTTTTCTCCTTGTCTTCCATTACTTCCCCCTCTCTCTTTCTCTGTGACCTGCTGTGTATAGTACTTTCCCTAACCCTTTCACCTGTTTGGTGTTTTAAGCAGCCTAGGGTATTTGTAATGTGTTTGCTTTTTTATTTTTATTTTCCCTCTTTAGGCATGACATTAATAATGCGTGCATAGGTAGACAGAGCAAGAGAAAGGAAAAAAATGTCCTTTGGACAAACAAGACAAATCATGTTTAGACAGTCAGAAGATTGTGACTCCCCCATCAGCTGTGTGTGTCTGTGGCGAGTGTATTTATAACGGGTGAGAGGGAGAGAGTCCAAGAAACCGAGTTCTGAGACTTTAAAAGTCATGAATCAGAATGGAGAGAGGAGGTCATGTAAATATTTTTTCCAGCTGCACAGCGATAAGATTCTGACTGCGTCATAAAGCAGGGATTAGTTTATACAGATTTTGCGGTGCACAATTATTTCAAAAGGACAATTTGCCAGTCATAACTATATGAGCCGTATATGTCAAATTATTTCTGAAATCTATTTAACTCTTTATATTTGGGATTTTTAATGTAATTCTGAACAAGATTAAGTGGTTACTGAAGATGAACGAATGATTTCAACACAGAATGCGCGTTCTTATTTATTTGTTCGTTTCATTTATTTGTTCATTCATCAGCAGCAACAGGAATGTATTTATCTAGACTTGACGGTACAGTGTCATGACACTCTGTGTGAACTCAAGCAGACATTCATGATGGTTGCACTTCTCTTCCCTTTCCTTTTCCACCTAAACTCATTCTTAACCAATCTTAAACATGATAGCTAACACTGTTGTAGCACCCTGGCCCAATGATTTGAGTTCACTGTCCTTCCAATGTCCTTCCTACTTACACCCTTTTTTTTGGTGGCAAAAAGTCACACATTGGCAGATCCAGAACATTGTGACTGGGGTGGCCAAGGCAGGAGTCATACATTAGCTACGGTGGGGTGGCCTACCGTAGCAAGACACAATGCCAGAAATACTTAATGAGCAGATGCTAAATTTGACACATTGCATGTTTCAGCCAATGCACATTTCAGTATATGGGTTAGATCCAATTGGCAGGTTTATACTGTGTTTTTAGGTATTTAAACGGTTGGGTCTTCAGCCAATCTGTGACATGAGGGTAAAATTCCAGACAAAGGAATCTTTGTCAGATCAAAAGATAACATCTCCAGTCAAACATGAGTTATAAGGCATCACATTTACTGCATTGTGTATGTAACGATGACACGTAGATAACAATGACTTTATCAATAAAAATGAGATTTTTTTCAAAATCGGAAAATGTTTGACAAGTCAATAAATAACATTAATATAAATTTGTAAATAATCCACAATTTGGAATGTCAAGATCTCTTAATGTGAATATAAGATACTGTAACTCTTCAGTCTGTTTTCAATCCAATCAAAAAGAAGAATTTAGAAATTTTCTTGGGTACAGCGTGTATCCCTAGGAAGTTAAGGTAAGGCCATATTATTTATTTTGGTTTTTAGAATGTAGGTGCAGTATATATTAATTGACTGACTTCACTGTACGCTGCACAAAACATCGCAAATGTAACATGGTGTATCTTACCTGGACACGAACATCACAGATCGTCAAAACTTTTGCGATACACCATGTTGAATGATTATCGTAGGAGATCTGTAAATACTCTCAGCTGATACACATCATGCCTGAATGTGGGGACCAGTGGGAAATTTGAAGCGTGGGAATAAGGCTGTGAGTGTTTCGTGTGGAACATACCCAAAACAGGACGCGCTAAAACCACAAACCTTAAAATGTTGATTTTAATCTATAATCTTAGGTTTTTTAAAGAAAGGCAAACAAAAAAATCCTTCACCTACGTGTGTGAAGATATTTTACAAACACATTCACACTGAAATTCAATGCAATCTTTTGCTTTGTATATGACGTTGGTCCAAATCTTTGGTACTGCTTTTATGTTTTAGCTTTACAAAACATTCACTTCTAGATGAGTGTGTGCGTACCATGTACTGTAGTGTGTGTGGTCTAGTTGAAATCCATGAAAATGTATATATATATATATATTACTGATATACTCAGTAATACTAGAATATTATACTTAATATAACAATTTCAGAGCTGCTGTGGAGGAATCACAGGCAGGTCAAACAGCTATCAGACCTGCCATCTTAAGTCACCCTACAGATATCTACAGCAATCAAACAAGAATGGAAACTGAAAGGTGTCGTGTTCATATTTTCCCATGTGACTTCAACTTTCTGAGGCAAAATGTATCAGTTCAGGGTTTGGCTCGGTAACCAGCTGACTAAGGAAGTCAAATAGGCAACAAATCACTCCAATCGATACAGTAATTGCATTGAGTAAGAGCATGCAGGCGTGTGTGAGGGAAAGCGCGAGGTGTGTGTGTGTGTGTGTATTGACTATGTTTCTGCCTCTGTGTCCTAAGTCAATTTTTCCACCATTTATTCGTTCCTTATGTGCAACCTCTAGGTGAATGCGTGCTTAGGCTGTTCGTGTATGTACGAGTGCATCACACTGGTCACACATTAAACTGGTGAACATCGAAAACTGGAGAACAATATAAATCTGGTAAAAGGAATAGATGGGAGGAAATACACGGCTTGTCAGGTTGACGAATGATGAAATTGATTTGAAAGCTCACAGCCGGGAGGATGTGCTGTATATTAGTTATCATCATCCTTTTTCTTTTCTTTTTTTCCCCCTTTTCTAATCAAAAGATCTACAGCTGAAGGAAGACAGAAAGAAGAAGGAAGGGAAAACCAGAAAGCAGACATGATGCAAACAGACAAGCTGTGTCTGCACTATATTCTTACACTATACATGTTCCCCTTGGAAAAATGGAAAATTGAACACTAGGTTTTAGATGTAAATAGAAATAGCAAAATATCAAAATTTTCCAAAGGAGCAACCACTAATTTTGAAAACACAACATTTCTGATCTTAACATGATGTTTTTTTTTTGGATGTATTAGTATTCTAGGTTACTCAGTGAACGGTTTGGAAAAATGTAAGTGCTGTGGTTTTTGGTGTTTTTTTGCATTCCACTATGTAATGCATGTTGCGACAGTGACAAGCGTTCCACGCTTCGTTTTTCAGTGATGCAGTCAGTAATAGCACACTACATCTCACTGACTTTTCCAGTGTGAACACACTACATGCATACAAAGTACATACAGCTATAGGTTCAGTTACTGTGTATGATCCCATACGTGACAGAAATGAATGAGCCAAGGTTTAATCTGTTTTCTCTTCATATACTCATTCAGTTTTTTCATTCATTTATAAATGGCATACTGTAAGTCCAAATAGGTTAGACATGTGCCACATTTCACAAACATGGTGTCTGATATTATCAATAATGTATATAATATATATATTTTTTATCTTTTAATTCAATCAGTCATGCACTTGATCAGTGATGTGCTCCACTGAAAATCTCGTTTAATGGAAGAGCGGCTTAAGGTGAAGGGTAAGGAAGATGAGAACACACACGAGGTAATAGGTTTGTTGTGGAGGTATTTATTTGTGTGTGTGTGTGTGTTGTGTGTGTGTGTGTGTGTGTTGGCAGTAACCAGACGAGGTTGAGTCTGTTTAACTGCAGGGCATTTTCAATTTGTACATGTGTCCTGTGACACATTTGTCCTCTGTGTGTGTTTGTGTGTGTGTGTGTGTGAGAGAGAGAGAGCAAGAGAGAGAAAGTTTATTCTGTTGTCTCCATTTGAAAATTGTTGCCATGTTATTTTCAACATTCATATGCACATTGCTGAATATAATGTTAGAATAGTAGTTCCTTGGTTGTCTCTTATTTCTCTCTGGATTTAAACTGTTAGTCCTATATGGGCGAAAAAACCCTAAACAGTCCAGTAGTTTATGGTTGTGTAGGAATGTTGATGAACAAGTGGAGTCCATGTGGTTGATCATGCTGAAATATTTTGCATGAAAAAGCACGAGCAACACAATGCCGAGCCAGGCTTATTCACAACGCTTTAATCATACTGTGGTTTCAGAAAATATTACAGTAGAATGTGGGATAACATGGGAATAATAGGAAAATATAGCTGTGGGCCTTCAGATCTAAATTATGAAGCCAACTCATACCTCTCGAAGCCATAAACTTTTGCCTATTTTCTAGTGAACGAGGAAGAGAAGGCGGGAGATTAAGGGGTCACCTGAGGATGTTGAGATGTTCCTATGCTTGCTAGTCCACGAGTAGCACATTGCATCGGATTCCTCCAATCTGACTCCTATGAAAGAAAAGGGGACAAAAAAGGTTTTATGTAGACTGTCCTTTTAATCAGTCTAGGGCTAACGATTATTTTCATTATCGATTGGTCGGCCGACTATATATATTTTTTGATTTATCGATGAATCGGATTGGGGGGGGCTTTAAGTACCATTTTTTTGTTTATTTAAATAAAATCCACAAACTGAGTATTACAAGTATAAACTTCAGGCTAAAATTTTACACAACTGTTTATAAAATTATATAAGACTGAAAAGAACCAAATATACACAGACACACACCAGAATATATATTATTCATTTAGGACTTTAGTTTAATTCAGTGCTTTTTATGCATCCTTAAAAAATAATGCATAAATACTTATATATAATATAAACTAAGTATATAACTAAGTAAATAAACAGTAAACTGAAGAATGTCATTATCTGTGATTAGGTATATGCTAAAGCTAGCGGCGTAACATTACGTGCGTATGACGTCGACTAGGAAACAGCTTTTACTTCTGGTTAGTAAACCAGCTAATGTTCCATTTGAGATGATCTTACCTTTCTAAAATTCACACACTAGATGGTAGAGTATATAGTGCATAGTGTAAGTGTATTGTGCGTCATTTGGGACACAACTTTACTATTTACTCTCGAAAGCATGTTTTTGGAACAGAAGTAATGTAGTGAGTACACCCACCCTGTGCTATGCACAGACCAACTACACGATAATCAGAATCGTTGACAACGATTTTCATAACCGATTATTATCGATTTTATCGATTAGTTGTTGCAGCTCTAAATCAGTCCGTACAGGATTTCACAAGAGTGATTGTTGATTGCAACAGTCATTCTTTTGCTGCGGCTTTTAAAAAAAATTTGTCGTGTGATTTGTGGAGCTTCTTGTGCGTTTTTCTGGAAAACTACTTGAAATGGAGAAATTTCAATCGCAGGAAATATGTTTCACAGTGATATTTGTTGATAAATGCAACCTTTTATCTGTACTCACGCTCGACGCACGTGAATCAAAGAGGGCTTTGGCTGAATGTGCATTGTGATGACATCACATTCAATTAAATTCAATTCAATTTTATTTGTATAGCGCTTTTTACAATAGACATTGTCTCAAAGCAGCTTTACAGAAATATCAATATGGTATACAGATATAAAAGGTGTGAATTTATCCCAACTGAGTGAGCCACTGAGTGGCGACAATAGTGAGGAAAAACTCCCTAAGATGTTTTAAGAGGATGAAACCTTCAGAGGAACCCGACTCAGTAGGGAACCCATCCTCATCTGGGTAACAACGGATAGTGTGAAAAAGTTATTATGGACGTATATGAAGTCTGTATGGCCTTAGGAGCAGCCGTAGTTCCACTAGTCTGGAATTAGAGAAGATTTGAGCTCCATCCGGAGGCAGAAAGGATCTGGATCTCCAGTATCTCCATAAAATCGTGTGTGGCTCGGCAAAGGGAGAGAGGGAGAAAAAAGATTATCAGGACTGCAAAGTAGTAAAACAGAATCTAGTCAGGGTAGGCTTGAGTAAACAAATACGTTTTAAGTCTAGACTTAAACACTGAGACTGTGTCTGAGTCCCGAACACTAATAGGAAGACTGTTCCATAACTGTGGGGCTCTATAAGCGAAGGCTCTTCCAACTGCTGTAGCCTTCACTATTCGAGGTACCGTCAAATAGCCTGCATCTTTTTATCTATGTAGGCGTGGCGGATCATAGAAAACCAAAAGGTCGCTTAGATATTGTGGCGCGAGACTGTTTAGTACTTTATACGTTAATAAAAGTATTTTATAGTTAATGCGATATTTTACTGGGAGCCAATGCAGTGTGGATAAGATCGGGGTGATATGGTCGTATCTTCTAGTTCTAGTTAGGACTCTAGCAGCTGCATTCTGGACTAACTGGAGCTTATTTATATTCCTACTGGAACATCCAGACAGTAAGGCATTACAGTAATCTAATCTAGAGGTGACGAATGCATGAGCCAGTATTTCTGCATCATGTAGTGACAATATGTTTCTTATCTTAGAAATATTTCTGAGATGAAAGAAAACTATCCTAGTAATATTATCTACATGAGCATCAAATGATAGGCTGGAGTCAATAATCACTCCGAGGCCTTTAACTGCTGTACATGATGAAACAGAAAGTCCATCCAGAGTAACCATGTGATCAGAAAGATTACTTCTAGCTACACGTGGGCCTAATAAAAGTATTTCTGGGGCAGCTGTGGCGCGGGTGGTAGAGCGGGTCCACTAATCGTAGGGTTGACGGTTCGATTCCCGGCCCGGGTGACTCCACATACCGAAGTGTCCTTGGGCAAAACACTGAACCCCAAGTTGCTCCCGATGGCAAGTTAGCACCTTGCATGGCAGCTCTGCTACCATTGGTGTGTGTGTGAATGGGTAAATGAGACACAGTGTAAAGCGCTTTGGATAAAAGTGCTATATAAGTGCACATTTACCATTTCTGTTTTATCAGAATTAAGTAAAAGGAAGTTAGTTAACATCCAATGTCTAATGTCCTTTACACAATCCTCAACTTTACTAAGCTTCTGTCTGTCCTCTGGCTTTGCTGAAACATACAACTGTGTATCATCAGCATAACAGCCCAAATCTGAGGAAAATCTGTGGTAATTTTGAAAAATTGCAAGCTCCAAATAATGCAGACTTTCCTTGATTTTGCATTCATTTCTGCAATCACAAAATCCTGGAGGGACTGATTAATATACATATTTAGATTAGGGCTTAGGGCGCACGGTGGCTTAATGGTTAGCACGTTCGCCTCACACGGCGGCTTCAATTCCCACCGGGGCCATGTGTGTGCGGAGTTTTCATGTTCTCCCCGTGGTGCGGGGGTTTCCTCCAGGTACTCCGGTTTCCTCCTCCAGTCCAAAGACATGCATGGTAGGTTGGTAAATTGTCCATAGTGTATGAATAGTGTATGGGTGTATGTGATTGTGCCCTGCGATGGACTGGCACCCTGTCCAGGGTGTACCCCACCTTGTGCCCGATGCTTCCTGGGATAGGCTCCAGGTTCCCCGCGGATGGATGGATTAGGGCTTATGATCGGGGTAAAAGCGATTTTCTGGATATACCAATTTTAGGATACAGATGTTAACAGATGTTGGTGTGATTCAAATTTTAGGTCAGTTTCAAGATGGAAGCTCAGATTTGTATAGACTCTCATATGTTTAGATTCTATATAAGCAAGTGTGTGATTATGTTTTTAAAACAAGATTCCCCTATGGATTCATTGTGTCCTTTAAATCCCCATCATTACATAAACTTTGCAGATGCTCCCTCACCACAGAAAACCTCATTTAGAAACTGCTCTTTCTCTTACTCTTCCTCTCTCTTACACACTCTCTTTGACCTTCGCAATAGCTACCGACATCATTTCCCCATCCATCTCTCTGTCCTGCCATTTCTTTCAAATCTTATTAAACAATATTTGTGCCAACATATTTGCCTGTCAAAAATACTGGCAAGAATTTGATCTTAACAGGGTACCGTGTGCATTTACGATTAGATGCAACAATATGGTAAGGATTAAAACACAATAAGGCATGCAGTTATATGAAAACAGTGTCAGGTTGGTGTTAAATGAGGTGAAGTGAAGTCGCTGTTACCAACGTTGATTCGTTTCCTATAACATCATATCCTGAAGTAACATCACATTGTTCCCCTTATAATAGAGCAATGAATACAATTCTTATTTATTAATGAATTATATCATGCTTTTTATCTGTTTAGAGTTACATTTAATGTTGTGGAACATCCGCAAATGAGCTGCAACGTTCATTCCTGTTATCACTTCACTTTTTTTCTCTTTTGAAAATCCAGGGTTTTCATGTTGCTGAGAAATTACATAACCCTCCACTCTGAAGACTTTCCTGTGTTACAGTTTTACCTCCGAGTGTTACACAAACTGGACACAATTTCTAAAAATGCTAGCATCACAGAAAGCTTCACAATATCAACAATTACACCCATATATATTTATTTATTTATTTATATAAAAATAATGATCAAGGTTACAATAGCAACGGTGATGGATCTATTGTGCGATGCTGGAGATATTCGTAGTTGTTCCGTGAGCAGAGAGTTGTTCAGTTCAGTTTGGAAAACAAAGTAATAACAATAGCAACAGCAATAACAATACAAATAATAATAGTAACAACAACAACAACAATAATAATAATAATAACAACAACACTAATAATAATACAAATTATGACATCACCTCTCCGGGAACCATCACCTTATCGGGGTGGAGAGGTTTGTGTGTCTCTATGAACCTGAGGGCTGTGTTGTCTGGAGCCTTGTGCTCCTGGTAGGGCCTCTCAAGGCAAAGTGGTCTCGGGAGGGGCCAGACTAAGAATGGTTCAAAAACCCCTCATGAAGAAAATAAAGAGAGGAGGAGTTACCCTGCCAGGAGGAAACCTGGGGTCCCCGTCTGGAGCCAGGCCCAGAGGGAGGGCCCGACTGCGAGCGCCTGGTGGCTGGGTTTGCCACGGAGCCCAGCCAGGCAAAGCCCGGAAAAGCAACGTGGCCCCCTCTCCATCCTATGGGCCCACCACTCGTGGGGTGAACCGTGGGGGTCGGGTGCGCTGTTACATGGGTGGCAGTGAAGGTCAGAGGCCTCGACGGACCAGACTTGGGCGGCAGAGGCTGGCTCTGGGGACGTGGAACGTCACCTCTCTGTGGGGGAAGGAACTGGAACTTGTGCGGGAGGTGGAGCGCTACCGGCTAGATCTGGTGGGACTTACATCTACGCACAGTCTCGGGTCTGGAACTGTACTCCTGGATAGGGGATGGACTCTATTCTACTCTGGAGTTGACCATGGTGCGAGACGCCGGGCGGGTGTGGGGATACTCACAAGTCCCCGGCTGAGCGCAGTTACGTTGGAGTTTACACCGGTGGACGAGAGGGTCGCCTCCTTACGCGTACGGGTTGTGGGGGGGGAAACCCTGACTGTTGTATGTGCATATGCACCGAACAACAGTTCAGAGTACTCGGCCTTCTTGGAGATCCTGAATAGAGTCCTGTATGGGGCACCAGTAAGGGACTCCATAGTTCTGCTGGGGGACTTCAACGCGCATGTGGGCAATGATGGAGATACCTGGAGAGGCGTGATTGGGAGGAACGGCCTCCCTGATCTAAACCCGAGTGGACATTTGTTATTGGACTTCTGTGCTAGTCATGGATTGTCTATAAGGAATACCATGTTCGAACATAAGGAGGCTCATAAGTGTACTTGGTACCAGAGCACCCTAGGCCGAAGGTCTATGATCGATTTTGTAATTGTATCATCTGATCTGAGGCCGCATGTTCAGGACACTCGGGTGAAGAGAGGGGCGGAGCTGTCAACTGATCACCATCTGGTGGTGAGTTGGATCAAGGGGTGGGGGAAGACTCTGGACAGACCTGGAAAGCACAAACGGGTAGTGTGGGTGAACTGGGAACGTCTGGAGGAGGCCCCTGTCCGTGAGATCTTCAACTCACACCTCCGGCGGAACTTTTCTGACATCCCTGTGGAGGTTGGGGGCATTGAACCCGAGTGGGCAATGTTCAAAGCTTCCATTGCTGGAGCTGCGGCGGAGAGCTATGGTCTCAAAGTCTTAGGTGCCTCAAGGGGCCGTAACCCTCGAACACCATGGTGGACACCGATGGTCAGGGAAGCCGTCCGACTGAAGAAGGAGGCCTTCCTGGATGTGTTAGCCCGGGGGACTCTGGGGGCAGTTACAAGGTACCGACAGGCCAGAAGGGCTGCAGCTTCTGCCATGGAAGAAGCAAAGCAGTGGGTGTGGGAGAAGTTTGGAGAGGACATGGAGAAGGATTTTCGGTCGGCACCAAGGTGTTTCTGGAAAACCATCCGCCACCTCAGGAAGGGGAAACGGGGAACCATCCAAGCTGTATACAGTAAGGAGGGGACACTGTTGACCTTAACTGAGGAAGTAATTGCACGGTGGAAGGAACACTTTGAGGAACTCCTGAATCCGACAAACACACCCTCTATGGTAGAGGCAGAGGTGGAGGCTGATGGGGGATCATCGCCAATTTCCGTGGTGGAGGTTGCTGAGGTGGTCAATCAACTACACAGTGGCAAAGCTTGGGATTGATGAGATTCGTCCAGAAATGCTGAAAGCTCTGGGTGTGGAGGAGATGTCTTGGATGACACGCCTCTTTAACATTGCGTGGAAGTCGGGGACAGTGCGCAAGGAGTGGCAGACCGGGGTAGTGGTTCCCTTGTTTAAAAAAGGGGACCAGAGAGAGTGCACCAATTATAGGGGTATCACACTTCTCAGCCTTCCTGGTAAAATCTACTCCAAGGTACTGGAACGGAGGGTTCGGCCGATAATCGAACCTCGGATTGAGGAGGAACAATGCGGATTCCGTCCTGGTCGTGGAACAATGGACCAGCTCTTTACTCTTGCAGGGATCTTGGAGGGGGCCTGGGAGTATGCCCATCCAGTCGACATGTGTTTTGTGGATCTGGAGAAGGCGTATGACCGTGTCCCCAGGGGTCTACTGTGGTAGGTGCTGAGGGAGTATGGGGTGTAAGGGTTCCCTTCTTAGGGCTATCCAATCACTGTACACCCAAAGCGAGAGTTGTGTCCGTATGCTCGGTAAGAAGTCAGACTTGTTCCAGGTGGGGGTTGGTCTCCGCCAGGGCTGTGCTTTGTCACTAATCCTGTTTGTGATATTCATGGACAGGATATCGAGGCATAGTCGTGGTGGGGAGGGGTTGCGGTTTGGTGACCTGAGGATCTCCGCTTTTTGCGGATGATGTGGTCCTAATGACATCATCGGTCCGTGACCTCCAGCACTTGCTGGATCGGTTTGCAGCCGAGTGCGAAGCGGCTGGGATGAGGATTAGCACCTCCAAATCTGAGGCCATGGTTCTCAGCAGGAAACCGATGGAGTGCCTACTCTGGGTAGGGAATGAGAACATAACCCAAGTGAAGGATTTCAAGTACCTCGGGGTCTTGTTCACGAGTGAGGGGACATTGGAGCGGGAGATTGGCCGGAGAATCGGAGCAGCGGGAGCAGTGTTGCAATCGCTCCATCGCACCGTTGTGACGAAAAGAGAGTTGAGTCGGAAGGCAAAACTCTCGATCTACCGGGCAATTTTCGTTCCTACACTCACCTATGGTCATGAAGGTTGGGTAGTGACCGAAAGAACAAGATCGCGGGTGCAAGCGGCCGAAATGGGTTTTCTCAGGAGGGTGGCTGGCCTCTCCCTTAGAGATAGGGTGAGAAGCTCGGCTATCCGAGAGGAACTCAGAGTAGAGCCGCTGCTCCTTTGCGTTGAAAGGAGCCAGTTGAGGTGGTTCGGGCACCTGGTAAGGATGCCCCCGGGGTGCCTCCCTAGGGAGGTGTTCCAGGCACTTCCAGCTGGGAGGAGACCTCGGGGAAGACCCAGGACTAGGTGGAGAGATTGTATTTCCACACTGGCCTGGGAACGCCTCGGTATCCCCTAGTCAGAGCTGGTTAATGTGGCTCAGGAAAGGGAAGTTGGAAGGTCTCTTGCTGGAGCTGCTACGCCCGCGACCCGATTACGGATAAGCGGTTGAAGATGGATGGATGGATGGATTATAACATCAACAACAACAATAATAATAATAATAATAATAATAATAATAATTATAATTATTATTATTATTAATATCTAGCCAGTCATCCATTTTTTGTACCGCTTATTCTACACAGGGTCGCGGGGAGCCTGGAGCCTGTCCCAGGGGACTGGGGGCACGAGGAAGGGGACATCCTGGATGGGGTGCCAATCCATCACAGGGCACAATCAAACACACTCACAAATCATTATTATTATTATTATTATTATTATTATTATTATTATTATTATTATTATTATTATAGGTCTCTGTTTGATATTTTCTATATATTGTACATACTGTAGATTTACTGTAATATTGGTTCTCACTTGTGTTCATTTAGGTATTAGCTTCGTCTCAATAGTTTATCCTACAATTTTTTAGGAGAAAAAATGTGGTGCGAAAAAAACCCAAGTTTTTTCTAAGATTAAAGGAGACATCAGTAAGATTTAAACATACATCTCCTGAGCACAGGGTGAACACATTTTCACGGCATCACCTTGGGAACTTGTTGTTGATACTAAAACATTTTCCTTTGTATTTTTCACTAGTTGTTTCATCTCATCTTTGCTGAGATCTCTAATAAAACATAACAGGAGATATATGATAAGATACTGTGGTGTTTTTTTCTCAGGAGCAAAAACCTTAAGCAGACAATGTCTCCCTTTTCATTACCGTCAAGGAGAAATTATAGAGATACTGTAATAAATAGTCTTTTTCCCCTATGGTGTTTCTCATTTCTCCAGATCTTTAGGCATATTTGAAGATATTGTGTAGCTTGCTGGAAGGTTTTCCGGTGACTCGCAGGGTCTTGCATTAGTGAGGGTGATTTATTGAAAAGTCTTGTTATAACGATATATATGTATTTTTAAGCTAAATCAGTATCTATTCCTTTCGTCTCCGGGACATTTATCATGCAGGCGCATATGGTACAATTTCCTTTAATCACTTACACTCTAATGTTTACATAATCCCCAAAAGTTCAGTCAAGTATCTTATCCATTTGACAAAATCGTATTACACTTGAAACCTTGACGTTTGGAAGGCTTGAGTAAGACATTTTCAGTTCAGACTCCTAGTCATTTTTAACTTAAAGCTTGTATGTGGCTTTAGCTGGGGGAAAAATCCTCTGATTCTGATCTGGCTTCTGCGCAAACTGTGAGAGAAAAGGATTTTAAAAGAAAGAATAGACAAAGACTACAGAGAGATATCCGAAAGCTTGAGTTTTTAACCGTCACCAAAGATGGCAAGATGAATAGAAGACCAAATATTAGGATGTGATATTCCTTGGAGCACTGCACTCTGAGATTATAAAAGGAGACAGAAGGGACTTTGAGGAGTAGATAAGGTTGCGGAAGTGAAATATTTTATTCTGAGTCACAGGCTATAGAAGGGAAAGCCCTTAAAGGGTCTGCATTTAATCCATCCCATCCCCCATTGCCACACTCACTCCTCCAATCATTAGTATGAGAAAATTTCATATTTCACCCCCTTTTCACCTATCACCCTGCCCGTAAGCACATTAACCCCTCACACAAACCTCCCTCCCATCTCTGACCCAATTTTGGGTAATGAGGGGTAAGAGGGGTCCATTGTGTGTGTTCCACAGAAGAGAGAGAAGAGGAGGAAACGAAAAGACATGCAGCCCCCCACCCACTTCATTGTACACGCCGCACACACACACACACACACACACACACACACACACACCACACTGCAGTCCCACATGGTTGTCAGATTGTGCGTATAAATGTGGGGGTCTGTTTGCTTCCTGGTTTTAAGGGAAATGGCTAATGATCTCGTAAAAGAATGAAAAGGAAAGAGAAAAGAGCAGGGAGATGAAAGGAAAAGGGGTGGAGAGGCAGACACAAAGAGGAGAGATAACAGGGACACCCGAGTGTATGTAAGTACATAGTTTGGTATGTGTGTGTGTGTGTTTGTGTGTGTGCATGAATGCGTGTGTGTATGTATGTGTGTGTGTTTATTTGAGTTGTGTGTTAGTAAGAGCTATATGTTACAGGCTTCTGGATGACATATTACTCTGTTTGATTTCATTGAGCATTCCGTTATCCAAATCCATTCATAACACACACACACACACACACACACACAACACACACACACACACACACACACACACACACACACACAAACACACCACACACACATATTAAGTTTTAGAGTATATGTATACATACAAACATACACACACACACACACACACACACACACAACACAGAGCACATATGTTGCATCATTCATTTTCTCTTTTCATTCTTAGCACTGCACGATTTCCGTAAATGGTCAGGAATTCTATTTTTAGTCCATTCTGTTTAACACAACAAAATCTGTTCATTCTTCTCTCCCACCTCTTCAGACCTCTAGAGGGGGAAAAAACAACAACAACAAAAAAAAACAATGCAAAGAATATTCCAGTTCAGTTGAGGTGGAATGGTTTCTTTCTTTCTTTCTATCTCTTTCTCTCCCTTACTCTCTCAGTCTCTCTCTCTCTTGCTTCCTTTGTACCATTCCCTGAAAAAAATAAAACAGTCATAGATCATATTGGGGTTTTGACCATGTATTTCTACAAAGAAATGTATACGCTCAATGTTTTTTTGTTTTTTTTTTACTCTAAGCTCGAAGTAATCAACTAAACCTTGGGTTTTTATTTGTAATTAACATTCCATGGTTTTGGCATTCATTAAGCCAGTAAGTGTAAGTAATCTTGGAGAAAGTCGTATAATTCAAATACACAGTGGTGATTTATGATGCATTTTTTTTTTCTTCTCTTAAGGAACACAGTCATTTAAATTTTTGATATGCACTTGGTTAGAATATTTGTAATAAAGGGCAAAATGAATCCAATTTATAATATTGAAGCTGTGATGTTCTTTTGGAAGAGGGTAATGTAGCTAATTTGGAAACGAGGAACATTAAGACTACATGCACAATGCAGTTGGAACAACAAAAGCATGTCCCTCTCTAGTAACATTACTGGTGTGTGATGCTTAGTGCTGCTTGGCAGAGGTAAGCCGGATACAAAAATGTAGGTGACTTTGTGTGAAACACTAGTAATTAACGGTGACTTTGGTCTATTCACTTTTCAATAATCAGCACACCTTCATTTCCAGAGAGAGGCACACTGTGAGAGAGATGAAGACAGGTTATGAAAGCAGGTTAGCACTGATGAGCATTCTGCTGAGCATGTGCTCGTTCTGCCGTTCTCCACTGCCCAAGGGTAGGGCACAAGTGATGAGACAACTGTGTGTGTGTGTGCTTCAGACACGTGGCAGGGCCAACTACAAGACCACAAAGTCACTAAATGGACTCAGCAATTTTGAATTCACAGTGCTGGCTGCAATTTTTATAACACTGCATGAAGGATTGTATGGTCACATTCTGCCCTACAATGTAGCTCATTGTACCAAATAAATCTATACTTTGGTAATATCAGTGCCAGATATGTAGTATAGCACCCAGCTTTAGATCAAAACATATTAAGGGCGTAATGATCAAATGATTTGGACTGATGACTTAATTTTTAAACTGATGTGTAAATCAGTCCCTCCAGAATTTTTCGCAATTTTGCGATTGCAGAAATGAATGAAAAATCAAGCAAAATCAAGAGCTTGGAATTTTTCAGAATTACAGCAGATTTTCTGCAGAAAATGTGTCACGTCACGTCATCACAATGCGCATTCGGCAAAAGCCCTCTTCGATTCACGTGCGTCGAACACGAGTACAGATCTCATTTACCAATAAACATCACTGCAAAACAATTTCGTGCAAGTTAAATGTAACCAGTTCAAGTAGTTTTCCACAATAAAAGCACAAAAAACTCTGCAAGTTGATTCAGAAATGTTCTTAAAAACCGAAGCAAAAGGGAAAAAAAAATGACCACAACAATCACAAAAAACTCAGCGAAATCCTCTACGGAATGGTAAATAGGCTGACGAGGTGATTTGCCCATAACTCTGATACTTAAAATAGTCCTCCTCTACATCATATGCATTCACAAATGAATGTTAGGCTTACCCCAGATTGGCCACATATCGATCAGAGGCTACTAAATAAAATTGTTATATATTTATCATCACAGATTCAATGGTATCATCAAATAACCACGATATATAATAACATGTGGAAACCTGAAGTTTACACCTCTAGTGCATATGCTTCATGTTAAGCTCTTGTAAATTGGTTGTTCCATGAAATCTGCAGCCTTTCAAATGTATATGAATCATTGACAATAACAGCTAACATTGCAGTGATATATACATATATAAATGATTGATGTGAGGTGAGATATACCTTGAGATATACATAAGATAATTTCAATGTCATCCTGTTCATAACTTCTGTAAAAACATGCATTACTAAAATCTCCCCATTAATTAGTGTTGGAAATTCTGTCATTCCTTACCTTACCTAATAAAGTTATTCTTTTTGCTTTAATTCCTACCGTTTCCTGGAATACAAGTCTTCCTATTTTAGTACAGAGGCTAGAGAATAGTTATCGGTGGTAATGGTTATTCAGGGTTTTGAGTGTGAGGTCTTATAAAAGTCGTTGCAAATGTAAGCATTGGTGTCTGCATGGGTTACTTTCAAACTGTTTTATAAGACCAAGGTTTCCATTAGTAACAACAATATTTCTCTGCACAATTTATAATATTACAATATATATATATATATATATATATATATATATATATATATATATATAAACAGGAAATTTCCAGAACTTAAGGTTATAGATTAAAATCAACATTTTAAGGTATGTAGTTTTAGCGTGTCCTTTTTTGGGTATGTTCCACTCGAAACAGTCACGGCCTTATTCCCACACTTCAAATTTCCCACTGGTCCCCACATTCAGGCATAATGTGTATCAGCTGAGAGTATTTACAGACCTCCTACGATAATCATTCAACATGGCGTTTCGCAAAGGTTTTGATGACCTGTGATTGCAATGTTTTGTGTAGTGTATAGTGAAGTTACTCATTTAATATATATCGCAACTACATTATCATAAAAACTAAAAGAACGAATAGGGCCATACTTATTCAAACTATTATTGATCAATTCATTGTTATTTTAGTTTTCTTGTTACATGCTCAGCGCAGTAAATGTGATGTCTCACAACTCATGTTAGAGTAGAGATGTTATCTTTTGACCCGTATGCCATTATGTCTGATAGTAATGTGGGTGAAAGTTTTCTTCAAAATTCCTTTGTCTGGAATGTTACCCTCATGTCACACACTGGCTGCAGTTTTCATGGAGTGACACAAATGTCACACATTACTCTTGTCACTTTTTGGACTTAATAACACTATATACTATATTTCTTATATAGGGTTTATTTGATCATATTTAATTTATTTTTTAGATATTGCTTATTAAGTTATGTTGCTTTATTTTTCAATTTAAGATACACTATTTGTAATATTTTTCTACACGTCCTGTTTTATAGTCATTTCTGTTCCTTCTGTTACTTTAAATGATTATACAACTATTATTTGCCAACTGTTGGCAAAAAAATATATATTCCCTCTGGAATAAATAAAGTCTTATCTTATCAAGAACTATGCAGAGTTTGATGACGTCCCTGCTCTAACGCACCTACTAAACCTGCTAAATGATTGGTCACAAGGTGTTGGCTAATGTTCATTAACAGTAATTTTGACAATTGTTCCAGCAGAAATGTTTATAATGATTGCACTTGTTCTAATACGTTAGTGTTTATAGCATACAGTGACCTCCACTAATATTGGCACCCGTGGTAAATATGAGCAAAGAAGGCTGTGAAAAATTATCTTTGTTGTTTAACCTTTTGATCTTTTGTTTAAAAAATTCACAAAAATACTCTGCTCTCATTTATATCAAACAATTGCAGACACAACACAGGTTTATCCAAAAAATATCTTTGTTAAATATAGGTGTGCAACAATTATTGGCATCTCTATGAATTCATATGAGAAAAATGTATTTTAAGTAAGTTTAGATTTTTTAGTACACCTGGGTGAGTAAGAACTTCCTTTTTCTCAGGGGTATAAATATGAGGTAACACATAGGCCAAATTCCCTTAGTCATTCATAACAATGGGTGAGACCAAGGAATATAGAAATTCCGAAATTCATCCGAAATTCATCCGAAATTCTTATGCCCACGGTTAAATATGGTGGTGGCTCTTTAATGTTTTGGGGCTATTTTTGTGCCAGAGATTTTGTTAGGATACATTGCATCATGAACTCTATCAAATATTAACAGATATTAAATGAAAACCTGACTGGCTCTGCCAGAAACATTAAAATGGGCCGTGGTTGGATCTTCCAGCAGGACAATGATCCAAAACATCAAAATCAACACAAAAATGCTTTACTGACCACAAAATCAAGGTCTTGCCATGACCATCGCAGTCCCCTGTCCTGAAACCCATAGAAAACCTGTGGGGTGACCTGAAGAGGAGAGTCCACCAGCATGGACCTCGAAATTTGAAGGATCTGGAGAGATTATGTATATTGGAATGGTTTTAAGTCCCTTGCCATGTGTTCTCCAGTCTCAACAGGCATTATAGGAGAAGACTCAGACCCAGACCCCCAAGGGTTAACCAAGGGTGCCAATATTCGTGGAGGGCACTGTATATTGCATTTGTTGAAAGCAGTCTCCAGTGTGCATCTTTTATATCAGAGTAAGCTTGAACTGTAACCTTAAATTATCAGCTTGGAAAGTCTTATAGAGGACGTGACAAGCCGCATTCCCCATTAAATCCAAGACAAAAGGATGATGAGAGAGAGAAAAAACTGATATAACGTAAGGGATAACAGGAACTAACTTGTCTTGTGGATCTTCAAACATCTTTCATATACAGTGCCTTGCGAAAGTATTCGGCCCCCTTGAACTTTTCAACCTTTTGCCACATTTCAGGCTTCAAACATAAAAATTTTAAATTTTAAATTTTTTGTGAAGAATCACCAAAAAGTGGGACACAAAGTTTGGGAGTTGAAACGAAATCTATTGGATATTTTAAACTTTTTTAGCAAATAAAAAACTGAAAAGTGCGTGTGCAAAATTATTCGGCCCCTTTACTTTCAGGGCAGCAAACCCACTCCCAAGTTCAGCGAGGATCTCTGAATGATCCAATGTTGTCCTAAATGACTGATGGTGATAAAAAGAATTGCAACCTGTGTGTATCAAGTCTCTGTATAAATGCCCTTGCTCTGTGATAGTCTCAGGGTTCTGTTGAGCAGGCAGAGAGCATGAAGACCAAGGAACACACCAGGCAGGTCCGTAATACTGTTGTGGAGAAGTTTAAAGCCGGATTTGGATACAAAAGATTTCCCAAGCTTTAAACATCCCAAGGAGCACTGTGCAAGCGATCATTTTGAAATGGAAGGAGTATCAGGCCACTGCAAATCTACCAACACCTGGCCGTCCCTCTAAACTTTCAGCTCAGACAAGAGAAGACTGATCAGAGATGCAGCCAAGAGGCCCATGATCACTCTGGATGAACTGCAGAGAACTACAGCTGAGGTGGGAGAGTCTGTCCATAGGACAACAATCAGTCGTACACTGCACAAATCTGGCCTTTATGGAAGAGTGGCAAGAAGAATGCCATTTCTCAACGTTTGGTGTGACGTTTGGTGTGTCTCCCAGGTGGCTTGTGGCAAACTTTAGACGAGACTTTTTATGGATATCTTTGAGAAATGGCTTTCTTCTTGCCACCTCACCTTGACTCTCCCACCTCAGCTGTAGTTCTCTGCAGTTCATCCAGAGTGATCATGGGCCTCTTGGCTGCATCTCTGATCAATCTTCTCCTTGTCTGAGCTGAAAGTTTAGAGGGACGGCCAGGTCTTGGTAGATTTGCAGTGGTCTGATACTCCTTCCATTTCAAAATGATCGCTTGCACAGTGCTCCTTGGGATGTTTAAAACTTGGGAAATCTTTTTGTATCCAAATCCGGCTTTAAACTTCTCCACAACAGTATTACGGACCTGCCTGGTGTGTTCCTTGGTCTTCATGATGCTCTCTGCACTTTCAACAGAACCCTGAGACTATCACAGAGCTGGTGCATTTATACAGAGACTTGATTACACACAGGTGGATTCTATTTATCACCATCAGTCATTTAGGACAACATTGGATCATTCAGAGATCCTCGCTGAACTTCTGGAGTGAGTTTGCTGCACTGAAAGTAAAGGGGCCGAATAATTTTGCACGCACCACTTTTCAGTTTTTTATTTGCTAAAAAAGTTTAAAATATCCAATAGATTTCGTTCCACTTCACAATTGTGTCCCAGTTGTTGGTGATTCTTCACAAAAAATTAAAATTTTATATCTTTATGTTTGAAGCCTGAAATGTGGCAAAAGGTTGAAAAGTTCAAGGGGGCCAAATACTTTCGCAAGGCACTGTAAATGAAAACAACTACAAATTGTATAATGTGAATAGCCTTTGTGAATTGCTGTGGAATAAGTGTAATAAAGCATTCTGTTATTGGAAAATAATCAACTTTGGGTTGGTAAAAGTAACCCTTCTCGTTGGTACACATAACACCACACCGTTATTGATTCTTTTTCTATTACAGCACATAAGTTCTCGTATATAACTGTAATTTAGAAGCCTGTTTTCTGTAATCATGTGCGTGCATGCAAGATTCACCCACTCACTCATCATTTGCTAGGTCTTTCGCCATCTTCATTGCTACTGCTAGCACTCTTAGACAAAGATGAGAGTTGAAGGGATAGCAGGGCCTGCTGGAAGGGAAGAACTGGGAACAACGGCAGCACCATGCACAGATTCAAAGATCTCCTTTCGGCAGAAGACATTAGGAAAGCCACAGGATTCCCTGTTCCAGCCTGATAGGCCAAGTTCTTTAAGTGCATGTGAGGGTAACGGTTACTAAAATACAGGAACTTCACTGTAGATGAGTGACAATACTTTGTCTCTGTGCTTCTCAAAATCTCTCTCTCTCTCGCCACCAAAATTATATCTGTATCCTGAATGCCCTGACTTGTCCTTATATAGCCATAGCAGTCAATACGTTAAATGTTTTATTGTGAGGCAAAATGTAAATATTTAGCTTTGAAAAATGAGTGGAGAGAATCCAGAGACTCTGTAAACATAGCACTGAACAGCGGCAAAGCCTGTATTTCTAACAGAGGTATGAGGTCTGTGTGTGTGTGTAAGAGAGAGAGAGAGAGAGAGAGAGAGAGAGAGAGAGAGAGAGAGTTGTGTTTCTGCTGCCTTTCAAATTAAGACTTTTGGTATCTGTATATGAGCTTAAAGAAAACAGACACAGGTTAACACAATGTTAATTTAAAATAGGAAGTCATCTACTATTGCAGATCTGCACTGATATGTGCCTATTATATGTAACCTGTTTATCGCTTTGCTCACATCATGCTGGTTCTGATCAGTGTGAAGGCTGCATGTATTTGTCATTTTATTGTCCTTATTATAACCATTCCAGTCTTTTTAAATTATAATAGTCGCAGCTATATAAGTGTGTCAGTGTATATCAGATTCACAAACATTTCAAACTTTCAGAAACTTGTGATGTTGTTTGTAATTTCTGCACTGTAACTCATATTTCAACTCTATGACATTTTTAAGTAAACAAACTGATAATTAATGTCAAGCCATGCCTTATAGCATGACGTTTACAATGTCATTAACACTAATATCAAACCTGAGGGTTCGAATTCGGTGTTCGACGGAGGAAGACCGGAAGTTTGAGTCTCCTGCTGATTTCGATCAAAAATTGTAATTAATTACCACTTTCTTTTGTAATATAATATTTTTATACATAATTTATATATAAAATATTATACATAGTATATTTTGACTTATTCTACTTCGTTTCCTTATTTGTACTTTTAACTCGGTGGTTCGTTAAAGATGTAGGGGGAAAAACTCGAAAACCGGTGGTAGCATTCAGACAAAACTGAGGTCTGGAGGGCGCACCGCGAGCGCGTCTCCTTCCCGTGAATCCGCAACCGCGCCTCCCTCTCACCATGCACCTGCGCCCGCGCCTCCTTCTCCTCAGAAATCCGTAGCCGCGCTCCCTTCCCCCTGTGAACCCGCGGTCGCATCCGCGTCCCCGAGTGGCTCTGACCACGCCGCATTCAAGCTTGAGTTGCTGGCTGATTTTAGGAATGAGTTCCAGAAGCACCAGGAGAATCTTCAGAAGACTCTCAGTGATGCGCTGTCTACTATCCAGCTTGACCTGCAGGCCATGAAAACACAGCAGGCTAGTGATAAAGTCGCTACCGATGCCACCATATCAACACTGAAAGGTACCGTTGGGGAGATGGGGCACACTCTCTCCGGTTGCACCAATGATATAGTTCACATGAAGACTACTATTGAGTCTCTCACTGCGACCGTGACTCCATTAGAGAATAAATGTGAGGATTTGGAGTAGAGGTCACGGCGCAATAACGTGAGGATAGTCGGAGTTCCAGAGGACCCCGACACCTGTAGGCCTTGTTAAAGGAGGCGTTTGGTTTGGAGAAGGAGCGGTTCTGGACCGGTCCAACCTTCAGCCGAAGCCGAAGTCTGGTGAACGACCACGAGCTATTGTGTGCAGGTTCCACTATTACAGTGACTGTGTTGATATTTTACGCCGTGCGAGAGAGCGCCAGCAGATTAAAGTGAGGGATCTGACCATCTCCGTGTTCCCTAACTACACAGTCCAGACAGCCCGGGCCCGGGCCGCGTTTAACGAGGTTCGGCACAGAATACGTTAAACTCTTAAAACCGGGGTGAACCACATCACCCACACAGTGTAGTGTTCGTTATTTATTTGTTTATTTGTTTGTTTAGTATTTTATTTATTTATTTATTTATTTATTTATTATTATTATTATTATTATTATTATTATTATTATTATTATTATAAATTTTTATTTATTTATTTATTTTCTCTGATAATATTCTTTATTCTAATTTGCACTCGGCCATCCAGCTCTATAGAATTCGAATTCTTTTTGTGGATATTGTGCATTACTTCGTTCAGAATTTATTTATTTATTTATTTATTTATTTATTTATTTATTTACTTATTTATCATCTTTTTATTCTCTTCTTGTATTTTATTTTAATGTGCTACACTGTGTAATATTATTAGGTATAAGTCTTTAAAAGGTATGGACATTATATTTGTTGAAGTGCGCAGACTATTTATTAGATTTGAAGTCAGCAGGGGACTTTTTTCTTACTGGATTTTTTTTTCTTTTTAGTAATTTTTTTTTAGCTTACTCTAGGTCCACAACCCTAGGGGTGATACACTGCTGTCTCCTTTGTTTTATGGAGACTTTGGGTGTGTGTCCCTCTTCAGCTCCAATTGGCTATTTATATTCTTATTTTTACTTTAGTTGTTGGGTTTTATAATTTGTATATAACCAGCGACAGCGATAGCTATATGATGAGGGGGGATTTTTAAATTAATTAATTATTATTATTATTATTATTATTATTATTATTATTATTATTTCTCAATGAAATATTTGGGGAAGGGAGAGGAGAAAAGGTAAATGAATCACATGAATATGACTCACATGAAAATTAATTACATGTAAAGGAATCACATGCATGAATATGAATCACATGAAAATTACTTACATGTAAAGGAATCACATGCATGAATATGAATCACATGAAAATTAATTACATGAAAATGAATCACATGAAAATGAATCACATATTTACATTTACATTTATTCACTTAGCAGACGCTTTTATCCAAAGCGACTTTCAAATAAGCAAAGCGATATATATATATATATATATATATATATATATATATATATCATATGTATATATATCATATGTAAATGAATCACATGTAAATGAATCATATGAAAATGAATAAATAAACAAAGGCAAAAAAACCCACTAATATCAAACCTGATACATCAGCAATTTATTCAAAAGCTATGTTTAACTTAAGATGAACTTTCGTTCATTCACTTTCCACTTTGTCTTTTGTAGAGTCTGTGAACTTTGCCAGCTGGGACACTGTCGTCCGACGCCATGAGCTGGAGCTTCCTGACGCGTCTGCTGGAGGAGATCCAAAATCATTCCACACCGGTGGGGAAACTCTGGCTGACAGCATTGGTTGTATTCCGCATTGTGTTGACGGCAGTGGGTGGAGAGTCCATCTACTATGATGAACAGAGCAAGTTTGTTTGCAACTCAGGCCAGCCTGGCTGTGAAAACGTCTGCTATGACTCCTTTGCACCTCTCTCACATGTCAGGTTCTGGGTCTTCCAGATCATCTTCTCTGCTATGCCATCACTCCTCTATATGGGTTATGCGGCTAATAAAATCTCCCGCACCAAGGAGATGCCAAGGACTGGGGATGGGGATTCAGCAGGAGGTGGAACAGAAGGTGGGTACACACATCGGAGGCAAAGGAAGCTTTACTTTGCGGCACGTCAGCATCGGGCAGGGCACGAGAATTCCGGGGAGGAGAGAGAGGATGACCCAATGATCTATGAGGTGCCTGAAATAGATAGCACTCGAAGGGAGCTTGTTCCACCACGCCCCAAGCCCAAAGAGCGGCATGATGGGCGGCGGCGCATACGGGACGATGGCCTGATGCGAGTGTATGTACTCCAGCTACTGACACGTTCAGCTCTGGAAGCAGCCTTTCCTGGCTGGCCAATATCTGCTGTATGGCTTTCATGTGGCACCCATCTTCGTGTGTACAGGTGAGCCTTGCCCGCACCGTGTGGACTGCTTTGTTTCACGCCCAACAGAGAAGACCATCTTCTTGCGCATTATGTATGGCGTCAGCTGCCTCTGCCTGTTACTCAACGTGTGGGAAATGATTCACCTTGGAGTGGGCACCATCAAAGATGCACTGCAAAAACGACATGCTGCCACAGCTGAAGAAGAATACCAACTGGGCCTGCTGGGGCCCGGGGGCATGTCTGACAGAGTAAGCGGGCCAACACTCAGTGAAGGGGAAATGGTGGATGGTGTTGGGACCAGAGTCAGGGAGGCAGACTATGTGGGTTATCCGTTCTCTTGGAGCACCCCATCTGCACCACCAGGCTATAACATCGTGATGAAGCCTGAAGCCCTGCCCTACACAGACCTAAGCAATGCCAAGATGGCATGCAAGCAGAACCGTGCCAACATCGCACAAGAGGAGCAGCAACAGTTTGGATCAAACGAGGACAATTTCCCTTCGGCGAGTGATGCTCGGTCACCACCAATCAACGAGGATGCTGTCCAGTTAGAAGCAGCTATTCAGGCCTATGCCCTCCAACACAGTGCCAGCAATAGCCATCATGAGATGCATGACAACCATAATAATGATGATAAGCCACAAAGTAACATCCCCACTGTTCCTCAGAAAGAGAGGAAACATCGGTTGAAACATGGCAAAGTAGGCAGTGCTGGGAGCAGCAGTAGTAGCAAATCTGGGGAAGGCAAACCATCAGTATGGATCTGACACTATCTGTAGACAGTTCCATTTTGCAAAACTTTGCCGTTTACATAGATACACACACACACGCACAGATAATACAGTTTTTAGGTATACTGTATACACTGTATATTTATTGGCATAGCATATATTTTGTGCCTTATGATCCAGGGCATTCTGGATGAGTGAAAGTATACTTTTGACTGATCTTCTGGTCTTCCTGTTGTTTAAGTCATTTCTATATCAGCGCTTGGCCATAACGTTTTTTTAAAGAAACATATTTGATAAAAAGGACTTTGATACTGATGATACTGGTGTGAGAAGGTCCCAAGTCTTTCTTGGATTTGGCAAGGAAATCCCAAACCAAAATAGTTCTTCAAACTGGAGCAACAACATCTATAGATGCACCGATCCCACATTTTCCAATTGCCATATAACATCAGAGTTTGGGGTATCGGCTGCTATGCAATACCAAGTTATGCGAAACACCAGAGGTATTATGGTGACATGCTTTCGGACAATGTACGATCTGTGTTCATGTCCAAGATCTGTGTTGTGTCATTCCACAGAAATTAACAGTCAATTACATAAAATACATCAGTGGCTCAAATCGGAAAATATATCAAATCTGATCAGGTGTTTTAGGCCAATAATTAGTACCAGATCTGTACATCCCTAATGAGATCGCACTGTCAGATTTCACAATGATTTCTAATGCTGTGACATCGAACCACAATGACGTCACACTGTGTTCATTTTATCCTTCCTGAACGGAGGATGGATCTTTAAAAAAAAACAAAAAAAAAAAAAAACGACACGTATATAGAAATACCTACATATGCATGCACAGAACTCTTTTACCCTACATCAGCTCTCTTTCTTGCTTATTGACTTGTGACAGGACAGAGTACAGATCAATGCTGACATCCTACCATTCCCTGTTATTATCTCAGAGTCTTCACATAGAAAACTGTCACAGCCACGGAACTGTTCTGTCATACTGCCCCCTTCTGCATAACAGTAGTTATTTTAGTCAACCAGCAGAAGAGATCTGGTAAAAAGCAGTTGAGTGGTGTAGTTTGTTACAGTTGTCTTTTTACTGTAGTAATTATTGACATGTTCAGATATTTAAGGATTATACTCTAAGGATTACAGGCGCCTAATATCCAGTCACTGTGATGTCACTGGTATATTTTTATGCCCACACGTGCACTCATGCTTGAAAAGCCTGTGTAGTGTGTGAAGTCTTCCATTTAGTCACATTCCAAGAATTTCTTTTGTTGCCTTTTTTCTGCACCAGTATGAATGCTCTGGGAGACCAAATACTGTTGGCATGGATTCATCCTGCTGCTATGCCGTCATGCTAACGGCGCAGAAAAGGCCATATATAAATTCTGTATTACACGTGAGAGATGGAGAGGACAAAACCCTTTATATTTCAGCAATACTTTTCTGTAATGATGATTGGGAATTTGATTGAAATTATTAATATAGAAAAGATTTTGCTTGTTTGTTGAATTTCAATATTTCAGTTTAAAAAAATATATATTGGTGTTTTTGTATGTGAACTTCCGTTCAGTATTTATCATGCCTGTTTTTGGTTACGACAGTTTTGTAGTAGTTTATTTCATTGCATTCAATTTTGTAACAAAAAATTAAGCTCATTTTTGTATGAAGCTACATATATACATACAAAAAAAACATACAATCAAAGTGAAGTGTGCAATGTTATGGCGATTTGACTGACAATATTCCACAGTGTATTTAGATCTTGAAATCTTGTAATTAAACATAACTGGTACAGAGATAGATCTGAATTTGCACTTTGGGGAAAAAAAGAATGTGAAGAAATGATGGTGGCAAATATCCAAACAATACTGGATAAAATCCAAATGCAGCTGCAGAAAAAGACATTTAACTGTGTGCGTTCGGGCTCATATGACATACAGAGTAGGGAGGGAAATGGCCACTAAACCATTTCTAGAACAATTGTATCATTAAGAGCTCCATGGAAAGACACATATGACACCTATGAAAACTGTTAGGAAATTAACTGAGAATAGAGAACCTTGTGTTAAAATTCAAAAGAAGAGAGAAAGTGAAGTTACACACTTCCTGCACCAAGCACTAGAGACAGTTTACCAAATGACACAGACACACAAAGTTCAAAAATGCAAGATCTCTCGTTTATTCAAAGAAAAACAGAGTAAATATCATGCTTGACACACAACATAGACAATGGGTTAACTATTGATTGACTAGGCTGAAGGGCATATTTAACAGGAAGCATATCAATGTAAGACAGGAACAACTACATATGGTTTTCCAGAAGTTATAAAAATATGGGCAAATGCTATTCAGAAAGACAAAGGAATGCGCAGATTAACTTGTCTGTACCTGAGTTAACAGAGGAACAGTGTCTGTATTTATGCTTTGACCTGGATGAACTCCTTAAAGATATTTCTTCCTCCTTGCTCTTTGTGTGAAGGCTACTGGTACAGTGCTTGGCCAGCACATCTTCTCAGCAGGGTCACAACAACTGATGGCACTGTATACTCTTAAGAGTGTATATTCGTGTGCCTGTATTTCTTTCCACTGAATTAGGATATGAAATTTAAAATGTAAAATATCTGTAGAATATTTCTCCTTACTTGTCTTGTTGGGCTTTTTCTGACTTTTTAAAAGAATCTCTCATATCTGTTATACTTAGAAGAGAGAAAAAAAATCTTTTCTTAATGTGCCAAGCTGTAATGCCCAGTTAAGTACAATTATTTCCATTTTTGGAAACCCCATTTTTTGGATTTCTTGAAATTGCATGCCCAGAGCTATTTTGTTAATAAACATGTAAAATGAATAAATAAGTTTCTCAGTTTAATATGGTCCAGTGTTGGATGAGTTACTCCAACTTTACTATAACAGCCTGTTCAAAAAAAAAACCAACCCACACATTTACTGTACATTCAAACAAATATTCATTAATTTGCTAAAGGTGTTACCAAAATCTGTTGTCTAATATAGCCAACAACTGCCTACATGTGTAACAAACTTCTGTGGATAAAATATTTTGGTGTAATATCTCGTAGACATGTTTTCCTTGCAAACATTTTGAATGAGTCACTAAGAACAAATTGGTATCAGTCACTCCTTTCATTCAGATGCTGTTCATGGGTGCTCAGTTGCAAACCGTGAAAAAGAAATGTGCAAGCCAAAGCATTATATTTCAGCACATAACACTAACTAATTTTATAATTAACAAACAGATTTCATGTTGTGTAACATTTAATGTTTATCTAACTGTGTTGCTTTTTTAAACATCTGTGAATGGTGTAAGTCGACTTCCTGCTAAAAAGTCCATCTTAACCAAAACATAAAACAACTCTCATAAAAATGGTAAATGATCTGCACTTATATGGCGCTTTTTTAACCTTAGCAGTTCCAAAGCGATTTACACTGTTTCTCATTCTCACACACACACACACACACACACACACACACACCAATGGTAGCAGAGCTTGCCATCGGGAGCAACTTGGGGTTCAATGTCTTGCCTGAAGACACTTCGGCATTTGGAGTCATGTGGGCCGGGAATTGATCCGCCAACCTTACGATTAGCGGACAACCCGCTCTACCACCTGAACCAAGCTGCTGTCTAAGAAGTGCATTAGAGGGCATTTGTAATAAAATGCGGCCACGTGCAATATTTTAGTGTATTTCACAGTTAAGTATATACTGTCTAGAAAAATACTGGCCCTTTCCATACTATTGTGCATGCATAGGCCTCCTTCAATCTGAGAAATCCACTAACAGATATTTTATGCAGTTATGGCTCCAGCAAAGAAAACAGTATTCAGTGCTGTATCATGAGCTAAGATTTCAATTCATATACCTTGAGCTTACTGGCAATGTGGAAAAAGAAATTAACTAGCAAAAAGATTTAATTATTAGTTAAATTATACTTCATTATACCCTGCTACACTTACAGCATTCCAGTAGTGTGCCTCGTTGAAAACTACACACGCTAAATGTTGATTCTGGAGTAACCCTTAAAGGTTCTATGTAAAACATTACAACAGAGTGTTTCCCTATCAGAAAGAGGTCCAAACGAGAAACATTTCAGGAAACTAAGAACCTTAACAATACAAATAAATAAGTGAAGAGCTAAGAGTGTGGGAGTTCACATTTGACTAGCAGATGGATAATCACATATTTACCACCTCTGCTGCTTTCTACTGACTAGAAATACTCCATTTCAACTGCAAGGGTTTGATCTTCTGTAATCAATTTTTAAAAGTAGTATTTACTCTACCATACAACTGTAATATCTCAGTGCTTTTACGAAAGAAATGAACTTGTCCCTGATTTTTCATCTTTAAAAAGTCTTAATACTAAGAAGTAACTGCTTCAGCTTTTGTTAACTAATTCAGTGTTCTTTTCTTGCAAATTGGACCAACTATTATTATTATTATTATTATCCATCCATCCATCCATCCATCTTCAACCGTTTATTCCTTCTTCAGGGTCGCGAGAAACCTGGTGCCTATCCCAGGAGGCATCAGGCACAAGGCGGGGTACACCCTGGACAGGGTGCCAGTCCATCGCAGGGCACGATCACATACACACTCACACATTCATACACTATGGACAATTTAGACACGCCAATCAACCTACCATGCATGTCTTTGGACTGGGGGAGGAAATCGGAGTACCCGAAGGAAACCCCCGCAGCACAGGGAGAACATGCAAACTCCGTACACGCATGGCCCTGGCGGGAATTGAACCCTGGACCCTGGAGGTGTGAGGCGAACGGCGAACGTGCTAACCACTAATAATTATTGCGCCCTTATTATTATTATTATTATTATTATTATTAAAAGAAAAAAAAATAAAGTGGAATAGTTAACCTGAAAAATGAATGAGTTAAAATGAGGAACAGTTTAATAGAACAGATGGAACAGAGGGCATTCCACATAATTTAATTTGTGCACTCCTGTAGATGCAGATGGATCACACCCTTATTATGGAGATCCAGCAGGGCTTTAAACTCAGCTGGCATCGAATGCATTCTCTTGTTTACTGGTCGGTTATCATAATAGTGGTTGTTGATTTGCTGGCCGGTGTACGGGTGTGTTCCAAAGGGCCAGAAGCCGTACAGATGGACATTGTCGCAGAGCTCCAGTGCCAGACTGGCCATCATGATACCAGTGCTGAGGCGTAATGATGTAATTCCTCTTTCATGCCAAAATTCTGCCAGGCTGGCCAGGTATGTCGGGTGAAAGAAGACGGCCCGTGGGCCATGACTGAAGTCCTCCAGTGAGTAGAGGGCACGCAGGGACACAGCCATGTTCCGCCGAAATGAGAAGGCAGGCAGGAAGAGTAGAGCATCGCCATATAACTGCATATCCTCCACAAATGACCGCCGGTGCTCATTTAATGCATGGTACCTGCAAAGAATGAAGAGATATTATTTAGGTTTTCTGTGTTTATGTGCAGGTAAGATAATAAAATACAAGGGCATGGTGTAACACAATATCAACAACCAATCATGTCAGTGTAACGTCTAATTTGTTTACCTCGGACTATAAAAAACTAAATAAAACCATGATTCTGAATGTTGTTCAATAATCAAGCGAATATTTGTCCCCCCCCATCATCACTACAAGTTTACATATTCATTTACATATTCTTTAATTACTCAAAAATGTGTTTGTTGCAATACTAGTCATTGCTGCAGTTATGCTGGGATGTTCAAATGTGAGCTTGTGAACTAGTTATGGTCTCCAAGCTGTTCCTCCAGTCACCAACCATCAGCTCATCATGCTTAAAAACACTTTTTATCAATGGGTTATTAGTTTAATGGGTTTATGTGTAAATGCAAATGGATGCTTTTAATATCAAAATCTAGCTAATAATACAAGTAGTATTACACATAGCTATTAATACATGCAGTATTACATAAAAATGCTTATTAAACAATTGCGTTCCACATGTGAAAGCTGAACCCCACAAATCAAATATTTAAAGAATCACAACTGCACGTACAACTGAGACTCACTTTTCAACGAGGATGCTGGGGTTGGCAGTGACAAGATTTGTTTTGTTTCCCGTATCTCTTTCATATCCATTGTTCAGTGGAGGAAGGTTACATCTAAGAAACATAATAACCATAAAAATCATAATAAGTACAGTGAGACAATGAGAAAGATTTGTCTTATTGTTTGTCATTATATGCGTTTAGATTACTATATATCCTCTGCTGCTAAAATGCTGCCCTACACCAATATACTCCATCCACCAGGCTTAACATTTTGGCATCAGAATGCAGTTCTGCTTGTTTTCTCCAAACATAACAGTGTGTATGTTTATTAAAACATTTCTCCCTTGATTCGCTGAATGAAATGTTCAGCATCAGACCTGATAACATATGTAGCAGAGTCGATTTGTTTTCCACAGCTGCTGTTGGCTAAGATGCCACCATTACCTACTACAGCACATGAGTCCCAAGGTGCTTTTTGAAAAGGGCTCTCCTAAACACATGCACACACAGTATAGAGAGTATTAGCAATACAATTGTAATGACACATTTTTAAATTAATAATATATTGTATTTTATGCTCAAATGTTACACAATACCTTAGGAAATAGGTTGAACAAATCTGGTGTCACCTCCATTTTCCTTTTAGTGTCTCCGTCATAAATAAACGTTGTCCCTGCAAGTGAGTTGGCTTGTGTAACTGTTGCATTGGAAATGGCATTGCATTTGTAATTTAGAAATGACCTGGGGAAAAATAAAACACCTTTATCTTTACTTTTCTTTCTGTACTTAGCTTTAAAATAAATGTAAAAATAAATAAATAAATAAATAAAATAAATCTGAATTGCACATGTATGTAAAGAATAACACACTACAGACTGAACTGTTATATAAAATAATGCTTGATGTGCAGTCGGAGTGCACGGTCTGGACTGCGTTATTCCACTTATATTACAGAGATTCCAATGTGTAATTTATTAATGAAGGACACACCACAAATTTTACTATGTTATAGTTAAATTTTATGCTGAAGAACGTAAGGAAGTTAGTTCCTGTTTGCAACTACATTGTAGCTAAAGTCATTCCATCACCAGCCTTTCTCTCTCTCTCTCTCTCTCTCTCTCTCTCTCTCTCTCTCCATAATAATTCAGCTTATTCTTTAACTGAGAAACTGAAAAACATCTTTGCTTTTCTGAGCTGGAAACCTTCACTGTTACAAAACGCTTACAACCAAGACTATTTGGATAAATGTTAAATAAACGTCTCCTCACAAAAATGTCACCACATCAGTGATTATACATTTGACTTTGTTAAACAAAAGCACTCTAAAAATAAATAAATAAATACATCCATTTATTATTAGTCTTAGATTATGCGCTGTCCCTGTGAATGAGCTGTTACTACAGAAATGATAAAATATTAGAATCAGCACATTAATAATACATACAGCCTGATCCATACTGTTATATGAAAAACACCTTCTGACCAATCAGATTTGTGAATTAAACTGCGGTGTCGTATACTGCATGCACATTTATCAGATATTAGCACTTAAGATTTTTCATGTGCTGTGACCTGCGTGTTTGTTACCTGAAGGTTTTTATGTTCCTCTCCTGCTTTGTCCATAAGGAAGTATAATTTGCTAACATGTTGTCAATAATTTCCTTTTCCCTGGAACACAAAACCACACGTGATAAGAAAGCAGTGACGAGTGACAGTAGGACAAGAAACTGGTATTACTGCTTCTGCATAACTCAGTCTGGGAGTCAGATTACGTGGCAGGAATACTAGAATCTGGGGACATTCACTATAGCTTGTAAAGTTTCTGTATAAAGGTAATAATCAATTATTACATGATGCTTTCAGCATTTTCTTCAACATTGTTGGCAGCTGCATCTCTGTGAGGAGACAGATAGAGAATCACTTGAATGTGTGCCAAGACTACAGTACAAGATTCATAGGCAGTGCTAGTATTACCTGTAAAGCAAAAAAATGTAAAATGTAATGTGCTACATGTACCTATTGAGGTTGGTAAGGATTTTGATCTTTTAGGATTAGATTAGATTTGGATTGTTGCAAAACTTTGTCATTTCAAACATTTCTCAATTCAATAAACATTGAATGATAACCATTTCACAGTTCACTTTATACCTATTCCTTGGTTGTCAAATTTTTGAGAATTTAAAATGATTAAACATAAATGCTAAATGGGTGTTTTTGTGCAACCCTAGTTGTTGTGGTTGTCTGGAACAGTGTGGTGTTCTCACTTGCTGTCTGCGGGATGTTGCTTATTCTTCTGTGGATCATTGGCAGCTGCATTTCTGCAAGGAGACAGACAGATAATCACTTGAATCCTTGCCAAAGACTATAGATAAAAGACTCATAGACAGTATTAGTATTAACAGTAAAGCATAAATATGTGGTGTATTACACATGCCTAATTAGAGCAAGAATGATTTTGACCTTTTCTGATTATATTAAATCTAGATTGTTCTAATTCACTAAGCATTTCATAATATCTATTTCTCTTTTCACTTTATACTTATTCCTCTTATGGGTTTCACATAGTAGAAAACTGTAAATGATGACATTGTTGTTGTTGTTGTTGTTGTTTTACTAAACATCAATTAGTATGATTTGTCTAGGAACTGTGTTGCATTCTCACTTTCTCTTAGCCCTTTTTTTTTTAATAATGCGTTGAGCGACGGGAGCTCCATTCCTATAAGGAGACAGAGAGAAAATGAAAGGTAAAGGTTTTCCAATAAACATAAAACACGAGTAATAGTGTGTTTTGAACACCTCATTTAACAAAACTCTTAATAATAAGAATCACGTCTCAATTGAGGTTCTATCTATTCCTTGGTTTGCTTTTCACATTTTAGAGAATTAAAAATAGGGTCATTTAAACAAACCAAAACAAAACAAAACAAAACAAAAGAAAAAGGTAAATGGTTGTTCGAAAAATGTATTTGGATAATATTAATTTGTGTGATGTGTCTGTGAACTGTGTTGCATTCTCACTTCATGTGTGCATCATGTCCTTTTATACTTTTTGGAACGCTGAGAGGAGACACAAAGAAAATCATTCGTTTTCCAAATGAAATATGAACCAACAACCTCTTTGAACCACTTAAATCAGGTTTTCGTAAATTTCATAGCACTGAAACTGCGTTGGTCAAAGTTACAAATGACCTTTTGATGGCCTCTGATTCTGGAGCTACCTCACTTCTTATTCTTCTTGACCTTAGAGCCGCCTTCGATACTGTGGATCATGGTCTTTTACTTACCCGCCTTGAAAGTGTTTTTGGTGTGTCCGGGAAAGTTTTAAACTGGTTTTAATCCTATTTTACTGACCGTTCCCAGATTATTTCTATGAGTGGCTTTAGATCTGACACTTGCTCGGTGCTCACTGGTGTTTCTCAGGGTTCAATTCTAGGCCCTCTACTATTCAATATTTATCTATCTCCACTTAAGCATCTGCTGCGAACACTTGGCCTCCATTATCACTTTTATGCTGACGATACCCAAATCTACATTCACTCAAGATCTGGTGAAAGCATTGATGTTGGTTATCTTTCTGGCTGTATTTCTGAGATAAAGAAATTGATGAATAATAACTTTCTGTGCCTGAACAGTGGGAAAACTGAGGTCATGCTCATAGGTTCCCGTCATCAGATTCGCAAAGTGGCTGCATTGTCTCTATCCGTTGATGGCTCTGTTCTAGAGTTCCAAAGTAAGTTGAGGAACCTAGATGTCATTTTTGACACTAACCTCACTTTTGATTTTTTTGTTCAAAGCACAGTGAAAGCTTCCCTTTTTCACCTCAGAAATATAGCCAGATTAAGACCAATGCTAAACTTATCTGTCGCTGAAAAGCTGATAAATTCATTCGTTGTCACGCGGTTGGATTATTGCAATGCCGTTTTAGCCGGAGTTTCTAGAACTGCAATTAACAAATTGCAGTATGTTCAGTATGTTCCCGGATCCTGACGGGAAGCAGGAGATATGACCATATCACTCCTGTTTTGAAGTCCTTACACTGGCTCCCGGTCAGGTTCCTGGTGGATTTTAAGATCTTGATGTTAACATACAAGGCATTGCATGGATTGGCTCCACAATATTTAACTCACTTATTAATCCCGTACACCCCACATCGCAGACTGCGCTCCTCACAGGGTCATCTACTTACGGTTCCACTAACCCACCTTAAGTCTATGGGTGACAGGGCTTTTTCTGTCTACGCTCCATCACTTTGGAACTCTCTTCCCCCTGAACTCAGGGAAGCTCAGTCCTTTGGCATTTTTAAAGCTCTTTAAAAGACACACTTTTTTAAACTCACTTTTGACTCTTAATATCTTTTTGACTGTTTTATATTTGTTTTTTATTACTGTTTTATTCATTTTATTTAACTTTTATTTATTCTGTGATTTGTGTTTTTATGTACAGCGCTTTGTGAGGCTACTTTAAAGGTGCTTTATAAAATAAAGTTTATTATTATTATTATTATTATTATTATTATTATATCAAACAACAACAATAGTGTCTATGTTTCTGGACACTTAATTTTCTTATGTTTTACTACAGTTTAATCAATAATCAACAGTTATGGACATACAAACAGTTACAAGACCCATAGAGAGTGTTAATATTAACAGTAAAAAATAAATATTAACTGTAAAACATAACGATGGGTATAACTTATTCTATAATTATTATTATTTTTTTTAACAAAATCACACATAATTGGCACCAATAGAAACCTTGTTACCTGTTCTGAGCATTTTGGTGAGCAATATCTGCAACACTATGAGAGAGAGAGAGAGAGAGAGAGAGAGATTCAGAATGACAAAAAGCATTCATGCCACAATCAGAGTCTGTTATCTTAAGAATGTACAGCATGTGTTAATGATAATAGGCCCATATTTTAGTTTATACAATGATCAAGTTTAATTTGTCTTTAACACAGATAATCATATGACAATACATACAATATATGTATATATATTGTATGCACAGTATATATATATATGTGTATATATATATATATATATATATATATATATATATATATATATATATATATATATATATATATATATATATATATATATATATATATATTTGGGTGGTGAAAAAGTGTTTGCCCCCTTCCTCATTTCCTGTTCCTTTGCATGTTTGTCACACTTAAGTGTTTCGGAACATCAAACCAATTTAAACAATAGTCAAGGACAACACAAGTAAACACAAAATGCAATTTGTAAATGAAGGTGTTTATTATTAAAGGTGAAAAAAAATCCAAACCATCATGGCCCTGTGTGAAAAAGTGATTGCCCCCTAAACCTAATAACTGGTTGGGCCACCCTTAGCAGCAACAACTGCAACCAAGCGTTTGCTATAACGTGCAATGAGGCTTTTACAGCGTCCTGGAGGAATTTTGGCCCACTCATCTTTGCAGAATTGTCCTAATTCAGTTACATTAGAGGGTCTTCGAGCATGAACGGCCTTTTTAAGGTCATACCACAACATCTCAATAGGATTCAGGTCAGGACTTTGGCTAAGCCACTCCAAAGTCTTCATTTTGTTTTTCTTCAGCCATTCCGTTGGTGGACTTGCTGGTGTGTTTAGGATCATTGTCCTGCTGCAGAACCCAAGTTCGTTTCAGCTTGAGTACAGAACAGATGGTCGGACATTCTCCTTCAGGATCTCTTGGTAGACAGCAGAATTCATAGTTCCTTTTATCACGGCAAGTCTTCCAGGTCCTGAAGCAGCAAAACAGCCCCAGACCATCACACTACCACCACCATATTTTACTGTTGGTATAATGTTCTTTTTATGAAATGCAGTGTTCCTTCTACGCCAGATATACTTGGACACACACCTTCAAAAGAGTTCCACTTTTGTCTCATCGGTCCACAGAATGTTGTCCCAAAAGTCTTGGGGATCATCAAGATGTGTTGTGGAGAAATTGAGACGAGCTTTGATGTTCTTTTTGCTCAGCAGTGGTTTTCTCCTTGGAACTCTGCCATGCAGGCCATTTTTGCCCAGTCTTTTCCTGATGGTGGAGGCATGAACGCTGACCTTAACTGAGGCAAGTGAGGCCTGCAGTTCTTTGGACGTTGTTGTGGGGTCTTTTGTGACCTCTTGGATGAGTCGCTGCGCTCTTGGGGTAATTTTTGGGCGGCCGGCCACTCCTGGGAAGGTTCACCACTGTTCCATGTCTTCGCCATTTGTGGATAATGGCTCTCACTGTGGTTCGCTGGATTCCCAAAGCTTTGGAAATGGCTTTATAACCCTTTCCAGACTGATAGATCTCAATTACTTTCTTTCTCAATTGTTCCTGAATTTCTTTGGGTCTCGGCATGATGTGTAGCTTTTAAGGATCTTCTGGTGGACCTTACTGTGTCAAGCAGCTCCTATTTAAGTGATGCCTTGATTGTGAACAGGTGTGGCAATAATCAGGCCTGGGTGTGGCTAGAGAAATTGAACTCAGGTGTGGACAACCACAGTTATAGTATGTTTTAACAAGGGGGGCAATCACTTCCACACAGGGCCATGATGGTTTGGATTTTTTTTTCACCTTTAATAATAAACACCTTCATTTACAAATTGCATTTTGTGTTTATTTGTGTTGTCCTTGACTATTGTTTAAATTGGTTTGATGTTCCGAAACACTTAAGTGTGACAAACATGCAAAGGAACAGGAAATGAGGAAGGGGGCAAACACTTTTTCACACCACTGTATATATATACATATATTTTTTTTATTATTATTTATTTATTTATTTATTTATTTATTTATTTATTTATTTATTTATTTTTTGCCTAACTGTGACACAGATCAGATTTTCATCAAAACTCTATGAATGAAAAAAATGAAATCAAATCAAATCATAATACTAAACTTTACAAAATTATAATAAAAGGTTTTTGAAGGTATTAAAGAGCTTGTTTTTGGCCAGCACATTCCACATTCCTCTGGTCCTTTGCCTGGAACTTATGACATAACAAGTTCATTTACAACATTTTGTAATGATACTTATCTCTGTGTTATTCAATTCATTGTGACAAGCCATCAGTTGGACAAGATTAAGGTACATGATATTCTTTTTATTTTGAATATGCGGCCTGTTTTACCTGTTATCCATTTCGTTTGCATTACGTGGCCCACGAAAACCTGCATTGCTGGTTGTATGTGGGTGGTTGTGGTTGGAAAGAGAGAAAAAGCAAGTTAAAGTGAGAGAAGGAGATATTATTTGTAACACAGTAAAAAACAAAAAGTAAAAAAGAAGTGAAACTGCTGCCTTATCCCAGAGGTAACAATTATCCTTGAAGATGGTGATTTAAATCTAAATTTAAAAGACCATATTTTAGCTTCCACAGTGTGAAGTGTGAACTGAAGGTCCTTTTATACTGTGAGATGATAATTGTGCATAGGTCTGTGCCATCAGTAATCAGGTGAGCGTTAACGTGTTTGCCATGGCAGTGTGTTGTAGTCCTTGGTGGCCATGGTTGTAGGCCGCGCTGTTTTCTGGGAGACATACAGTAGTTTGACACTGATTCCGGCATGCATATGACACATTTAATTATTTATTTGCTCAATTCTGGAAAAATCCACAGTGAAATGAATGTACTGTGGTTTAGTGTCAATGTGAATAAGAATGCTGAGATGAAATCAGCTTATTGGTCCTTTTTTGTATAAAAGGTCCATCTGCATACTACAAAGAGCTACCGTTTGGAGTTTTGACAACATTTACACCATCGTAGGAAAGAATATTTAAAGTGTTCTTGTAAACCACCTGAATTGATTGACCAGGAGACAAAAGGCGTTTGATGTGCTTTTCTAAAAAAAGATGAACATTTCCTCACTGTGACCACAAATCACCAGTGGCAGTCCTATTTAACATTTTAGTTCTCATTGAATTACATATACAATGTGTGGCAGTTGAGGATGTGAATTTGATGTTTAATGAGACTGTGATTTTTCTCATTTCAAAGCTGTTTGGATTTGGTTCTATGCTTTTAATGCTTTCTCTGAAAATTTTATATAGAAATCGAAATCGTATTTTACACTTTAAAACTTATAAGATTGTTTAAAACTGAAATGCCGATAGAGATGTATTTCTTTTTACCTCACTTTCTCCCTTCTCGCAGCTTCTTTCCTGAAACATTTTAAACAAGTAGGTTCTTAAATAACTTAATTTGGAAGAAAAAGTACCGATAGACCTGCTGTTCCTAATTCTTTCTGTGCCAGAGTTTAGGTAAGAAAGAAAAAAAAAACAACCTATTTCACCAACTGAGAGGTTCTGAGCACTTATACCAGCCACTGATAAGAGAAAACTCACTAATTTTCAAATCTCAAATCATCTTCTGAGAGCCTTCTACAGACTGACTTCTAATTCAGTTAATACTGAATCTTCTGACTTCTTGAGGTTGAAAGTAAAAGAAAACAGTTACGCAGATACCATACTAAATGCCACATTACAGTTTTACAGCATCATTGTTGCTTTGGCCTGCTCACTGAATCACAAAACTTTGTGTAGTACAGTACATGCAGCGCATGACATTGATATTCATATGTGGTGGAGTTTAATGCAGTGAAAGTACATCTCTGTCTTCAATTCAATTCAATTCAGTTTTATTTGTATAGCTCTTTTTTCAATGGTCATTGTCTTAAAGCAGCTTTACAGAAATATATAATATGTCTTTGTCAAGTAAGATTAATTCACTTAATTAAACATTCACTTACACACAATATTGGTAGTTTTAAGTAGAACTGAATGTATTTCTCTAAATCAGTATTCAATTACGATTAAACAGTAGGTAATATGTAAAAACTTCAACACCCTCACATAACTTTACTTTACTGCAAGTTTAATAACTTGAATAAAGTAATTCCAAATTGACCCAAGTGTCCAAATTGTTCCAATCATGAAAAAGACAGCAAATGTACAGTATTTCCAACAGCTAAATACTTTCAACAGCAACTTCTAACTTTCAACAGCAGCTTGGGTGGGATTTTCTATGAAGAAAGAATTTGCTGGATCTTTTTTTTGTTTTTTTGTTTTAATCTTTTTTTTTATGATGAAATCACTTAACGTTTACTTTTTAGAAAAAAAAAAATCAAGAGAACAGGTTGGCTGATTGTAGATGACATGTATTTTGACATGTATTGTGAAATATCCCAATTCTATGAAAAAGAAGGAAATCAAATACAGAAACAGGATCAGACACTCACCTGTAAGTGAAGTAATGCCAAACAAGCATGCTACAAAAGGAGGTGAAAATGAGGATGAATAGCAGCCTCATAATAAAAGCTTTCATATCTGATACCTGGGCTGGTTAACGCGTTGTAACTGTGTTCTATGCTCATTCATAAGAGTGCACACACTGACTCTATTAAAGTCCACCTTGCTTTACTTCACTGCTTATGCCATTTGTATAACATCCATCCCCTTGTTTTTCCTTTATTTCTGAAGCATGTCTCTCTCTCTCCCTCCCTCTCTCCCTCCCTCTCTACCTCCCTCTGTCTCTCCAACTCTCACTGTTTCTTCTTTGTGCATTTCTATCTTACCCTATACTGTGCACCTTCACCTTCACTTTAAGATATGCTCTTTTTTCAGCGTTCCATCATGATATATTCCCTGTTTTTTTTGTCCCTCTCACACCCATTCTTCCTTTTTTACTATTCTCTGATAGTGTCATTCTTCTTCTTCTTTTATGGCTTGGCCTGCCTTACTATTTTGGTCTATACTTGTGGAAATCGTAAGCTGTTGCTCCTTCTGTATTCAGAATTAGCTCAACCACATTTTAGCCTTCTGCTCCATCTTTCAGTTTAGTAACATGAGTGCTTGGGATTAAATTTAATTCATGGAAGTCACTTTTGACGGTGAGGGTGAGAAAAGTACCCAAAGTAGCCAACAGTGGGCAGCAAACAGCGTAGGCTAAGAGCTTCAGGCAATCAAATTCAAGTATGATGTTGGAGGGGTCCTCAACGCGAAGAGGGACCAACATGTCTGAGAGTCAGTTTTATAGCTGCACAGGAAAATATATTTTCCTAATAATAGATCATATTTCTGTAATAAACTAGCTTGGTTCATTAGGCATGTTTATACATGAATGAAATCCACCCTCAAAGTTCAAAAAGATGCCTAATTAGTCCATTCATAAATAAATTGTTGATATTAAAACATATTAAGAGTCTTTAGATGTTTTTTTTAATCACTTAACATTGCATGTTTCTAAATAATGACGTTTTAACTAAATGACATTTTTTTAAATATTACTTGTATTAAGAAGTGAATGCATTGTCCATGTTCAGGAATACAGTGAGTATAATGACAAAACCTAAAATTATACCTGAATTAATCTTCCAGTGTGTATAAACTATAGCATAAGCTTCACATTATAATGTTTAATGTTGACATGTACAAAATGAAGGCAGTTTAGAACTGTTACATGATGCACCTGATTACAGAGGTTAAACAAACAAACAAAAAAGAAATAGTAAAAAAAAAAACAACAAACAAACAAACAAAAAACTATGATCAACTAATTAAAAAAAAGCTAACATCAAGCTAAAAACCATCTCAGCCGGCTGCTGCACTCGATAGTCTACTTAGATTTAGCAGGAAATAACAGCTTAAACTGTAGGCATCAAAATACTCATAGTATACAGTATACTACTGTATAATGCAGGCATGAATAGTAGGCATGAATTAATTTCAGGATTTAAATACTATAAAAGATTCTATTTCCCCTAATATTTCTATATCATTTAATGAAATGTGAAGCCCTAAAATAGCCTTTACATAATAAGAATAAATTTAATTATTTAATACAAAATAAAATACGTACAACCGAGCAGCCTGCAGGTGATTATTGATCCTTTATTGCTTCTCTTTATATACAACCAGTGTTTTGGGCCTTTGCATTCACTAATCGATGCAATATATAATCATATACATTATACGACAAAAAGTATTTTGAAACTCAACCATCATACTCATATGTTGTTCTTCCCCAAACTGTTTCCACAAAATTGGAAGCACAAAATGGTCTGGAATTGTATGCTGTAAAGTGAGGGAAAGAAGTATTTGATCCCCTGCTGATTATGTACGTTTGCCCACTCACAAAGAAATGATCAGTCTATAATTTTACTGGTAGGTTTATTTGAACAGTGAGAGACAGAATAACAACAAGAAAATCCAGAAAAACGCATGCCAAAAATTTTATGAATTGATTTGCATTTTAATGAGGGAAATATGTATTTGACCCCTCTGCAAAACGTCGGGGTTACGCATGTAACCCTGTTCCCTGAGAAGGGAATGAGACGTTCAGCCACGCCCTGTTGAGGGAGCCTCTGTGGGGCAACATTATCTAATTTCGAGGTTCATGCGTGGTCTCAGACGGCTTAGGCCCATCTCCAGGCTGCGCATAACTTTCTGGGACCTTCTATGGCCCTGGATGGTCTATCGGCTGCCCCATTTGAGCCCCTACAGCGGATCTACTGTCTCAAGCCGGAGGGCTGATTGATCACGCTCGGCCAGAACTCGGCAACTGTGGGTCTGGCCCCTGAGGGGCACCAGCTCATAGATTCGGGTCTCACAACTAGACCATGTTAAAAGCTAGAGCACCCACAAGGAAAGCGTATGCACTCAAGTGGCAGCTTTGTCTTGTGGTCTGAGGAATATCAGCTAGACCCAGTGAACTGCACATTAGCTACAGTCCTGGAGTTCTTTCTGAACATTTCTCAGTGGGCTGGGCTCCTTCTACAATCAGGGTTACTTGGCCGCCGTTTCGGCCAGCCATGACCCGGTTGATGGAGCCTCTGTGGGGCAACATCCTCTACCTTTGAGGTTCATGCGTGGTGTCAGACAGCTGCGGCCCATCTGCAGGCCACGCATACCTTCCTGGGACCTTCTATGGTCCTGGAAGGTCTGTCGGCTGCCCTATCCGAGCCCCTGGAGTGGATCCCTTCCACAAGGAAATCAAATGCACTAAAGTGTCAGCTTTTTGTCTTGTGGCATGAGGAACGTCACTTAGACCCAGTGGACTGCGCAATTGCTACAGTCCTGGAGTTCTTACAGAACGTTTCTCTGTGGGGCAACATCCTCTACCTTTGAGGTTCATGCGTGGTGTCAGACGGCTGCGGCCCATCTGCAGGCCATGCATACCTTCCTGGGACCTTCTATTTTCCTGGAAGGTCTGTCAGGTGCCCCATTTGAGCCCTTAGAGTCAGCCTCTGAGAAGCTCTGACTCTAAAGGTAGCTCTTTTACAGGCCCTGACATCTCTCAAGCGAGTGGGAGGTCTACAAACTCTCCCTGTTGCCCCTCCTGCCTTGACTTTACCCCTAGATAAGCCAAGTCCTTCCTGTATCCTAGGCCGGATTATATTCCTAAAGTGCCTACATTGGCTGCCCACCCTGTGGTGTTGCAGGCTTTCTGCCCTCCTCTGTCCTTCACACCAGAACAAGAGAGGATGCACCCGCTGTGTCCAGTAAGCGCTCTCTGTACTTACGTCCACCGCTTCGGCCAGTGGTATAAGTCAGAGCAACTACTAGTCTGCTTTGGCAGCGACAGGAAAAGTGATGCTGTGTCAAAGCAGTGCATCTCTACTTGGATTGTTGAAGGCTTTGTCCAAAGGGGTATCCTTGCAGGATGTGTGTGCGGCTGCAGGGTGGTCCATGCCTCACACGGTCATTTGTTATTACAGCCTGGATATTCATTCCTCCCCAGGCTCGAGTGTCCTGCAGTGACCCTAGGGTTTGGGTATTTTTGAACAGGCCGTACCCTCGGTATGACGGAGTGGGTATTCCCGTTCCAATACTGCTAAATGCAACGTTGAAGTTCCCTTTGAAAGGGAATGTCGGGGTTACGCATGGAACCCTGTTCCCTGAGAAGGGAACGAGACGTTGCATAGCGCTGTCATACCGGGGCTGGCCTGTGAATTGCGTCTTCGCTTCAGATAATAGAGGCTGGCGGCGTGGTTCACAGGTTCCATATATATATCATGCGACGCGCTTAATTGCCACATCACCTGATCATGGCAGGCCTATAAGTAGAGGCATGATTTTACACAAGCTTCAGATACCGGTCACGCGCACAAGGCGTTCCCATACTGCTAAACGTCTCATTCCCTTCTCAGGGAACAGGGTTACATGCGTAACCCCGACGTTTTGCAGAGGGGTCAAATACATATTTCCCTCATTAAAATGCAAATCAATTTATAACATTTTTGACATGCGTTTTTCTGGATTTTTTTGTTGTTATTCTGTCTCTCACTGTTCAAATAAATCTACCATTAAAATTATAGACTGATCAATTCTTTGTCAGTGAGCAAATGTACAAAATCAGCAGGGGATCAAATACTTTTTTCCCCTCACTGTAGCTTTACAGTTTGCCTTCACTGGAACTAACAGGCCCAAGCCTGTTCCAGCATAACAGTGACCCTGTGCACAAAGCAAACTCCATGAAGACATGGTTTGCCAAGGTTGGTGTGTGCTATCATAGTGTACATGAAGATACACTTTGGCCCATAAAGTGTATAAAAGTCAACAACAGGCAAGACATCACCAATATACTAATACAGTTCTGTAGTAATCTCTATGGTCATGAATTGTAGTGTTTCTATGATTAATGATTTTTCTTAAAAACCTATTTATGTCTAAAGGATTTGTCATGTGATCATTTTAGTACTCTGTCCAAGGTGTCCATTCCCCCTGGCACAGGCTTCAGGTTCCCTGTGACCCAATAAGGATAACTGGTAGCCTACAGAAAATGCACGGATGGATGGATGGATGGCTGGATCATTCTAGTAAAGTTTGGCTGTGTTTTGAATATTCAGTTTAATGCCTTAAACTTTCAGAAAACACCAGACTGATTCAGACAATTCATCATTTCTGTAATTATACACTCTTAGTATTTATTTTCACTAAACAATTTATAATAGATTTGGAAATAATATGTTTAAAGAAGAATAAAACCCAGATTTTAAGGACTTAAATCAATTTTGCATATGCAGTTCTGTTATTAATAAGCCATCCAAAGCACTATATTGTCCCATGTTGCTTTCGAAAGTCCTGATTGTCACAAAGTCCTGATTGTCAAACTACATTCCTAAATGACACATTGATGACATACTAAATGGCATTATCATATAAATCTGACAAAACTTGTAACTGTTAATTATTGCTTCGATTCTGACAGTCAGGATACAACATTCACTTTAGTGGAAACAACAATCATTTCCATGTCACACATACAAAGCAGAGCAACTTGCTTTGTAGTCTAGCTTTGTTGGCTCCAGATCCACTGTAACCCTAAGCAGTATTAAGCAGCTACTGTATATGGATTCATTCATTCATTCATCCATACATTCATTCATTTAAAGACAGTGGATCTAGTTTAGCCATGCTAGGGCTTTATAGGAAACATGGTGCTGAATGGGGTTAATATGTGCCTTCAGGTGGGAGGGGGCTTGTACATTTCTGCTCTGTAGCCAACATCAGTGTTTACAATCCGAGGCAGGTAGAAATCTACATGACTGACTCAGGTAAGCAATGTGTGGATAAAATCTCCCTTGTCAAAAAGCCAAAGCAATAATTGATCCTCTTTGCTCAGAAACCAGAAACCAAATAATGAACAAGAGTTAAGTACTTTTTTTTTTTAAACTAACCCAAACTAGGGCAATCCTAAGGGTATTGAAGAGTGAGCAAAACCGAAACTTAAGGGTTGTGGGAATAGAGAGAAACATGATTGTGGAAAACAAAGAAACATGGGTTATATTGATTGTTGAAATAAGTGCTGATGTAAACATAAGGGGAATGGGGAAGAAAGAAAAGTCTGAAATATTGGTATTGCAAAATGAATCAAGGGGCGGAGGCTCATATGAGAATTGTATAAAAAGGGGAGCCCCGTTCCAGGCGATTGGGAGATCACTTTTTGAGACGTCCCAAACTGTTTGGATCTCATGTAACGAATTAAATAAATTGGACCTTCACCTTTTCTCACTCACTGGTTCCGTGTGGTGATTTAGACTTTGAGTATCTCAGCTGAGGAAAGCTATTGTAAGTACATTCAATATTTTCTAAATTGTTATATTGGTAATAAGAAAGTAGGCACAAATTTGACCTACAGGACACAATGAGTCAGGTTTAATTTCTTTCTACCTTCATTTATCCTCTCTGCATTTTTTCTACTCAGTTCCTTGACTTTCTATACACTCCTCAACATTTACCAAGTAGCGGACCTGTGGAAATTGTGGTTGAGTTGATTTCTCCGCCTCATTTATGGAACCCCTGTTCACTCTGCTGACTCATGACTGTGCAGCAATGCACGGCTCCAACCACATCATCAAGTTCTCAGATGACACAACCGTGGTGGGTCTCATCAGCAAGAAGGACGAGTCAGCATACAGAGATTCAGTTCAGCGGCTAACAGAATGATGCAGAGCCAACAACCTGTCTCTGAATGTAGACAAAACAAAAGAGATGGCATGGAGCGACCACTCTCTGCTGAACATCGATGGCTCCTCCGTGAAGATCGTCAAGAGCATCAAATTCCTTGGTTTTCACCTGACGGAGAACCTCACCTGGTCCCTCAACACCAGCTCCATAGCCAAGAAGGCCCAGCAGCATCTCTATTTTCTGCAAAGGCTAAAGAAATTGTCAAGAAATCGCCCCCCCAAGCTACACTGTCACTTACTGTGCCTATTGTCCTGTTTTAGTAGTTACTGTACTGCCCCGTATTGTTAGCACATGTCTGCACCTGCACTTTATGTAGTATGTTTGTAGATCTTATTCAGTTCTGTGTTGTCTCATGAGGTTAGTGGGTTATTTTGTGTAGCACCATACACAATACGTGTACTTTAAATGGTTCTTTAATATTATAATTTTTAAAATCGGACCCATCAAGGCTTGTATTTTTTATGAAACTGTATATAAAACTTGTTATACTGGCACTGTGCCTGAATTGCAAAAAGGGATTTTTACTCCATTTTAGCCCTCTCTGACTAATAAGAAGGAAAGTAACCCACTTTCTAGGTATATGGATGACGTGGTGTTAGACATATCTCAGCTAAAGTCTTTGATTCTGGAACAGAGACCTCACAGTGTGGAAGCTACTGTACCTCAACAGCTACTGTACCTACATTGACTGGACTTCCATTCCTGTCTCAGGGCTCGGGGGCACTCGCTTTAACAAGTATGACTTTCCAAAACTTTACCACCAAGTTGGAAAGGTGTCAGAGGGTGAAATCTGGACCACATACCTTTTCATGCTTAAAGGAAATTCTCTTTTATCATGTACCCTCTTATATTATGAACCGCTATCAAATACCTATGATGAATGCATTCATTTAATTACCTCTTTGAATAAGCTGATCAACTGCTATCCTTGATTATAATCCTGAAAATACACACATATTTCCGTGTCAACACGAAACAGGATACATTCTGTTTTAATTCTGTCTGACATTTGGATCAGTAGAAACCGTCCACACATTGCTTCTTATCAATATGTATAAATACTCCTGTTTTGAATGAATAAATCGGACGTCTCTTTCAGCATGCATGTGTCAGTGTGTGTTCACTTATGCTCCCCAGATATCTGAAACGCTCTGAGGAAAACCACACTTTCTAGCTCAGAGCAGTACAGAACTAAAAGTTAATAGAAGTACATAATTGTAGAATTGTAGAATAGGCTAAAGAAAGCATGACAGAGATCTGGAGACATAAACCGAGATTCCTGAGATGAGTGGAAATCTAACACATGCCATTTGCAAATCATCCCGATCAATATACTCTTTTATTGAGGTTTTGGACTTCCTGCTAAATTGCTTTACCTGCAATGGCTTTCTTGAGGGATGGACACATTTTCATATTTTGATTTCCTCTGCATAGCATACCCAAGTGTATCGAACACCAAACCTAAATTACGATAGCTATGCTCTCAAAATGTGTTTCATGTATGTGTCACTGTGTGTTTCAGTCTTTCTTTGGCTTGTGGAAAACAGTCCTGGTATTTTCCCATTCAGCTGCGGAATTTTCTTCAGTATAGCTGGTTTGGTCCCCACTGCCATTATAGGCCTGGCTTTTTTCCTAAAGATATGAATTTATAGGCTCTAAGGTCTGCATGTATCATTGGAATTATAAATAGCCAACTGCCAGCTGAATATGCTTTGAGTATTGTTATGAGTAAACATTAGCATCATTAAAATTTGATAGCATAATCGAAGAATGCCAATTACAAACCTGGTTCTGAGCCAAAAACACACCAGAAACCTAACCAGCCAGACATCGGCACTCCGAACATTTTTTTGGCCCTGGACCACTTACTGTTTCTTGGCTGCTGGGAAGCACCACTAGGTTTGTCCTTTTTATTTCACTAGATAAGCAGTTCACATAATTTTTCCTGCAGCTTAGTTGAATCTTGGAATCTTTTATTGTCATTTAAATTGATTGGAATTAGTATAGCTAAATGTTATTGGGCATTAACACATTCATGCACACAGAATGATATTCTTTCACACGATTACAATATAAATATGACAAAAAACTAAATAAAATTGATAAGATGAAAATAAACATAAGTACTTATTTTTTACTTAGTCATATAAGTTAATAGACATAAATCATAAGTAGATGTAAGTTGATTACTGTAAGTAGTCAAACCAGTTACTATATATAAAAGGAGTTTAAGCTCTTTCAGTCCGTCTGTAGGCATAGGCATTGCTTTATAGTTTTACAAAGTATTTAGACTTGACTCACAATCGTAATTTAGTCTGTTATAACAGGTCCACAAGCATGTTAATATTTCTTTGAAATACTTTGATGTCTTTGTCATATTATCCACAGAAACTAGGTAGTAGTTGATACTCGGTGATGATGCATTTTCCAGATTGAGTATCAACTTCTACCAGTAGTAGCAATGTTTACTACTTCTGGAAAATATCCTTGAACAAACCTATATCAAATTACTGTCTTATCTGTCTTAAGTTTCAAACTCTGATACTAGATCCTGCCTATGTAAGAAATGTGTTCTTGCTCAAAGTACAAGCAATCATGGATAAACTGCCAGACCTAAAGTGTGCCATGTAACAAATCACAGCTTGATCAAATGAGAAATAAATACATTTCTAAGGTCTATCTTAGACAGTATCGCAACATTTTGTATAAGAACAAGAATTATTAAAAGATCCTGTGGTATAGGTTCATATTGTGATGTCACAATATTTTTCACTTAATTAGAGCTATTACAATATCCAACAATATATTTTTATTCAAAGCAACTGGAAAAAAGCAAAGTCTGTATTTTCAATCATCCACATTTGCTGCCCTGTCTAGTTCTTCAATGAATAAAACCTTTGCTTGTGTTTCCACTCTTTATAGTAACACGTTGTTTGAGCAGCTTGTATTTATGTTCTCCTACCTGTTTTATTGTATTTTATTTTACTTTATTTTATTTTATTTTATATGCCCTACAGACCAGCTCCAAATGTTGTGTTCTTGTGTTGATACTGTTGACTTGTACATTTTAAGACATGCTGCTGTAATCATAAAGACTGTCCTTTGCTCCTTCAATGACTCTTATTCACTATATGTTATTATTATTATTGCTGATTTCTTTTATTTTTTACACCTGTACCATAATGTAATCCAAGGTTTCTTCCTCAAGGTTCAGTGAGTTTGTAAAATGGTAAATGTGCACTTATATAGCGCTTTTATCCAAAGCACTTTACACTGTGTCTCATTCACACACACACTCACACACCAATGGTAGCAGGCAAGGCGCCATACAAGGCGCTAGCTTGCCATCGGGAGCAACTTGGGTTTCAGTGTCTTGCCCAAGGACACTTCGGCATGTGGAGTCACCCGGGCCGGGAATCAAACCGCCAACCCTACGATTAGTGGACAAGCCACTCTACCAACTACTGTAAAGTTGCTTTGTGACAAAATCTACTGTTAAAACCATAAAAAAAATAACATGTCTCCTATTCGTATCTGTATTTGAATCTGTTCATTCCACATAATGTATTGTATTCAGTTACATCCCTAGAGTTTTTATATGAAAATTATTTACTTTATTTTAGGCTACAAATCATTCAAAATCATAAAAAGTTAAGAATAAAAGAAAAAAAAAGAAAAAACTCAGCATCTTTCATGTACTTAATTAAGAAGTGTCAGATTTGGCTCTTGGTCTTATTTGTCCCCACAGGTATGCAAATTAATTTGCAAAGTCTCATATGAATCAGGATATAATAGGTGCAACAAGGAAATAAAAAAAAAATGCAGCTGTACCAGTCATGCAAGTTATTCTTATATTCTAATGAAAAATGTACAAGCCATGTGCTGAAAAGAGTCTGTGCGTGAATTCTTTATGCAATTAAACATATTTTAGTTTGTCAGTATCTACAGGAAAATCCATTACACAATACAGCTCTGTAAACTTGTAAATTTTAATAAACATTCAACCAATAAATTGCCTCTGCTATCATTGGAAAATTGATTTCAGAGTAACTTAGTCAACTAAAGTTGGTAAAGTTGATTAAAGGGGTTTAACAAAAATATTGCATTAACCATTTAGGAATTACTTCCATTTTTTTACAGGGTCCCTCCATTTTCACATGCTCAAAAGTAATTGGACAAACTAAATATCATGAATATTAAGATTATTTTTAATACTTGGATGCAAATCCTTTGCTGTCAAAAACTGCCTGAAATCTGGAACCCATGGACATCACCAAATGCTGAGTTTCGTTCATTGAGATGACGCAATCTTCAGGAGCTTGTTGTTTCAGGTTCTTTCCATTTTGACTTTTTTCTTTTTAAGCAATTGGATTGAGGTCATCAGACATTTAAGAAAATTTATTTTTTTTGCTTTAAGAAGCTCTTGGGTTATCCATACTCTTCTATTAAAATCACCCTGTAAAAAGCTAATCTTGCATCAGAACTGATCAGGCTTTTTTTTTTTTTTTTAATCTGGCCTTTCTATTCTTGAGTATTTCCAGTGCTTTGTATCTTGAGGTAAACCATCTGTATTTATATTCATGAAGGTGTTTTTTGATTGTAGACTTTGACAATGATATGCTTACCTCCTCTTGAGTGTTCTTGACTTGGCTAGATGTTGTGAAGGGGTTTTTCTACAACAAGGAAAAAATTCTGCATTCATCCATTTTTAGATGTATTCCGTGATCTTCCAGGCCTTTTTGGGTTGCTGAGCAATGAAACTGCAAATCAGTCAATTGTCCGATTACTTTTGAGCCTGTGAAAATGGAGGGAATCTGTAAAAAAAAAAAAAATGGCTGTAAATCCAAAAGGGTTAATATAATATTTTTGTTAAACCCCTTATGTTAAAGCTGAATGTCTACACTTCAATCACATCTTGATTGCTTTATTACAAATCCACTGTGGTGTACAGAGGCAAAATTGTGCCACTGACCAAATACTTATGGATTTGACTATATTTTTATTTAACACATTTCACCCCAGGTAAATCTTCATGACAAAGGCCATTGTGCTTTGTGGTTTCTTGCCAACATGACAAGCTGCATTTCTTTGTTTGTCTTTTTGATTTCAAGTGAAAAGGAGAGGCTGCTGGTAATGTAAGTGATTACAGGAACTCACTTGTCTCACAACTATACATGGTTAAAAGAACAATGTCATTCATTAATAAATTTTTAAAAAGCAATAATTAGCAAATTACAAATAGCACTTACTGAATACTGATGTGCTATTATTGTAAAACAAATATGCCAACTTTATGTGTTTTATTCCTCTACAGATAACTCATGTCATGCAAGTAAACTGTGTGGATTGATTGATAGGTTGATTTTTTTCACTTTATTTTTATATTCACTTTCACAATATTTGTTAAACTGTCATAGATTTTTTTAAGTAAAAAAATACCTCCACCTTCATTAAAGGCCTCCATGTTTTTTTTTTCCACAAATGAATTTTTATATTTTAATTTTTTTTCACAAATGAATTTTATCAATGCATTTGTGATGAATATTTACCAAGTGTAACTGTTAAGATAATACTCGATAGCATAGATAACATCAAAATATTACATAATAATAATAATAAAATTTATTTATATTTTTATCTGACTAATTGAGTGCTTTAAAATGACCTTATTAACTTGACAAAAGGAAATGTATACCATGAAATGCGTGGAGTTGTGGAAAATTAAGTTTGAATGTCTTTAGCCTAGACTTTAGTCTAAAAGTTACCTTTTAGCCTGAACTGTATGCAGATTCAGCAGCAGCTTGTTGAGCAGGGTTAAGGAGTGTTTTTGGAATGTAAGTGTGCATACATTCCACAGCTTTGAGACTGTGACTAGAAATAATATTCCAGTAAGTAAGAGAGACAGTGCAAGCTGCACATTATTATCCTACTCAGCATGACAGATTTGCTAATTTTTGGTAGAACAATATAGTTACAAATTAAACATATAAACATGTGTTTGAAACTCTGTAGAAAAAGCACTACAGTATCTCACAAAAGTGAGTACACCCCTCACATTTTTGTAAATATTTGATTATATCTTTTCATGTGACAACACTGAAGAAATGACACTTTGCTACAGTGTAAAGTAGTGAGTGAGCTTGTGTAACAGTGTAAATTTGCTGTCCCTTCAAAATAACTCAACACACAACCATTAATGTCTAAAACGCTGGCAACAAAAGTGAGTACTTCTTTGTGAGAATGTCCATTGTAAATTGAATACAAATGATACCAGTGAAATGTAATTGAAATGTGATCATTTATTATTGCATTCAACAGAGATCAGATTCTGGATATTAATGTTATTATGTTGAAGCGCCATTGTTTTGTCAACTGGACTGTTTTGTGATATGTATGGGTGGATTTTATTTATGTAAAAAATGTCTAATGAACTAGACAACTTTATTACAGAAAAGTTCACTTATTGATAGGAAAATATCTCCATGTTTAGCTATGACACTAACTCTCAGCATAAACTTATCTGTATATGTGTGGATTGAGGACCACTGTAACCACAGACTTAAATTAGATTTTTTATTATTTTCTTTTTTAAGAGAGAGAGAAGAGAATAGCATCAGGCTAGCAAGTGTAATAAAAGAGCATGCTTGAAAGTGAATGAGCACAGTGAAGAATAGGAGTGTAAAAAGTAGTAAAAGGGAGGGGGGGGGGAATGTGGGAGGGAGAGAGAAAGAGAGAGAAGCTTCAGACATGAAAGACATGACATAAAATAAAAGAGGACAGATTTTACAAAACCAATGAAGAAAAGTAAGAGAGATTTGTGACAGTGTGAGCACATGCACAAACATACAAACATCTGGAATAGTTAGTTAGAGAGACTGGCAGAGCATGTGTATCAAATATGAAGGTTCTTAGCATAAGGCTGCTACCCATTCTCTTTTTCACCTCCTTCTGCAGCGGGCTGCTTTGGCACTACTTTGGTTACAGGTGAGTGTCTGATCCTGCTTCTGTATTTGTTTTTTTTTTTTTGTTTGTTTTTTGGGGGGTTTGTGTCAGGGTTGTACCACAGATTGGGTAACTTCAAATATGTCAGTGGATTTCAAATAAATTGAGAGTAGCAAATTAAATATCCTGAATACTGTCTTTTCTATGATTTAACAATGTGTGAACTTTTACTGTGAAAAGTGAATTAAAGTAACTAAAAAGTATTTACTCTTATTTACTCTTTATTTAGTATTTATTTGGAGGAATACCTTCAGTTCTAATTCTAAGTTCTAAGACAAGTAAAGTTTACCAAGAACTTCAACATTTCTAGCACATTATTGGACTAAATTCCAAATTTAGTCCAACGCAACTGTTGGAACATACTGTATGCATTTGCATTTGAAATGTTTTCTTAGCTACTTGTGACTCATATATTTTTATTTATTTATTATTATTCAAATTCATTTATTTAGTTGTTTATTTAAGCATAATTCCTATGAACAAAATGTACCGTAAGCATGTTCATATATATTGAACTTTTTAAAATTCACCTGAGGTACTGTCATATATATAAAATGGTGGAGGCGAAGACAGCTGCAGATGCAGGTAAAACAACTTTAATAGCAGGTCAAGCCAGAAAAACAGGAAGTCATGAATGACTGCTTAAACATGCAAAAAGAAAATAAAAGCGTGCTTCAGTTACATTTTGCTCATAAAGATTTCTATGGGAACTAATAATTATGTGATTATATATGAGTACATATGTGATTTTTTACTAATTTTGTTACCAATTAATTTGCTTCAATTAAAAGTTTTCCATTTGTTTTATATGATAGTTTTCTATTTCTTCTATTTTCTCATTTATCAGTAGTTTCAACACCTTTAAACATCCATCCATCCATCCATCCATCTTCAACCTTTAAATTATTCTCTGTTTTTCTCTTTACAGTGTTAAAGCTCCCAGTGGTCCACACAACATTAAACATGATCCTCCAAAAAGCAAGTGAGAATGCCACAACATTCATAGACACATCACACCAATAAACCTAGATAGCTATACTTGAAAGTCCAGAGACGTTATTATTAGTGTCATATAATTTGACTTTTAGACTGAATGTTACAACGGCAGTAATGGCAGTATCTTGTGCTACTATCACTTTCTTGTGCTACTGTCAATGCTTTCTTATTGTGTATGTGTGGGTTTGTGTTCCAGGGAAAACATCATTATTGACCAACTGTTATTAAATTACACTACCAAATGGAAAAAGCAGGAGAAGAACAGTGAATCATTCAGGTAACAAACACACACACAGGTCACAACACCTGACAGCACAGTAGCTCAGTCTCCAGGTGTTTGAGGAGAATAATAATGAAAAGGTCTATGTGTCTGATGAACAGGAGTGGAAAAAGTACTGAGAAAATATACTCAAGTGAAAATATATGTAAATAATGTGTAAAAATATTTTCAATTAAAAGTGGAAGTACAGTGCTGTGAAAAAGTATTTGCCCATCCTGATCTGTTTCTGTATATATCTACGGCTAAATTAAATAGTTTCAGATCTTCAAACAAAATACAACATTAAACAAAGGCAGCCTGAGTAAGCACACAATACAGTTTTTATTTTTATTGAAACAAAAATTTAGCCAACACCTATCACCCATGTGATTCCCCCCTTAAACTGGGTGTGCCACCTTTAGCAGCAATAACTTGCACAGCACTGTGGTGGAATTGTGGCCCATTCTTATTTGTAGAACTGCTTTAGTTCAGCCACACTGGAGGGTTTTTGAGCATGAACTGTGCATTTAAGTTTCTGTCACATCATCTCAATTATTTCAAGTCAGGACTGAGCCATTCAGAGGTGGACTTGCTCCTATGCTTTGCATCATTGTCTTGCTGCATAATCCAGTTGTGATTGAGTTTCAACTCGCAGACTGAAGACATTCTCCTTTAAGATTTTCTGGAAGAGCGCAGAATTCATGTTTCCCTCAATTATTGCAAGTTGCCCAGCCCCTGAAGCAGCAAAGCATCCCCACACCATCACACTTCCACCATACTGCTTGACCATAGGTATGATGTTCTTTTTGTGGAATTCAGTGTTTTGTTTATGCTAGATGTAACGGGACCCCTGTCTTCCTAACAGGTCCACTTTTGACTCATCAATCCTCAGAAAATTCTCCCAAATGTTTTAAAGATCATTAAGGTGTGTTTTTGGCAAAATTCGGATGAGCCTTAATGATGTTATGGGTTACCCGTAATTTTTACCTCACCACTTTTTCATGGATGCCAATTTTGCCCATTGCCTTTCTAGTAGTGTAGTCATGAACAGCGTAGTTCATTTGATGTTGTCCTTGGCACTTTTGTGACTTCCTGTATGAGTAGTTGCTGTGCTCTTGGAGGAATTTTGGAAGGTCAGCCACTTGTGGGAAGGTTCACTACTGTGCCAAGTTTTTCGATTTGTAGATAATGGCTGTCACTGTGGTTCTCTGGAGTCCCAGAGCCTGTGAAATCGCATTGTACCCTTCCCAGACTGATGTATTTCAATCACCTTCTTCCTCATCATTTCTGTAAGTTCTTTCAATTTTGGCATAGTGTGTTACTGGCTAAGACCTTTTAACTTCATGCTGTTGAAAAAGTTCGAGTTAAGTGTTGATTTGATTGAACAGGGTTTGCAGTAATCAGGTTTTGTCTAGTCCAACTGAACAACATTATGAATGCAGTTTCATTGATTTGGGGAATTAGTAACTATGGGGGCAAATACATTTTCACACAGGTCCATTTGTTATTGGATAACTTTTTTGCGTCAATAAATAACATTATCATTTAAAAACTGTATTTTGTATTTACTCAGGTTGCCTCTGTTTTATATTGTATTTCGTTTGAAGACCTTAAACTATTTAGTATGAGATATACACATAAACAGAAGAAATCAGGATCGGGCAAATACTGTTTCACAGCACTGTATACAGACAACAATGGTTCTGAAGTAAAAGTAAAAATGTTGCTACTTTTAAAAGTACTCGTATTAAAATGTAAAAAAATTTAACTGATGAAATTAAGTTTATGTCACACTTTTGTGTGAAAATTCATTTTTATTACTTAACTAAATCTGTTTTAAGCAAGCGTGATGTTTTACTTGGAAAAACACGATGCATTACTAATACTATGTGGTTTGATAATGAATTAATCAGAAGATAAATATCACATATTATCACATAATCAATAATTACCATTAGCAAGAATTTGATTTGCAAAGAAAATAGGTTAACTTAGTTAATAGCCAATTAACATTAGCAAATTAGTTAAATGTACATAACTGAGTTCATGTCTTCTAGGCAGGCAAAAAGAAGTAGGGCCATGGTTCCTCATCCTCAAGTCCCACATTGGAGCCTGTTGGCTTAACCATATTCAGATGCATATGGATAGATATTGCACTAATTAGATTGTGTAACTTGAGAAAATCACAGCAGCTGATGAACTGACACAATTCTTGATTGTTCTACATTGATGAACTTGTTTGGAGACTTTTTTTTAGATGTTCAAGTATAAATATTCCAAAAATCCTATTTAAATATAGTACAGTAAACTAAGCCTTACAGTACATTAAAAAGTCCAACTAAGTTTTTTTCCCCCAGGTCAATGCTAGGCAGCAGTTGCGATGCCATTTCCAGTGCATTGGTTACACAGATCAACTCACCTGTGGGGACAAATATTAGTTATGAATCATCAAAAAAAAAGCTGCTGGTATCACCAAGCATATTCGAGATGTTTCTCAAGGTATGGTGTAATAGAAATATGCACACAGAATACAATATATGATTGATTGATTGATTGATTGATTGATTGAAAGATTTATTCGTCACGATTAAAGTAAAGTCATGTAAATGTTTGCATAAGTCAGACCAAACTAAAAAGTCACTTTTAAATAGTGATCTAAAAATTGTGCAACATCTTGCATTTTTTTTAGGCCTAAAAATTATTTAATTTGTGTGTGTATTTAAAATAAATAAATAAACAATTTGAACATAACAGTGTAATTTGCAGTATGCAGTCACTCATTGCAAATTATATGATTTGAAGCCGATCAATCAAGGTTTGCATTAGTTAGTCTTCTTATACATAAATTTACATGCAGTCAGGAGAAGGAGTAGGATACAAATTTTTTTGGGATTTAACATGATTTTTGTGAATACCGAATTTTTTTGTGTGAACACGCATACAAACACTTTATGAATAAGTCTGTTCATATCCAGCTTGATAAATGTGTTAATATTTATGTGTTAATGTGTTAATACAGTGTGTTAATATTAGTGCTTGTACTGCCTATACTGCATGTACATGTGTTTAGGAGAACCCCTTTAAAAAAGCGCCATGGAAATCGTGTGCTGTAGTTGGCAATGGAGGCATCTTAGCCAACAGCAGATGTGGAAAACAAATCGACTCTGCTGCATATGTCATCAGGTGTGTACAAGACAAAAAATTATTATAAACTGATTACCCTCATGAATACCTCAGATTTCTTCAACAGCACAAACTGTTGTGTTTGGAGGGGAAAAAAACTGCATTGTAACACCAAAACCTCATCTTGACTATGAAGCCTGGTGGATGGAGTATAATGGTGTAGGCCAGTGTTTTAGCAGCATGGGATATAAAGTCAGCAATCTATAAGAGTTTCAATTCTAAACAGAATGTCAGGAAATCTGTCTGTGATACAGAATGTGAAAATATTGAAGTGCAGAAAATAGGGGTGTAAGGCAGTGCCATTATTTGTATCTATATTTGCTTAGTGCTCAAAATATGTGTGTCTGATTATGGATTCAGGTTTAACCTGGAAGTGGGTGTGGCTTATACCTGAAGTTTATTTAAACTATTTAAACAAACTACAAAAAGTCACAAAAATTCACAAATTGCAGTGGGGGAAATAAGTATTGAACGCATCAACATTTTCTTCAGTAATTATATTTCCAGTCAGGCTATTCACATGAAATTTTACCCAGACATCTATTAACTGACGAAATCCAGAAATATAAAGAATTCACAACATTAATATCCATAAATGAAGTTATGTAAAATAAAGTGGAATGACATGGGAAAAAATTATTGAACACACTAAGAAAAAGCAGTTCTCCAAGGCAAGGTAAAGCTGAAATAAGTAAATTATTACACCTCCTATCTGTGCAAATTAATATCAGCTAGGTTAGTAAAAGGCTTTTTGTAACCAAGGTGTCACAGAAGAAACATCTCCTGATGGGTAAAAGCAAAGAGTTCTCCCAAGACCTTTGTAACCTTAATGTTGTGAAACATATTGATGAAATCGCATACAGACGTATTTCAAAACTTTTGAATCCTCCAGTAAGCACCATTAGTTAATAGCCATTATCCACAAGTGAAAGGGGCCATTTTCCACAACATCACTCCGTCATAAACCGGCCACACACAGGAGCTCCTCGCAAGATTTCTGAAGGGAGTCAGAAGAATAGTCAGAAGAGTAGTTACCAAGAGCCAAAAACACTCAGAAAGAGCTCCAGGTGCCATCGTCACAGAGAAAACAATAGGCTATCCACTTCACTGCTCACACTCACCCTGAAAACACTACACCAACAGTGAATTTTGGAGGTGGAATGATCATGGTGTGGGGCTGTTTTTCATCGCATGGCACTGGCAGATATCATGTAATTGAAGGAAGAATGAATGGAGCCCTTTACTGGGAAATTCCTGAGAAGAATCTGCTGCCATCCACCAGTATGATGAAGATGAGACATGGGTACATGATACAAAGCATACAGTAAAGGAAAGTTTCAATTGGTTTCAGAGAAAAAAAATCAAGGTGTTAGAATGGCAGAGTTAATCACCTGAATTGAATCCAATTGAACAAGATTTAAAGACAATATGTTTAGAAGAATGGGTCAAAATCGCACCTGAATACTGCGGCCAATTAATTTCTTCATACAGGAAGCGTATGTTGAAACGTTAATACTTAACATTACAAATAAAGGCTTCTCCACTGAGTAATAAAAAAATCTTTTTTTCCTGTGTCATTCCTCTTTATTACACATAACTTCATTTGTGGACTTTAATGTTGTGAATACGTTATATGTGTGAATTTCTTGAGTTAATACCAAAGTCTAGTGATAATTTCATGAGAATAACCTCATTGGAAATATATTTACTGAAGAACATGTTAAAAGATTAATACTTATTTCCCCAACTGTCTAACAACTAGCAATTTGCAGAATATAACCTTGTTCAACTCTTGAACCAGACATCGGTTAGAACTCTCTGGCAAGATTTCTTTCTTCTATCTGTGACAGAGGTAGCAAGCTAAGTATTTCTGCAAGTCAAAATAAGATTCTTTAAGCACCATTAATTTATAATGAGCATATGATTTTATGAGAAGGTTTTATTTTAATAATAATAATAATAATAATAATAATAATATTAATAATAATAGGGGAGTGTCCAAAAGCTTGTGCAATGACTGCATTTATTACATTTAAAATTCATCCAGGTTGTTTTAAAAACAAGTAGTGTATGTCCAATTCATGTAACAATAATGAACATTGACTTGAATAATAAACTTGATATTTTTTCTGTAACCACGGTTGCCAGGTTCACCAGGCGCCTCATATAATGCCAGCATATTGCAGGTATATACTACAAATCGGAAATTACTTGCTTTCCCCAAAAAGACTAGATTAATGTAGAAAAGCTAGTTTCATGTCTTTTTGAGTTGTAATTGGGATAGGAATTTGAAACCTAGCAACCCTTCCTTAAAAGCTTAATTACACAAGGTACCTAGACAGCTAAAGCCAGCAAAACAAATCGACTGAATAATCTAAAATGCATGTAATAACAAAGACTACACATCAAATCTCTCCCAAGATCTAATTGTACTTCCTTTCCTTGTTATTTCTCAGGTGTAATCTTCCTCCACTGAGCAATGGACATGAGAGGGACACAGGAAGGAAAACAAGTCTTGTTACAGCGAACCCAAGCTTGTTAAATCGAAAGTGAGTCTGGGTTATAGAAACTGTATGTTCTATGGCATTTGTAGGTTGCATACATCCAAAGAAAGGAGCTCATCAATATACTCTTACAATTACTGGAAGGACACAACCTGATATGTCACTCAGGTTAGAACAATCAAAGTCTACCAGCCTTTGTTTGCTCTCTCTCAGGCTGATCTCAACACTCTCTGGCCCATCCCTGGTGTTAAGACAACAACAATATTGCTAATATTACTCATCAGTATAAAATCAAGTCTACCCAGTATAATCGTGTATGTGTTTTTTATGCAAGATTACTTTTACTTTACATGCAGTGTGACTCTGCTTACAAACACGATCACTCAGTCAGTGATCACTGTTTTACCGGGTAAGAATAAGCTCCAAACTCTGTACCGTAATTCCAGGAAAGATTACTGCACCTTGGAACGAATGTTCCAAATAATAATTAAAAAATTATTGCTTATATCGCTGTTAGTCATATTTGTGTGAAGTCTTTGAACTCCCCGCCATATTTCTCTACATGCTGTTCCACATTCCAGGAGGTGAGGAAACTTAAATACGAATATGAACATGGTAATTCATGTCCACGCATAGAGACTCTCTCTTGCTCTCTCTGTGGTTTCTGAGATGTGGAAGCAGAATTGTGGGTGATCATGGGTGAGGGGGCAAATAGTGCAAGAGACTTTTCTCTTTGGTGAATATTTTTATATATTTTTTCTAATTTCATCCAGGAACAACAGACTAACTAGTTAAAAAATGCTGTGGGCACACGCTGTACGTCTGGCACAGGATTCACTTAGCTCCTGGTGCTTGTCCTTCAGAGTGCGTTTTAATAAGCATCAGAGAAAAGGTATATATGGCAACATCCTCTCAGTGTCCCTCATGAACAGGGCCGTGGTAGTTTTTCTAAAAAAGGAAAACCAGCCAGTGAGTCAGAACTTCTCTGTTACCCTGTTAGTCTTGACAGCGACATACACTGTCTTTCAAGAGACAGGTGTTCATGTTTTTAAAGGAGACTATTTTAAACTATTTAGACTATTTTATATCATTCAGGTGCATGCATGAGGGTAAATAATATATGCTGTATGGGAACACGGGGGACATGCCGTGCTATGATTGTAACGGGTTTGTCCATGTAAAAGCTGCATATAAATTCAGAGCAGAAGCTGATAAGTCTGTTTAACAGCTGATAAGTTGTTGGCTGTTAATGAATCGTTAATGACTGATTGTCAACATGGTAGGTGTCACAACCTGCACAACATATTTCATTGTTTTGCTTGCTCAAACCAGAACACATTCAAATATTCTCAGCTCATTAACAAATACTTCATGAGAAAACCTTGGGTATGCAGATCCTTATTTCTCTCTCTGATGCGTTGCAGGTACCATGGGATACGTAAGAACCAGCAGTCATTTGTGGACAATATGCAGTTGTATGGGAATGCTCTACTATTGCTGCCTGCCTTCTCATTTCAATACAACACAGGTGTGTCCTTCCGTGCACTCTACTCACTGAAGGACCGAAGCAACACCCATCCACGGGCCGTTTTCTTTAACCCGATCTACTTGAAAAGACTCGCAGGCTTTTGGCGTGGCCATGGAATTCGGGCAGCACGCCTCAGCTCTGGTATCATGATGGTCAGCATGGCTCTGGAGCTTTGCAACGATGTCCATCTGTTTGGCTTCTGGCCCTTTGAAACACACCCGTACACTGGCCAGAAACTCAGCAATCACTATTATGATAACCAACCAGTAAACAAGAGAATGCATAAGATGCCAGCTGAGTTTAAAACCTTGCTGGATCTCCATTACAAGGGTGTGATACATCTGCACCTAGGGGAGTGCACAAATTAAATTAATGTGGCGTGCCCTCTATTAAACAGCTCCTCAACTGTACCAAAAAGTCACGTAATTTATCAAATTGATTCAATTTACAAGAATAGAACATTTAATTAGTTAACAAATGCGAGAGCAGATATTTCTTAGTATAATGAATTGATTCAGAGGTTTATTGCTTCTTTTCCTATTAAAAGCATTTTTCCAGGAGAGCAAACTTTTATCTATTCTGAAATGATCACACTGTGCATCATTTGTAGTTTTAATCTACTGAGCATTTCCAGTCAGAAGAAAGCAGCAGAAGTAGTAATGGTTTATGTTGATGTTTGTTTGTTTGTTTGTTTGTTTGTTTCTTTGTTTTTGTTGTTTTTTTTGGAGGGGGTGTTTGGATATGGGAATGATGAAAAGGTGTTGTTTTGACATGTGTTTAAGGCACGTAATGCCTTTTTCTACCCATGTGATGACGGTATATTGTTAAGGTGTCTATTCATTATTCTGGTCAAATTTTAACCACTGCACTCTCAAAAATGGGTCTTCAGTTGAATTTTTGTATAGTTTTAGCAGATTGAAATATTCGCATTTCCATCAAAGGTGTGAATGTGGAGGACTACAATTATCTGGAAATTCATTTGGACAGTAAAGTGGACTGGTCAAAGACTATGTACTGTAATGTACAAAAAGGTCCAGACTCCAGATTATACTTTCTCAGGTGGCTAAGATCCTTTAACATCTGTACAAACAAACTACATGACATCATAGACTCTCACACACACTACACAACAAAATAGAAGGGTATAGAAGCACATTCAATCAGAGGCTGAGACCATGAAGGTGCTCCACAGAAAGAAACAGGAAGACTTTCTACTCATTTGCTGTTAGACTTTACAACACCTAGTTTCTGTTGGAGTGAACTAGAGTATTGAGTCTGGCCAAGAGTGTTTTTTTTTTTTTACAGACACTTAACAACTTTTGTACTTAGTAGCATAGTCAATACAAAACAGAAGCTGTAATAGGTAGGCTATACTTGAAATTTATTGCACTGTAAATTGAAGGTTCACTAGTCAATAAATTATCTTATCATCTTATTACAGAGGTGCACTACTCTGCTCTATGCAGAGACTTTCAGCAGGGTTTTTCTTTCTAACATTTTCTAGTTAGTTACCGGCTACTAAAGAAGGCCTATATACATACTACGGAACAGAAAAGGCTATGACTTTTTAGAATTAATATGTTCTTATGAAAGCGATGTTAACAGTAGTTTTAGACAAATTTCTTTTTTGGGTGGCTCTGCATTTATAGTGAATACACAGTTCCTTATTATTGCTAGACACCAATACACTACCTAGACACAAGTACACTACAGCATGAATTTAGAGAATGAATATAATGTGCTTGGCTTTACTAGATCTGTTTAAATTACTATAATGACTGTCAGACTGTCATAACACTCCCTTTAGCCATTTTATTTTTCCTTTATGTAGTCTTTAATGAACCTGATTGCACAAAAATGTATACCAATTCAAACAAACAATAGTGATGTCATTGGATTGGTTGTAAAGTTGTATAACTATTTATTAATGCTAAACTCACCTTTAACCTTAATGTACTTTACCTTAAATTTGTCATAAAAATGGGGTTAAATATTACCATGTTGCCTTAAATATGTCACCACTCCCACTACTTTGTAAACTGTGCCATTTATCATATTTCTACAGATCTGTGGAGTGATGAATCCTATCTCAGGTACAAGACATTGTACTGTTGTCCTGATATCCAGACTGTCTGTGCATTCTACTGTTTTCTAAAGCTTATAAATGAAAACGCACATATTTATTAGCAAATGCATCTTCAACTGTTTTTTATTTATAAAATTGAAACCTGTCTCTGGGGGGAAAAAATCTCATGTGCTTTAAAGTAAATACAGTATCTCACATCTACTCTGCCCCCTAACGCTAAACGTATCATGTGACCTAGTATTGTATTATGTGACCGAGACAAGTGTCTTGACATGCATCAAGAATGAGTCATAGACGGATGTAAGCGAGAGAATCCGGTCATTTTTCAAAATAAAACATCGTTCAGACTCAGATAATAAATAAAATGGAAATAATGTAAGTTATTTATTTTTTCTGTGTGGCCCGGTATCAAATGACCCAAATGGCCCGGGGGTTGGGGACCCCTGCTGTAGATGATGACATTCATAGTCTTCTATTTTTACGCTTAATTTTATGTTGAGGAACATTATTCTGAAATTATTCCACAATTTGCAAACAGTTTTTGCAGATTGGTGAATCTCAGTCCATCTTTACATCTGACTCTCTAAGATTTTCTTTTTTATACCCAATCATGTTACGGGCCTGTTGCCAATTAACCTAATCAGTTGCGAAATGTTCCTCCAGCTGTTTATTTTTAGTAACACTTACTTTTCCAGCCATTTGTTGCACCGTCCCAACTTTTTTTTTAGACGTGTTGCTGCCGTCAAATTCAAAATGATCATGTATTTTTTTCTTAAAATGGAACATTTCCTCTGTTTTCTATGTTCTATTGTGAATAACACATTGCGTTTATGAGAATTACAAATCATTGCCTTCTGTTTTTATTTACATTTTACACCGTGTCCCAATATTTTTTGGAATTGGGGTTATGAAAAGCTCCTAGCTTATGCAACTTTAATTGTGAATTATATTTACATTGTATATACTGTCTTCATGTTCCTTTTATCTTTATGATTATTAAGATGAAGTAACAATATCTTGAAAAATATAAAATTGTTGCCAAGTGCTAAGTAACAATAACTTGACTTAGTGTGACTCACTAAGTCAAGTTGTCAATTAATGACAAAGTGAAAATTTTATTTTTATTTATTTCCGTTTTTTTATTGAAACTTCTCATATACATATTCAGACTCTTTATTCTGTACTTTGTAGAAGCAACTTTGGCAGCAATTATAGCCGTGACTCTTCTTGATTGTGAAACTCATGCTTTGTAATGTTTTGTGTAGCATGGTGGATGATTTAATAGGCTCCTGTCCCTTTAAAGCAATAACACATTTTATAAAGCGTAAAGAATGTAGATTCTAAAACTTCAGTAAGTATTAAGACTGTTATGAATAATTAATGCCATTCAATATGTCAATTTCTGTGACAACTCAAGAAAACCAGGGCTTCTAAGGAGATCATAAAGCTTAGTAACAATGCAATCAACCTGAAAAAAGATTATATTTTCAGATAGCAAGTAGCTAATGACAGACACCCAATTATTATTATTATTTTTTTTACTTTTTTTTGTCTTAATGTCCTAACATGAAACTTAAAGTAGAATAAACACATGTTTTTATCTGCGTGACTAGGCATGGGCTAATTCTTTGAATTTCTAATAGTCTTTCCATCTCTATGGCTTGCACAAGATCACCAGGGTTTTTTCTGTATGTAAAACCAGTTGCTGTGATCTAGATGGGCCACATTGCCGGTCTCTTTGTCCATATTAGTTTCATGACTTAGAAATCGGGTTTAGCAACCACACATGTACACAATGTCATGCTAGTATGACATCTGTGCTTTGTCTGGTGATGATTGATGATGTAGCTGTCTGTAATGTTCAACACAATCTTCAAAACCAGTTACGGAGGCTTGTCAAATTTTCCTAAGAATGCCAGAAGGTTATCATTGTCATCTAGGAATGCAGTTCGACAATCATGACTTTGTGATCATTTTCTTTGAAACACATGGGATAGGCTAATAAGTAATAGCTAATTTGCTAGGTTAAGTAGTATGTTAGTTCCTTAATTATCTCCTTAAAATCTAGACGTATACTTCATTCAATTGTCTTACAGCATATATGATTATTGCAGCCTGTGTCTTAAAAAAGAAAATTATTTAATTATTTCTCAGGGTCCCGCTGTAATGCAAAATTTAGGACAATTGACAATAATGTTGATATTTAATGAATACATAGATGCTCACTCTCCTGGAACATATATAATCACAGATATAATTTTGATTGAATGAATGCCACCAAATAAACACTGTATATAGATGGAAATATATGATATAAGTTTAAAAATCTCCAAACTATATTCATCATTTTTCTGCACAAAATGTCAAATGAAAAAAAGTGACAGACTGAAACGAACATGTGAGCTTTTTTTTTTTTTAAATTGAAGGATTCATTGGGCTAGGAGTAAGTGGTAGAAGATGGATGGATGAATGGATTCATTGGGCTGCTTTGTGATCTTTGTTGGTGGATTTTATTTATGTAAAAGCATGTACATGGCTTCAGAATTGTTTCATGTCAGAGAAATATTGTTTTCTGTCTAGCTAATGTATTGACAGCACCTCATGTTGAGCAATCCCTAACACCAGACTTGATTTTGATTGGCTGGGGCTCCTAGCCCAGGCTGTTTGCCACCCCTTATTGGTTACTTTAGGTAGAAGTTTGTGTTCTCACAAACACATGTTCCCCCTCTCACTCAAAAGTTACTTCCATGAGCTAATTCAGTCCTAAACAATCATGTTACTGAAGATGGAGTAGTAGGCTAAAATGGGGTCGAGGGAGCAACAGATTACAATTTCAATAGGAATACACCAACATAGTAAGGCAGGCAAACCCATAAAACAGGAAGAATACAGATACGGTCAGAGAATAAAGGAAGAATGAGAGCGAGGGGGACAAAAACAGGGAATAGATCGGGCTGGCAAGCTGAAAAAAAGAGCATGCCTTTAAGTGAGGGTGCACAGTAGAGAGTAGGACAGAAGAGAGAGAGAGAGAGAGAGAGAGAGAGAGAGAGAGAGAGAGAGAGAGAGAGAGAGAGACGCTACAGACCAAACATATAAAAAAAGGGAGTGTAAGAAAAAAAATGGGATGGGTATTACAGGCACAAAAGGAACAAAAGGAATGAAGAAAGGCAAGAGAGACTTTGACACTTTTAGTGTATGCATAATATTGAGCAGGTACATACACCTGTGTGGAGATAGACAAAGTGACAGCACAGATATGAAGGTTTTAATAAGGCTACTGTCCATCTTCTTTTTCATCTCCTTCAGCAGCATGCTTATTTGGCACTACTTTACACACAGGTGAGTGTTTGATCTGGATGTCTTTTAAACTTTTAAGATAAAATATAAAAATAAATATCACAACACACGCACAAAACAGTTAAATTATATCAACACAATAAAATAAATAAAAATCTGACCTTAAATTATTCAACTTACAAAAAAAAAACCTTAGCCATTTGACTTTGTCTTAGTCTATTATTTGTACTTTTTAAACTTTTCAAGTTTCTATTAAGCATGTTAGTTTTGACTAGCCTATAGAACCAATTTAAATTGTGTCATATTATTTGTTTTCATTTTATGTTCTTATGCATTCATTCTGTCACATATTTTCTGCCATGCTGCTGTTTTATAGTCATTGTATAAGTTATAATTTTATAAGTCATTGGTCAGCTGTGGTGGGGCCTTGGGAGCTCTCTCATTGGCTACCAAATTACTACTACTATATTGCTTGTTTAACATGTTCATGTATGTAAGCATTACTTGGTTTGAATTAGCGGGAAAAAGGACCTTAATTTCATTGATGATATGAATATCATGAATTCACCTTAAACTGAAAATAAGTTGCACCTAAATGTTGTCGATGGATTAGACGGATTAGAGCAAGCTGCTTAACCCTCGTATTATACTGAAAAAATTACATTCATTATGTTGGATGTATCATCCAAATGACTTCCACATTTTAAATAGACACAAAAAAAACAACAAAGAACAGCTTCAAACAGTAAACCTTTCTTTTGACTTTCTACAAAAAGAAGAAATATGAGAACATACAGTACAATAAATAAACTGAAATTAGTTATTTTTAATATATTTAACTATATATTTATGGATGAAATTATTGGCACCCCTGGAACTTTTCCAGAAAATACACCATTTCTCCCAGAAAAGTGTTGCAATGACAACTGTTTTGGTATAGACATGTTTATAAGTGCATTGGAACAGCACAAAAAAGCAGAAGAAAAAAGGCAAATTTGACATCATTTTACACAAAACTCCCAAAATGGACTGGACAAAATCATTGGCACCCTATTAAAACTGTGGGTAAATAATTTCATTTCAAGCATGTGATGTTCATTTAACTCACCTGTGGCAAGTAACAGGTGCTGGCAATATAGAAATCAAAACTGAAGCCAGTTAGAGTGTATAAAAGTTGGCTCAACCTTTGTGTTGAGTGCCTGTGTGTGCCAAACCAAGCATGGAGAAGAGAAAGAAGAGCAGAGAATTGTCTGAGGACTTAAGAAGCAAAATTGTGGAAAAATATCAACAATCTCAAGGTTACAAGTCAATCTCCAGAGATCTTGATCAAGAAAAGAAGTTTATAACCCATGGAACTGTGGCAAATCTCCCTGGACGTGGACGGAAGAGAAAAATTGATAAAAGAATGCAACGCAGGATAGTTTGAATTGTGGATAAACAACCTCAGTCAACTTCCACGCAAATTCAGGCTGTCCTGCAGACTCAGGGTGCATCAGTGTCAGCTCGAACCATACGTCGTCATCTGAATGAGAAGAAGTGCTATGGCAGGAGACCGAGGAGAACCCCACTTCTGACATAGAGCCATAAAAAAGCCAGACTGCAGTTTGCAAAAATGTACCTGAGTAAGCCTCAATCCTTCTGGGAGAACGTTTTGTGGACAGATGAGACTAAGGTAGAGCTTTTTGGCATTCTACTGTTTACAGAAAACGGAAAGAGGCCTACAAAGAAAAGAACACAGTACCTACAGTCAAACATGGTGGAGGTTCAAGTATGTTTTGGGGGTTGTTTTGCTGCCTCTGGCACTGGGTGCATTGACTGTGTGCAAGGAATCATGAAATCTGGAGACTTTCAAAAGATTTTGGCCCATTATGTAGGGCCTAGTGTCAGAAAGCTGGGTCTGCGTCAGAGGTCATGGGTGTTTCAGCAGGACAATGACCCAAAATATACCTCAAAAAGCACCCAGAAATGGTTGGAGACAAAGCGCTGGAGAATTCTGAAGTGGCCATCAATGAGTCCGGATCTAAATCCCATAGAACACCTATGGAGAGATCTCAAAATTGCTGTTGTGAGAAGGCACCCTTCAAATCTGTGAGACCTGGAGCAGTTTTCAAAAGAAGAGTGGTCCAAAATTCCAGTTGAGAGGTGTAGGAAGCTTGTTGATGGTTATAGGAAGTGATTGGTTTCAGTTATTTTCTCCAAAGGGTGTGCAACCAAATATTAAGTTGAGGGTGCCAACAATTTTGTCCGACCTAATTTTTGAGTTTTGTGTAAAATGATGTCAAATTTGCCTTTTTCTTTTTTTTGTGATGTTCCAATGCAATTAAATGTAATAAACATGTGTATACCAAAACATTTGTCATTGCAACACTTTTCTGGGAGAAATGGTGCATTTTCTTAAAAAGTTCCAAGGGTGCCAATAATTTCGTCCATGACTGTATGTATTAAACATATTCTTACTCATGACCTTTGACACTTTCTTTTTTTTTTTTTTTTTTTGTATTGTATATATTTTTAATTTACCTGAATAGGCTGTTGCAGAATAAGATAAAAGATTTTACCAGTGATAAAATTTTATCAGTGCAGAGATAAGAATTTACAAACTGCAGTTTTTTCGTCATTCCACACAAGAGACATCATCTTTACACACAGCATGTAATCAATATGTTTTCCCGCCATCTTTTGATTGACAGGATAGAATAGGCTCTGAACATAGGATGTTTTTAAACTATCGGCCAATAGCCGGTAGGAGGAAAAATAGCCTTTGCTGGCCTTTATACCGTTTATTGGCAGATACATTATTGTATCTCTAATATCGGCCACCTCTCCCTTGTATCTTCTAATAATTGGTTTTCTCACACAAGATGTGCTGTTCAAGATAGATCTTAAAAGTGTATTTATGTCATGATACATGTATTTATGTATCATGTATGAAAGCTGTAATGTGTCAGCCAGCTGACAATGGGCAGTACAACAAAGACTTTTGAAAACGAAAAAGAGTTTTCAAACTTGTTGTAACTAGATGCGTTATGATCGTAGTCCAAGTCTATGTGTATTTTTTCTAGTTTCATACTTTGTCACGCTACCCCTGTCTTTGCATCCAGCAGTTTTCAAGAGTTATGCCTACGCCTACAGAGATGAATCAGTAGATTTCACCTAACTGGTTTCATGTAATCCTACAATAATTAGAACATTCAGACGACATTAGTCTAAAGCGTTTAGGTTTTAATAATATTGCACATTTGAACTATGTGATAAGTTTTGATGCCCTTACTGTTAAGCTCTATTTAGAGTTTGTTGTAACAATATACTGTATTACCCTGAAATTCATATTTTGTGTCACATGGCAGGCAATCTAACATGCCAATATCACTTTAAGCATTACTACTAAGTTTCAGTTGATGATTAAACTATGGTTATCATTCTGTGAATCTTTAAGACACCTATTAAAATCCTATGCACCAAGTTGTGGGAAAATTATGTACCAGACTTACTGACAAATGAACATGACAAACAGAGTGTTGTTTCCAGCAGCCAAGAAGCAGTGAATGGGCAAGGGTAAAAAGAGTCCTGAATGTGGCAAGCACCATTGTCTGGCTGGTTATGTGTGTGGTGTGTTTTTGGTTCTTAGCCAGGTCTGTTTGTAGTTCAGATTATTCTATTATGCAATCAAACGGTCTAATAATATCATGTATTCATAGCAACTGAAGCATATTCGACTGGCAGTCAGATTTTTATATTTGTAATGATGCATGGAGACCTTAGATTTTACGTTTAAATACCGTTTTGGAAAAGAGCCAGGTCAGTCACGCCTATAGTGCCAATAGGGATAAAACCTGCTGTACTGAAATAAACTCTGCATTTAAATGAGAAAATTCCATGGCTGCTTCCACCAGCACAAAAGAGATTGAAACAAACAACTCATGCAAAGATACACACATAGTTTGGTGTTGGAAATAAAGTGAGTCGCTAATTAAATGGTAACCACCATAAACCCTCCATTAAGAAAACAAAAATGAAAAATAAATAAATAAAATCTGGTATCTGTCATTACCCACCTGTTTAACTAAGCATTTTCAGCTGGCAAAAAATGCTTCATTTTGTGTGGTAGACAGTGACGGTACAAACCAATTCTCTTAATAAGTGTTGTTGGTACATTACCATAACAATGAATAAAAATATGCTGGCCATGGCTTTGTACACTGATTAAGAGCCAAGAGAGTTAATCAAACTACTGTGATGGTTGTTTTATAGCAAGAATTAATAGCTATCCTTAAGGCAGGAAGAAATATGATTATAAATAATATACATAGTTAGAGAACCCAAAATACTCATGGGTTTGTTATATGGAAACTCCAGGACTATTCTAAAATGAAACATGCCGTGGGCGAAATAAGTAAGTCAGAAATATGTTTTATTTTTGTTCCTGGTATGCCTCAGAGTGATTCTTTGTCTGTCTCTTCACAGTGATGCAGCTGCCAGTGATCCAAACAATGTTAAACAAAATCCTGCACACACAAAGTGAGAATACAACACGACTCATAGAAACATCTCACCAATTGCTATTATACAGAAACCTTAGAACTGAAAATCCCCAGAAGCTAGTGTTAGTGTTATATACAGTGGGGGAAATAAGTATTGAACGCATAAACATTTTTTTTCAGTAAATATATTTCCAATGTTTCATGTTCTGTGACGTATGGGAAGACAGGACGGATGCAAGTTAGAACGAGAGTTTTATTTAAAGAAAGACAGCCAGAAAAATCCAACTCGTAATCCGTAAACGTCATGCAAGACATGCAAGAGGTCCAGCGACGGCAAACAGGCATACGCAGGGCAAAACAGGAATCAAGGTCAAGGTCACAGAAAACGGGGTTGAGATACAAAACATGAAACATGAACAAGAGTGAGGGACTGGTAGCAGAGAAACCAGTGAACTATGTTTACTCAAATCTATAACTAATATTCCGCATTGACTGGTTTTATCCAAAGCGCTTTACACTGTGTCTCATTCATCCATTCACACACACACCCCAATGGTAGCAGAGCTGCCATGCAAGGTGCTAGCTTGCTATCAGGAGAAACTTGGGGTTCAGACATGGGGACAACAAGATGGGGTTCAGTGTCTTGCCCAAGGACACTTCGGCATGTGGAGTCACCCGGGCCGGGAATCAAACCGCCAACCCTACGGTTAGTTGACAACCCATTCTACCAACTGCGCCACAGCCGCCCGACTGTTGGGAGGCACACGGTGTACATGCCGGCATGATCAGCCACGTAACCGCTAACAGCTGAGGGCCATACAGACACACGTGACACCACAACCAATGACCGGAAAGGGAGCAGACATGACATAAACAATAACAAATGCACATGGCAAAATGTCACAACTGTCCACACGGGGGAAGCAGGTGCACGTGCACCTGCTCGTGCCTGCGCTCTCACATAATCCAATGAGGTTATTCACATGAAATTGTCACCAGACATCAGTATTAACTCAAGAGATCTGGAAATATAAAGAATTCACAACATCAAACTCCTTATATAAAGTTATGAGTTCACAGTTTATGAGTATTTTACCATAACTGGTTTATCCTCTGTGTGCTTGCCTTTAATAAAGCAATCATTTAAAGTCCATTAAGATCGTAGGGTAGCAGTTAAAAACTTCCACAAAGATTTATCTTTCCTTAATTGCTGTTTTGTATCTTTGGGTTAGGTTTGTGTCAATATTATTGATTAAACTACAGTTTAACAAAAGAAACTGAGGTTCTTTAAAGCAAATACACTATTGCTGTTGTTTTGTATTTCATTATTGACAAAAGTGATTTCCTCTGTGTCTCTTCACAGTTATTCAGCTCTCAGTGATCCACATGACGTAAACCAAAATTCTGCAAAAAGCAAGTGAGAATACAACACAGCTCACATTTACACTGACCTCCACTAGTATTGGCACCCTACGTAAATATGAGCAAAGAAGGCTGTGAAAAGTTGTTTTTATTGTTTAACGTTTTGATCTTTTGTTCAAAATATTCACAAAAATACACATGTATATCAAACAATTGCAAACAAAACACAGGTTAATTAAAAAAAACTATGTTAAATAAAGGTGTGCATGAATTATTGGCACCCTTTTAGTCAATACTATGTGGAGGGCAATATTATTGGAGGGCATTGTACAGTACATCACACACATATGTTAAACAAAACATTCTTGAACACCCATTTTGGCATTTTTGTTTAAATTACCTTATTTTAAATTCTCTAAAACATGAAGCTCTAACCAATAAAATAAACAGAGAAATTAAATATGTAATGAATTGAGAAATGATAGAAATTAATTTATTCTAATCGCACATGGAAACTGATTTCTGCCAAGCAGAAAAGTAAAATGTACATAACATATTGTTTCTTTAGTTGTAATTAATTAACATAATTTCCTTTAAAAAAATCTTTATTTTACTTTCTTTCATTTTTGCATAAAATATCGTTTATTTATTTGGGCATTTTGACTTACAATATCAAACATTTCAATCATTATCATAAAATTTGGACTTATTTCCTCAAAAAATGTAAATTTTATATTAATATTATTTCAGATTATGTTGACACAATGAGTTGACATTGCACAATATTAATCTTATCTATCTTAGTGAAATCTTATGCATAACTCAAAACTGTTTAGCAGAGAAATCTAATTAGTTAGTAAGTAGGTAACTAACTGGTACTATTAGAGCTAATAGGAAATGGTGTGCAAAATGATGAATTCATACTTAGACTTCACAATACCTGATAAAGCAAGCATGTTCTCCAAATGCCAGTTAAGCAAGCATGTTCTCTATATGCCATCCAACAGACAAATTTTCAATGAGCTCTTACTCTCATTCCTTGTGTAAATAGATGGTAGAGCCAAGAGATTGATCTCTTACTCTCTAGATGGGATCAAAGGTCATAATAGCACCTATTAACTATTCACAAATGTTTTTTTTAATGAAAAATCAAAATGTAATTCTGAATTTTGAGATAATACGTAAAAAAATAAATAAAATTAAATTAAATTAATTGAGCACTTGTAGCACACGCAATACTAGCACTTGTCTAGGAGTTTTATTTTTGTTCCTGGTATGCCTCAGAGTGATTCTTTGTCTGTCTCTTCACAGTGATGCAGCTCCCAGTGATCCAAACAATGTTAAAAAAAATCCTGCACACATAAAGTGAGAATACAACACGACTCATAGAAACATCTCACCAATTGTTATTATACAGAATCCTTAGAACTGAAAATCCACAGAAGCTAGTGTTAGCGTCATATACAGTGGGGGAAATAAGTATTGAACACGTCAAATTTTTTTTCAGTAAATAAATTTCCAATGAGGCTATTCACATGAAAGTGCAGAAGGGGTCACAAGAAAGTCAGAGAATGTTCCTATTGATTTATCTGCAGTCAGATAGTCTCGTTGTCATGACACATTCGCGATGAGTCTTTTATATGCTTATCACCGGTAGTTTCCAATTGATTGAGAGGGAATTTGTTTGTAAGTACTAGCTACTCAAGTTTGTTCCATTTCCAGACATGCAAATAACATTGTTATATTATATGTCATATTATATAGTTGGCAAAGACACAATGCCAAAAAGACAGAGATGGCAGAAAATTAAATAAAAACAGAAGAAGGGACAGCTTCCTTATCAACATGGGTGAGAAATGGTGAGCTAAAATGAGACACATATTTCCAAAGATAATTGCAACAGATAGTTGCAAAAAAAAAAAAAAAGGCATCATATGTTTACAAAGAGTGATAGTCGATGTTACACAGTGTTCTGTTCGGCCATACACTGATTACCCTTACCCCCCTTGTTGATTAGCTGGAAAACATTCAGTGGACACTATAAACTGAAATCTCCATTCAGCATGAACTGCAGAGTCACAGCACAGAACAATAATGAACCCACTTTTCAATTACCTTAATTAATTAATAGCTTTACTGACTTTTACAGTAAGTGACATACACTGGGTGTGTCACTAAATTTGTGTATGGTAATACTGTAGTTTTTTCCCCCATAGTATTAATATTTTCTTTTAAAGATTCTTTGGATTAATCTCTGCATTAAAAATTGCAGTTTTATTGTAATTATTTCTTTAAATGTAAAAATGATATACTGTTAGTTAGTACTGTTAGTAGTGTCATTCTCATATTCATTATTGTGACCACACCCAGTCTGTTTACAATGTCAACCATGAGGATAAGAATATGTAGTTAAATTAAAGTTAATAAAGTAGTTTAAGTGGTAGTAAAATTAGCTCTTTGGTGATATAGCCCTATGTATTTTTTATTTATATATTTATTTATTTAACATTTGAGCCCCTTCCCCTGAAGAACTGTCTGCACATCCCTGCATATAAAATTTGGTATTAACTGAAGAAATCCACTCATATAAAGAAATTCAAACATTAAAATCGATAACATTTTATAGACCATCAATTTACTAAACAACCTGATATTCATTTGCACAGATAGGAAGTATAATTACTTTCTAACTACTTATGGATTTCAGCCGGTTCCTTGCCTTACCTTGCCGTGGAGAACTGCTTTTTCTTACCGTGTTCAATACTTTTTTCCTGTGTCATTCCACTTTATTTCTTATAACTTTATTTATGGACTTTAATGTTATGAAATCTTTATACTTGCAGATTTCTTTCTTTCTTATTGTGGATTTGTGGGTTTATATTCCAGGATTAATCCCTTTACTGACAAGCTGCTAGCGAGGTACTCTACCAGCTGGAAAAAGCAGAAGACAAACTTTGAAACCTATAGGTAATTAATTAATTAATATATATATATAAATATTAGTTTAGGAGTGTGCACAAATATGCAACTAGGTTATTTTAATGTTTTTATTTTTCTTATTTTTCCACAAAATGTTTCAGATCGTTTTTACTTAATTTTAATATATATTGTAATTTCACATTGAGAGTAGGAAAAGTTCTCACATTTATCCACATGATAAAAACCTACCATTTTAACAGGGGTATGTAGACTTTTTATATCCACTGTAGCCAGTTAACCTTAGCAAATTTTCAAAAATTACCTCAGTATGTTTTTTTGTTGTTGTTTCTTTTTTTTATTAGATGGAGTTTATAACTTCTTGGGAAGCAAAACAGAAATTTTATATGAGTCTTTGCTTACTCCACCATACTGAAAAGTGTTACTGAGTTTCAGGGGCTCTCATCTTTAATTCCACACTGCAGTCCAGTGGCTGATTCATTTTCACATGCACACAAATAGCTGTAGCATTAACAAATGCACTGTAGCCCATGCAACTGATGTATAGTATACAATCCTTAGCAGAATGAGAGAAGAAGAGCCTTTTAGGATTATTTTATGAGTACCTTAAAGTTCAAAATATAAACATAAAGAGGAAAAAAAGTAAGTATGTTTTTGAGTTGGAAATGTAATTAAGACTACAAGTATTCATCCGATAACACTCATGTTTAAGTACAATTACTCCAGTATTTTCCACCCCTGCTGATTATTGTGCATAAATGTAAGAAGATACATGTGTTTTTTGGTGTGATTATTCGTTTTTTCAGGTCATTGCTCAGCAGCAGCTGTAATGCCATTTTCAGTGCAGTGGTTACACAGGAAAATTCACCTGTGGGGATAAATATTACTTATGATGCAGATTCTAAAAAGATATTGGAGGTGAAACCAGACCTATTCAGTTTATTTCCTAAGGTATTATGTCAAATAAATATACACATAAAATACAATACACAGTCACCTACCCCCATCCTCTATCTGCACCCCCCAACTGTAAAGACATTTGCGTTTGAGATCTATGAGATGATATGAGATCTATGACATATGAGATGAGAATTTTTGGATTTCAGCTTTTATATCCTGGTGTTTACATCTAGATGTGTTAAACAACATAAAACATATAACCTTTTGTATCAGACCACACAATTTTAGGTGAGCAAAAGTACAGGAACAGATAAGTCTTGAAGTAAATTAATGTAAATAACACTTCATATTTGGTTGCATATCCCTTGCTTGCAAAAACTGCATCAAGCCTATGACTCATTGCCATCACCAAGTTGATGGTTTCTTTTTTTCTGACGCTTCCCCAGTCTTTTATTGCAGATTTTTCAGTTGTTGTTTGTTTCGAGGGGTTTCCTCTTCAGGAGGTGAAATGATGCTCAGCTGGGTTAAGGTCTGGTGATTGACTTGGCCAGACTAGAACCTTCTACATTTTCCCTCTGAAAAAAGTCCTTTGTTGAATTAGCAGGGTGTTTTCGATCATTCGCTTGCTGCATAATAGTTACTCCCAATTAATTTGCAGACAGAATGTTTCTTCAATAAAGATTAGTAAGCCTGTTCAAGAAGCAGCCATGCAAGCCCAAGCCATGACACTATCTCCACCATGTTTCACAGACGACCTTGTATGTTTTGGTCTGATACAAAATGTACCATGTTCCATGTTGTTTAACACATCTATTGTGTACATATATGTGGTAGCTTGTATAATAAACAGGACCACAAAGGAGGTTGTACCGAGTGGTAGCTTTTATATGAAATATAACATGAATGCTGTAGCATAAGAACACTAGGAACACAACACGTGCTTCTCGTAGGCGACTTCCCTAGCACACCTTTTCTCCAAGAAGGTAGTGCAAAACTACTATCTAAAAACATAGACTCCACCTAGTGGTAAGAAATGTAATTACTATTTTGTAAGTATACAACACTCCTCCCCTACTAAATTCCAAAATTCTCCCAATACAAATAAACTGGAAAATTTAAACTAATGTGGTGTCATTTCTTTCTTACACATTGACTCATTATACTTCTTCAAAACACAAATCATATTATTTGGCATACTCTTATAATCTAGCATATGCCCATTCCACTGAACACATTCAGATTAATTAAACATTCAGTCTATCTGGAGGCTTCCGCTCACGCTGTGACCTGCGAACTATCTCCGGTGCTGTTGCTGGCACAGCTGAGGTAGGTGTTTTGGGTGGATCTGGTATAAGAGTCACAAGAGGGGCCTGTGTGTCTGTGATCACTTGTCCATCCTCTCCCAGGGGCACAGACATTTCTTCAAGTGACTTTTCCTCTGGTGAAGCTTCCCCAGTAGTCTGACTCACCAAGGGGAAATCTGAGGTGCTACTGACCTCTGGGTCGGTATCATGACGCAGGCGTACGTGGTCCTGATGTCTGCGGAACACTCGTCCATCAGTCAGTTCTACGACGTAGGAGAGAGGGCCTCTTTGTGTCAAGATAACCCCCAGCAGCCATTGCTGATTAGAGTTATTGCTGAAATTCTTAACGTAGACATTGTCACCTGGTTTCAGCTGTCTCTGTCGTGCATGTTGATCGTGACCTTCCTTCTGTCTTTCCTGCTTTCTCAGCACCATAGCCTTAGTGTCTGGGCGCAGCAGGTCCAACTTTGACTTAGGCCTACGTCCCATCAACATCTCTGCTGGAGTACGTGCAGTAGTGGTTTGCGGTGTAAGGCGATATTTAAACAGGAACCGTGAAAGTCTGGTACTGAGAGAGTCACCTTTCATCCTTTTTAGACCCTCCTTCACTGTCTGGACAGCTCTCTCTGCCAATCCATTCGAGGCTGGGTGGAAAGGAGCTGTACGAATGTGTCGGATGCCAGTCTGTTCCATAAACTCACCAAACAGCTCACTGGTAAACGTCGGACCATTATCTGTGACTACTGCATCTGGCAACCCGTGGATTGCGAACACTTGTCTGAGCTTGTCTATGGTTAAGGGGGCTGTTAGGTTGCTCATGATGTGAGCGTCTATCCACTTGGAGTGCGCATCCACTATTATGAGAAACATCTGCCCCATGAACGGACCAGCAAAGTCCAGATGTAGCCTTGACCAGGGGTGGTCTGGCCACTCCCATGGCTGCAAAGGGGCTGGTGGCGACATGTGTTGATTTGCCTGACATTGTGTACATGCCTTTACCTTGTTCTCCAGGTCTAAATCCATTCTTGGCCACCAGACGTAGGATCTCGCCAAGCTCTTCATTCGTGACACTCCTGGATGGGTCTCATGTAGTTCTTCCACGATGTTTGAGCGTCCTGGGGGAGGTACAACTACCCTCGAACCCCAGAATATGCAGCCATCCTGCAGGCTGAGTTCTGTCTTGCGTTTGGCATATGGTTTCAGTTCCTCACTGACAACCACACTGGGCCAGCCCTGCAACAGGTAAGTCTTTACTTTGGACAGCACTGGGTCTCTCTCTGTCCACTGCTTGACCTGGGCTGCCTTAACAGGTGTCTCTGACAATTTCTCTAATGAAAAAACAGTCTCTGGAGGTACGCATGTTGAGACAGGCGCCTCCGGCAATGGAAGCGACTCAACGCGCATCAGCGTTTGCGTTGTCTTTTCAGCTCTGTATACTATTGCGTACTGGTAGGCTGACAATATTAGTGCCCACCGTTGGATTCTGGCTGACGCTAGCGGCGGAATGCAGCGTTTTTCACTGAACAGACTTAGCAGTGGTTTATGGTCAGTGTGGATTTTGAAAACACGTCCATATAAATACTGATGAAAACGCTTTACTGCAAAAACAATAGCAAGACCTTCTTTTTCCAACTGTGAATAACCTTTCTCTGCCACCGTCAGCGTCCGTGAGGCGAATCCAACAGGTTTCTCTGAGCCGTCTTCCATAACATGCGAGAGGACCGCCCCCACCCCATAAGGCGACGCGTCACATGAGAGAACAATGTCTTTATCGGGATCATAGTGAACTAACAGTTTTGCTGAATGAAGGAGCTCTTTCACCTCCTTAAACGCTTTCTCCTGCCCTGCACCCCACTGCCACTTTGTGTCATTTTGCAGCAGCTTGTGCAGAGGTGCCAACACTTTTGATAGATCCTGCAGGAACTTCCCATAGTAATTCACCATGCCTAGAAACGAGCGGAGTTCGGTGACGTTCTTTGGGCTTGGGGCGTCCTTGATAGCCCTCACTTTGTCCTCTACTGGGCGAAGACCCTCTGCTGTGATGGTATGTCCCAGATACGTCACACTTGGTGCCATAAACACACACTTTCCACGTTTCAGATGCAGCCCTGCATCTGAGAGTCTCTTTAGTACCTGCTCTAGGTTTTCAATGTGCCTATCCTCAGTAGCCCCCGTTATTAAAATGTCGTCTAAATATGCGGCTACATGAGGAATACCTTGCAATATAGTGTCCATTGTCCTTTGAAAAATAGCGGGACTGGACGCTACTCCAAACACTAGGCGATTGTACTTGAATAATCCTTTGTGTGTGTTTATTGTGACAAATTCTTTTGATTTCTCATCAAGAAGTAGCTGCTGGTAAGCGTGGCTCATATCAAGCTTTGAGAACAGTTTACCTCCAGCCAGTGTTGCGAACAGGTCATCCACCCGTGGCAACGGGTACTCCTCCAGCTTTGAGACTTGATTCACCGTAACTTTATAGTCACCACAGATCCTTACGGTTCCATCAGGCTTCAACACGGGAACTATAGGTGCTGCCCACCTTGAAAACTGGACAGGCTCAATGATGCCCAGCGCCTGTAAGCGTTCCAGCTCCTCCTCCACTTTGCTTTTCATTGCATAGGGCACCACTCTGGGCTTGAAAAAACGTGGCGCTGCATCAGGATCTACATGGAGCTTCACAGTGACTCCCTTTAGTGTGCCCAGTTCGTCTCTGAACACATCACTGTATCGGTACAGAATGTCCTCTGTTGTGTGCGCATACTTGATCTCATGCCAATTTAGCTTAATTTTGCGTAGCCAGTCACGGCCCAAAAGACTAGGCCCACTACCTTTAGCTATGACTAGTCTGCCTTCAGCCCTCTGACTTCCCACTGAAATGTTCACCTGTAACACCCCCAAATGAGGTATGGCCTGACCCGTGTATGTCCTTAGTTTGAGATTCAAAGGCTTAATAGGAGGAGGCTTATGTCCCCATGTTCTCCTGTAGGTCTCCTCACTGATGACCGATACTGTAGCCCCAGAATCCACCTCAAACTTAATGTCTTGTCCTTCAACAGTCACTGTCGCATAGTAGGGCATAGGTGGTCCCTCATCCGTATCCACTGTAAACATGTTGAATGCACACGCGGCCTCTCCGTCATCTTCCTTGACGTGATGTGTGTGTGCTTGAGCCTGCCGGGCTTTCCATGTTTCATTCTTAGCCTTATTTTTAGCACTCCTGCACTTTTTAGCTAAGTGTCCTTTTTTTTGCAGGTATGACAAACCGTTTCTTTAAATTTACAGTCATTAGCATAGTGTGGCCCTCCACACCTAAAACATTCCACTTTCTTTGATGACCTTGCAGCCTCTTTGTTCACGTGGTGCACAGCCACTGACTGTGATCCAGCCTGACCCTTTTGAATGTCTTTTGCATTATTTGCCGCCATTTCCATTCCAAACGATATTTCTAGCGCTTTCTTGAAAGTCAGTGGTGGAGTTTCCCCCAGCAAACGGCGCTGTATGGCGTCATTAGCAATGCCGCATACTAATCTTCATGGAGCATGTCATCTAAGACGTCCTTAAAATCACAATGTTCTGACAGTTGCCGCAATTCTGCAACAAAATTAGCTACCGACTGACCTGACTTCCGAAAATGGCTGTGAAATTTGAAACGTTGGACTATTACTGACGGTTTTGGATTGTGGTGATTCCCGATGAGCTTGATCAGTTCAGTATATTCAATTTCCCCCGGTTTCTTCGGTGTAGCTAAGTTCCTTATCAGCTTATAAGTCCTAGCTCCACACACACTCAGGAGAATGGCGCGCTTTCTAGCCTCCTCCGCAATTCCATTTGCAGCGAAAAAGTGTCCCAACCTTTCCTCATACTCTGTCCAGTCCTCGTCTCCTTCCACAAATTCACCGATAGTCCCAAACGTAGCCATTTGAATGCTGTGTTCTTCTCCTTGTCCTTGTTGCTCCTCTACAGCCACTGGCGCTCTGATTCTCTCTTCACCGTGCTCCTCTGCACTGCTCGAGCTTCCACTCATGAAGATAGTCGCAAGTTTTCTCTAGCTAGCACTCCGTGTTTAGCTAACACTGAAAACAAAACGCGATAGGAAAAAAAAAACAATTCCAGTTCACCTCGTCGCCAAAAATATGTGGTAACTTGTATAATAAACAGGACCACAAAGGAGGTTGTACCGAGTGGTAGCTTTTATATGAAATATAACATGAATGCTGTAGCATAAGAACACTAGGAACACAACACGTGCTTCTCGTAGGCGACTTCCCTAGCACACCTTTTCTCCAAGAAGGTAGTGCAAAACTACTATCTAAAAACATAGACTCCACCTAGTGGTAAGAAATGTAATTACTATTTTGTAAGTATACAACAATATAAATACCAGGAAATAAAAGCTGAAAATCTAAACTCTCTTCTCATATTCATCTTTTGATCCCAAATCCAAATGTCTTCAGTCTACAGCTAAAAGAAAAGTGAATTGGCCTTGCCATTACAATAATTTTGAAGGAGACTGTATGATTGATTGTACAATGTGTTAATGGTCGTGCTAATACTCTCTATACTGTGTGTACATGTGTTTAGGAGAGCCCTTTTAAAAAAGCACCTTGGGACTCATGTGCTGTAGTTGGAAATGGAGGCATCTTAGCCAACAGCAGCTGTGGAAAACAAATTGACTCTGCAACATATGTCATCAGGTCTGGTGCCAATTTATACAGGACAGCCAAAACCAGGAAAAAGAATTTGACTGCATAATCTAAAACACACACACTGACAACAATACACATCAAATCTCTCCTAAAATCTCTTTGTAATTCTTCTCCCTTTGTTTTCTCAGGTGTAATCTTCCACCACTGAACAATGGACATGAGAGAGATACGGGAAGCAAAACAAACTTTGTCACTGCCAACCCCAGTATCCTCTTTGAAAAGTGAGTCTGGGTTGTACCTCTGTGTGTGTGTGTGTGTAGGCATGTTTATAAAAATTATGTGAGACAGGAGACATTTACATTCAAGAATGCAGTAAGGTAATTGTTTAATGTGCAATTTAATATTACTGGTATTAATAGTTAATGCTCAGATGATCTGATAATAAATGTGAAACTGGTAGTCCATTGATGAGGAGTTGATGTCAAACTTCCAGTAACTCACATTTGAGGTGCTCTTATTCTTAAAAAAAACCCAAAAAACATTAAACATTAGTAATTAAAGAATATATACAGTGTCTTACAAAAGTGAGTACACCCCTCACATTTTTGTAAATATTTGATGATATCTTTTCATGTGACAACACTGAAGAAATGACACTTTGCTACAATGTAAAGTAGTGAGTGTACAGCTTGTGTAACAGTGTAAATTTACTGTCCCCTCAAAATAACTCAACACACAGCCATTAATGTCTAAACCGCTGACAACAAAAGTGAGTACACCCCTAAGTGAAAATGTCCTGCAGGTACCATGCACTAAACGAGCGCCATCTGTGTGTGTGTGTGTCTGTGTGTATGTGTGTACATGTGTGTACATGAATTTACATTCAAGAATGCAGGAAATTGTTTAATATGGAGTTTAATATTACTGCTTTAATTAATAGTTAATGCTCAGATGATCTGATAATAAATGTGAAACTGGTAGTCCATTGATGAGGAGTTGATGTCAAACTCCCAGTAAGTCCCATTTGAGGTGCTCTTATTCATTAAAAAACATTAAACACATTAGAGTAATTAAATAAAATATAAATGATGCGAACTAGTAGTGATGGTGGATTATTGAAAAACATTTAGAGTCATCAGTCCATGGAAACAAAGTGTTTCCTTCACTAAAACACAGAAATAATAAATTAGTTTTTTTATATTTGGGCAAGATCGATGACTGATGGTAAACCAAGCAGGTGCTATATTGAAAATAATGATTCTTCGAGTTCGACATAGCACAGTTGATAATTGGATGTAGAAAAGGTAGATGCTACACCCAGCACACTATATTTTCTTGTTTTATCAGATAAAACCCAATAAACCCACATAATCTCAGTTCATCAACAAGCACTTAATAAGAATTGAGCATGCAGCTAATTAGGCACGCAGCACCTTATATCTCTCTCTGATTCTCTGCAGGTACCGTGCACTAAATGAGCACCGGCGGTCATTTGTGGAGAATGTGCAGATATATGGGGATGCTCTGCTTTTGCTGCCTGCCTTCTCATATCGGCAGAACACAGCTGTGTCCCTGCGTGCCCTCTACTCATTGGAGGACTTTGAACGTGGCCCACGGGCCGTCTTCTATAACCCAGCGTACCTGAGAAGTCTGGCAGGCTTTTGGCGTGGTCAGGGAGTTCGGGAAGCACGCCTCAGCACTGGTATCATGATGGCCAGCTTAGCACTGGAGCTTTGCAACAACGTCCATCTGTACGGCTTCTGGCCCTTTGGAACACACCCGTACACTGGCCGGCAACTCACCAACCACTATTATGATAACCGACCAGCAAACAAGAGAGCGCACACCATGCCGGCTGAGTTTGAGGCCTTGCTCAAACTTCATAACAAGGGTGTGATCCATCTGCACCTAGGGGAGTGCACAAATTAAACTATGTGGATTGTCTATTAAATAGTCTGTGCTTTAATTGTACCATAAGCTTAGGTTAGCCTTGTACCTAAGCTTTTGTCTTAGGTTAACAATCCCACATTTTTTTAATATGCCCTAATAATAATAGTCTAATAATCATTGGTGCAGTTTGCAAGAACATTTAATTAGTATATAAATGCTGGAGTAGGTCCTTATTAATATAAAGAATCTGAAACGATTAACATATCTGTGATATACTGCTTTGTTCCTCAAAAGTATTGTCACAATGTTAGTTTTATGGTATAGAGGAAATGCTACTTTTCTGTACTGTTAAAGAAGATCACAAAGTGGAACAATATAAAACCCCTTGCAGTTGTTAACTACTGAGCATTTCCAGTTAGAAAGCAGCAGAGGTGATAACTATGTTATTATCCATCTGTTGGTCAAAGGTGAACTCCCACACTCTTAGAAAAAGAGTTTTTCAAATTGTTTATTTGTATTGTTAAGGTTTATTTGTATTGCACATTCTTCAATATTACTACAAGAATTAATATAATTTCCTTGGCTGCTTTTCTAAGATGGTTTAATTACTGTAATGAGTGCCAGAATTGCTCGAACTTTAGGGTTGTTTTTTGGGGGGTTTTGTTTTGTATTTTTTTAAAATACATTTTTACCTTTAGGTAGCCTTTAATGAACCTAATCTCACAAAATGATTGTTCATGTGTGCATTGTGCATAGCTTCATAATTCCTGGAAAGGATTTACTTTATTTTCCTGTTCTGTTTGAACTTACTATAGTACAAAATAGCTTTATCCTGTCTGTGTTCTATACCTGTGAACTGTTTATCACAAGTGTACTTCCACACCTAATATTCTATTTGCTGTATCCAAGTCAGAGTGAAAATGATACTTTTGATTATTTTATATTTATTTTATTTATTTATTCTGTTGGTGGGGAGGGGCACTGAATATTAAAATGTCTGCTTGGTTCACATTATAAAACTATCCCTCTACTCCATTTGTAGCCAAAAGCGTGCATGTGCACACACACACACACACACACACACACACACACACACACACACACACACACACACACACACACACACACACACACACACACACACACACACACACACACACATACACACACACACACACACACACACACACCCCTCTATGTATTGGCATGAAGCTAAGTTAATTGAGAGTGTTAGCCACCCTGTCACCCCAGACATTATTGTATTTTGCTAATCATCAGCTGGAACTAAGAGACTTTTAGAAATGGCTTATCAACCCCATTAACAGGCAGTATCTAGGCTCTAACTTACTGGTCATTCAAGGCCATCCTAATGAAAGGGGTCCACTTGTGAGCTGTGCCACACTGGGGAGAGATAATCACCAAGGATGTTCTCCTCAATGGCTGGCTCCAGTGTGGTACTTTGGATGAGTGCCTTCCATACACCACCACCAAAAACCAATTCTTTAGTCACTTTAAGGTGCTCATTCTCATGGTGAACAGACATGTGTCACAATGTGTCACAATATTATATTTATTAATATAGAGGTGGATGCAAATGCAGAATCTCAATGAAACATTTAATAAAGTATCAAAGAAAACACCACACAAGACTTCCATGAAACAAAGTACTGCACCAATCTAACAATAATGTAGTAGCATCATGAAGCAGGAAATTCCTTAACTTCCTGATGAGCAATATGAACTGTCAACACTGTCTGTGTGCCTTACACTTATACATTTGCATGTACACTGTAACACATTTCAGGTGGTTAAACTTAAACGAAATTTTACCTGCTGTCTTAAAACCACGAGTAAACCCAACTTGAAGATAACCTTTGTTCCAACTGAAAAAGTTACGTTTTACAATTTTTCAGTCAAGACAATGGATCACCTTAAGTTTGATTTTTGAAAACTTATAAACTTGAGTTCAATATCTAAAACTTGTCATGGCAATTAAAGTTAAAGAGAAGAAATAAGTTCACATAACTTAGTGGGGCTATCACATTTAACAGTATAGTTGTTAAGGTTCAAAGATGTATGACGGAAGCAATGTGTGTGTGTGTGTGTGTGTGTGTGTGTGTATGTGTGTGTGTGTGTGTATTAGAGAGAGAGAGAGAGAGAGAGAGAGAGAGAGAGAGAGAGTACAAACATGGCAATTAAAACAAGTGGGTGGATAATAAGGAAATTAAAGAGCATATTTATTTATGAGTGAGCAACAGCTGTGTGTTGAGCTACTGACATTGACAGAGCACATGTATCAGATATGAAGAATTTTTTCATAAAGCTGTTATCTATCCTCTTTTTTTGCCATCTTTTGCAGCGTGCTCTTTTGGCAGTTATTTACTGAAAAATAAGTGTCTGATCCTGCTTCTGTACTTGTTTTTCCTTTTTTTTTCACAGAATTGGTTAACTTCAAAATGAGTCAGTGGAATTAACATCAATAATCAAACAATTCTGTCTTTTTGACAAATATATTACCTGATTTCATAATAATTAGTAATGAGTGCTAGCTTCATTGAAATCCTGCCCGAGTTGCATTTGAAAATACTGTAGGTTTACTGTCTTTTCCATAAATTTTTTTGGACACATTTAATCTTGGTAAATTTGAAGTTGTGTATGCAGTTGCTAAAGTTTTCAACCTATTAAACTTACTATTCATTACTTAGTTAATTTATGTGAGGTATTAAATACTTGCCACTTTTACATTTTCAGAAGTGCAGACAATGACTACGTTTACATGGACAGCAATAATCAAATTATTGACCTTATTCTGAATGAGACAATATTCTGATTAAGAATATTGATTAGAATCATTGATTATCTGATTAAAATATGTTTCACATGTTATAGAACATAGTTCCATCCATTACGCCCCCATGCCATGCCATCCGATGTTCCCTCCAGAATTTTACGTGTCAACATACAGTTTGTCTTCATTATGGTACCATATACATTTTGGGGATGTTTCATTTTTTATTTTACGAAAGCTTCAAGTGCAGTTAATTATTTGTTAAGCTATACATGCAAATATACAACAACAAAAAATAGCCATGGGGTGCGTCCAAAACCACTTGAGGTCACGTAAGGTTACAGTCACCCACTCTGCTACCTGGTATAATGACAGTCTGTGCTCGAGAAAGTCTGCTTGTCGGAAAATTGAGCGTAAATGACACTTTACCCTCTTGAATGTCTACTATCAAGTGTGGAAGATGATCTTTCAGTCTCCATTAGTGCTCTGATTACAGAGCACTAATGGAGACTGAAAGATCATCTTATTTCTCTCAGGCTATTGTAAGCAAACAAAGAAATCACAGACACTTGTTCCAAACCGTAAACAGATTGCTTCCAGTCAATATTCTTACCACCTTGCCTGTTTCTCAGCAGCTATGTAGTTCTTTTCTTTGATTTTTTAATTCTAAGATTGATAATGTTCACAAAAAATTAATTTCTGTTACACTTGACCCTGCCACTTCTCTCCTTCATCCATCTGGGTTTGCTGGTGTGTCTTTCACTCATTTCTCACTGATTGATTCTGAGGCTCTCACAAGGGAGGTGTCCAGCATGAAATCAATCACTTGCTTGCTTAATCCAATTCCCACGAACCTATTTAAATCATGCTTCGATGTTTGGTACCCTACTATCCTCTGTATAATAAATGAATCATTGTAGACTGAGATTGTTCCAGCAGTACTAAAGACTGCTGTTGTTACACCTGTACCAAAGAAGGAAAATGCTGCCATAGTTTCACGCAGCATGACAGCAGACAAGTAGATAGGATGCAGTCGCAGACAAACAGTGAGTTTTATTTACAAAGTGATGTGAACAGAAACAGAAACAAGAAAGATAACTCTCAATAAACTATACTAGGCTAACTATGACTATGGCTGTGGCTATAGCTAATGCTAATGCTAAGACTATGGCATAAACAGGACATGAAACAATTACTCTCTAAAGTCGCACTTGCGCTATACATGGAATACATACATATATTCAACGCAACGCATTCAACCGCACCGTGTGAAGCACGGCTCACGGTATATATCCACACAGTCATTAGCCCGCAATAGCTTCCAGCTGCGGGCACTTCCGCATACGTCACACATGACGCGAGGGGGCGAAAACATGACGTCACCCCGGAAACAGTCCGCGCGTGCACGCCAGCGCTCAGCTCGTGCTGTTACTCCGGAAGAACCGTGACACATAGATGATTTTACCAATTTTCGTCCCATCTCAAATCTTCCGTTTTTGGCAAAAATACTCGAGCGTGTTGTTGCCTCTCAATTGTGTAATCATCTTACAATAAATAACCTCTTTGAACCCCTTCAGTCAGGTTTTTGTAAATTTTACAGTACTGAAACGGCATTGGTCAAAGTTACCAATGACCTGTTGATGGCCTCTGATTCTGGAGCTACTTCCATTCTCTTTCTTCTTGATCTTAGAGCCACCTTTGATACTGTGGATCATGGTCTTTCACTTACAGTGCAAGTATTCACAGCGCTTCACTTTTTCCACATTTTGTTATGTTACAGCCTTATTCCAAAATGGATTAAATTCATTATTTTCCTCAAAATTCTACAAACAATACCCAATAATGACAACATGAAAGAAGTTTGTTTCAAATCTTTGCAAATTTATTAAAAATAAAAAATGCACATGCCTCGACCCTGAAGGAGTAAGCGGTAGAAGATGGATGGATGAATGGATAGATGGAAAAATGCACATGTACATACAGTATCTCACAAAAGTGAGTAAACCCCTCACTACACCCCTCAAATATTTTATGATACCTTTTCATGTGACAACACTGAAGAAATGACACTTTGCTACAGTGTAAAGTAGTGAGTGTACAGCTTGTGTAACAGTGTAAATTTGCTGTCCCCCCTTTTCATGTGTTGTCACATGAAAAGATATAATCAAATATTTACAAAAATGTGAGCCACTGTGTCTCACGTATTTTGGAATCATGCAGTTTTAAAATCATTCATTGTAGGCTGATTGGCGTTTTCAACCAGTCCACTATACTTTATTTTTCCACTAAAATGATTTTATTTGCTTTAATTTAATTTCAAGCATAGAAATATGTTTATAAAGTAAGTATAGTGATGAGGGAGGAGGAATTGGACTTGGAACTGTGTGGATATCATCTTTATCAGCATTTTCATTGCAATTTTAAACAAGTGTAAAATGTTTCACGCAGAAGTGGCCTACATAAATATAGCCTACTTGTATTTTGAATGGTGATGACACTGTCATTTGTTTCAGTAAATAGGTCTGTCAGGATAGAGAGTTCTAGTTTCACCACATTACATTCAGTTCTGTTGATTCTGTTCCACATTTTTAAATAATAATAATAATTTAAAAAAACAAGCACAAATTTGAGCACATGATGAAACAAGGTAACAAAAAAATCTGCCTTATTGACATGTGTCAGGGATCTGGGAGATCTGGACTCCATTTCCCATCAGCCACTGCACTGCACCACATGACCACATGCACCACAACTGCACCTGATTCACGTTATTGTCAATGAGCACTCATGTGTATATAGTCTTTGTCTGCACTCTCTGTTTGTCTTTCGTCGTCTGAGACTCACGTCTTTCATGTTGGTTTGGTTTATTTCTTGCCAGAGTATCTTGTCAAGTTGTCTGAGTGTTTGTCTAGTTGTCTTTTGGTTATATTAAATGTTTAAAAATCTGCGAATGCTTCTGCCTCAACCTTACCGCCTGACAGAACGAAAGACCGTGAATTAGAAGCAGCAGATATATTTTTTCTTTTTTTTCGATGGACGCCTGGTACGACAGCTATGCGGAGGAGTATCTCAAGGTCATGGAGCGGGAAAAAAGGTGGAGGGAACAGTTGGCTGAGATCAACCGCGGACTCAGGATACCAACGGCGTACAGCGCACGCGCCATACAACACCCGGCGTTTATTGTAAGCTATGCCAAGTTTCACGGGTTGGAGCATGTGCTCAGAGAAGAGGCCGTGTCCCGCCCACCCGCCCCTCTTCTGGATGTCACTCTGCCTTCCCGTTTAGCCGAGGTCGTCGCACTGCCTTCCTGCTCGGCTGTGGACGCCGCTCGGCATCCCTGCTTGGCTGTGGGCATCGCTCGGCATCCCTGCTCGGCTGTGGACGCCGCTCGGCATCCCTGCTCGGCTGTGGACGCCGCTCGGCATCCCTGCTCGGCTGTGGACGCCGCTCGGCATCCCTGCTCGGCTGTGGACGCCGCTGCATCCCTGCTTCGGCTGTGGACGCCGCCGCATCCCTGCTCGGCTGTGGACGCCGCTCGGCATCCCTGCTCGGCTGTGGACGCCGTCGGCATCCCTGCTCGGCTGTGGACGCCCCGCGATCCCTGCTCGGCTGTGGACGCCGCTCGGCATCCCTGCTCGGCTGTGGACGCCGCTCGGCATCCCTGCTCGGCTGTGGACGCCGCTCGGCATCCCTGCTCGGCTGTGGACGCCGCTCGGCCTTCCTGCTCGGCTGAGGTCGCCGCTCGGCCTTCCTGCTCGGCTGAGGTCGCCGCTCGGCCTTCCTGCTCGGCTGAGGTCGCCGCTCGGCCTTCCTGCTCGGCTGAGGTCGCTCGGCCTTCCTGCTCGGCTGAGGTGGCCGCTCGCGCCTTCCTGCTCGGCTGAGGTGGCCGCCGGGCCTTCCTGCTCGGCTGAGGTCGCCGCTCGGCCTTCCTGCTCGGCTGAGGCCGCCGCTCGGCCTTCCTGCTCGGCTGAGGTCGCCGCTCGGCCTTCCTGCTCGGCTGAGGTCGCCGCTCGGCCTTCCTGCTCGGCTGAGGTCGCCGCTCGGCCTTCCTGCTCGGCTGAGGTCGCCGCTCGGCCTTCCTGCTCGGCTGAGGTCGCCGCTCGGCCTTCCTGCTCGGCTGAGGTCGCCGCTCGGCCTTCCTGCTCGGCTGAGGTCGCCGCTCGGCCTTCCTGCTCGGCTGAGGTCGTCGCTCCCGGGAGCCTCGCGGGGGACCTCGTGTCCCTTTTTGGCCCCGGGAAGGGGATCGCCCTGCTTCCATGCCCCGCCAAGGACTTCCTTTTGCCTCCCTGTGCCATTAGGGGAGCCGCTCGGTCTACTGGCTTTGTTGAGAACCTGTTGCCCAGGGGGCCCGGGGCCGTTTGGGCGCTCCGGGAGTAGCGCCCTTGGGGGAGGGTTCTGTCAGGGATCTGGGAGATCTGGACTCCATTTCCCCTTAGCCACTGCACTGCACCACATGCACCACAACTGCACCTGATTCACGTTATTGTCAATGAGCACTCATGTGTATATAGTCTGTCTGCACTCTTTATTTGTCTTTCGTCGTCTGAGACTCACGTCTTTCATGTCGGTTTGGTTTATTTCTTGCCAGAGTATCTTGTCAAGTTGTCTGAGTGTTTGTCTAGTTGTCTTTTGGTTATATTAAATGTTTCAAAATCTGCAAATGCTTCTGCCTCAACTTTACCGCCTGACAACATGTCATGTCATGACCTTGTTGACAAGGTCACACCCAAAGAACACACAGTATGTGTTCATTACAATTACATTAATGTAACATATAATTAATGTTAACCATGTATAACAACAGCTTTAAAGGCCTCAACTGTAATACTAGCACTGTCCATGAGTCTTTAATTTGTAGTTACAGCCAATTTACCCTCTAAGTACACCTGCCTTTAATGAAACAGAGTCTCATTAGAGTCTCATTAGTGTCTGAGAGCAAGCAGTTAATAAGTTCCACTAAGATTTATGTTTTCTAATTTAATTGATTTTCTATATCATTGTGTTTGGTTTGTGGCAATAATAGTAATTATATTATAATAAAAACAAAAGAAACTGGGGTTTTCAAAAATAGACACTATTGCTGTTTTATTTTTCATTATTGGAAAAACTTCGTCATTTTCTGTCTTCTCACAGTGTTGCACCTTTCAGCGCGGGACCTGATGTTAAACAAAATCCTGCAAGCAGCAAGTGAGAATGCAACACAGTTTACAGACAAATAGTAAAACTGATGTTATTCAAAAACATCCATTTTTGTTTAAATGGTTTAAATGTATGCATGTGTGTGTATACAGTACTATGCAAAAGTCTTAATACAAACTTTGTTATAGATTTGTATTTTATAGAAATGTTATGTTATAGAGTTCTACATTATTGAGTCAGTACAAAAACATTTTACATTTCCAAATATTTTTTAGTTTTCCAGTAAAAGAAAAAATCATTGTTACAGAAAATGTTCTGTATGTCAGTAAAGAAAGCAGCATATTACGTAAGAGACCGTTGTTTTAGATGAAAAACATCATGAAAGCTGCTGGGTATTGCTGCAAAAATAAGGAGCAAGTGCAACAGTCAAATTCTCAACCTTTTGTAAATATGAGCAAAGAAGACTGTGGAAAATTGTCTTTACTGTTATATATACACATACTATCATGTAGTCAGGGTTGGAGATGTTCGGGCAGTTCATGTGAGCTGAATGCTCTGGGTGTGAGGGGAAATCCGTGACACATATACATATGATATACAGTTAATTTCATGTGAAATAAGTTTGACATATTATAACAGGGCAGTGCAAGCAGTAATAATCTTATCTATCTTAATCTTATCTAGTGTACACACTAGGTCCACTTCAAAGCTGTTCAGCAAAATAACCTTTACATCAATTTATGTTGTGAATAGAAGATGAAACATTTATTTAAAAGTGTTTTTCCAGTTAGGAAAAGCTAAAGAATAATAAAATATTTATTAAAAACAATTGATCATAATCTTAACAATAAGAGGGATAAGTAATAAGACTATATTGAGAAAACAAGTGTTTTAGATAAATTAATATTTGAACATGCTGCTGCTGCCAAAAAGAGTGGAGGGGATTATGTAGTTTTGCAACTTCTAATCAAAATCCAATCTAGATGTAATCTAATATTCCTGGTCAAAATCACAATGGTACTGATGTACTTGGTGAACAACACATTTATGCTTTACAGTTAATACTAGCATGGTCTATGAGTATTTTATCTATTACACCTTTAAGTGATTCTCTATCTGTCTCCTCACAGTGTTGCAGCTACCAATGATCCACACAAAGTTAAACAAAATCCTGCCAACACAAAGTGAGAATCCCACATTATTCAGAGAAACATTACACACATTACATATTAAACAGGAAGCTGAACTAAAAGTCCAAATGAGAAAAAACAGAGGTTTTTCTTTTGGTATGTGTGTGTGTGTGTGTGTGTGGGGTGGGTGTGTGGGGGGGTGTTTGTATTGGATTGTCTTCCAGGGAAAATGCAATCGTTGACAAACTGTTAGCAAATTACACTTACAAATGGAAAAAAACAGGAGAAGAACATCCAATTATACAGGTAACAAGCACACAGGTTACAACACAACAAGAAAAAACTTATGTGATCATATCTCATAAACAGGGGTTGAAAAAGTACTGAGAAATTACACTTAAGGGACAGTACTAATAACGTGTCAAAACCGTAATCAAATAAAAGTGGAAGTTTCCAGACAAAAAAATGCTCTCAAGTGAACCTTAAAAAGTATAGTTCAGATCATTTAATTTCTATTCATTGTCCACATGGGAAATTTGATTAGCAGCTTGGTATGACAACACATAACAACATATAATAAAATAACGCACAATTTATAGAAAGACAAACAGCAATAAATGGAATTTAAAATGTAAGTACAACTTTAGTGCCATGTTACTTACTTTGTGAATAAATTAAACATATTTATTGCATATAGTAAAAAATATTTTTTTGTATCAAACAAGGAAGGGATAGACTTCCAGAGCCCAAGGAAGTCTATCACTTCTTCCTGAAGGGAGTAGTATAAATTCTTAAATATATCAGAAAGTGAGGATTGCTGATCTCCAAAAATCTTGCTAGCTACCTTAGTCAGTTTAAGCTGTTTTTGTTCCTTATCCAGTTTTCATGGAAAAACTACATTTTATTACTTATCTAAACTATTATAAGCAAATATGTAATTTTGCCTGAAAACATAATTGAGTCTGTGTCAGAATGTTGGTCATATTCCTGACTAATCCTACATAGTTTGCTAATTAATCAAGTAAATATCATGTAAATAACAAATGTTCACCATTTTTTTGCCTTAAAAATTTATGTTAGCTACTGGATGCTAGTCTAACCTGGCATCAGCAAAGAAAACAAGATAACAGTAAAGTTAGCAGATTAATTAAGCTTATCTCAACATTTGGTTTCAAGATGGATTTTGTGCTCCATTTAAATTGAAATTAATGACAAATTGTCATGATTCTTGATCTTTTTTTCTACATTGATGAACCTGATTGGACACTTTAAATTGAAATATAAATAAAAAGCATTGGACCCCATTTGATGGAGGTCATGGACAAGAGAACAAGAAGAGACTGTCAAGATTTTTTTTTTCCTTTGTTAAAGGTCTAAATAAAAATGTAAAGAGTAATTTAATGGAAATGTAATTAAGTAAGAGTAAAAGTATTCAGTTTTAATAACACTCAAGTTTAAGTTTAAATATGCCAAAATAATATTTAACTAAAGGACCAAAGTACCAATTGTCACATATCGTGATGTAAAGGAAGATAGGGCGGATGCAATCGCAGTTCGAATTGTAACTTTATTTTGAGGTGAGCAGACAAATTCAAAAACGTAATCCAGACACGAAATCCAAAACAGGCGAGAGTTCATGTGATCAGCAAACAGGCATATGCAGGATAAGGCAGGAAACGAAGTCGTGGTCATGGGAAACTGGGTCGAGAACCAAAACAGAAACATGAAACCTGACGTGGAACTGGGAGCGGATAACCCAGCATGAACTAACTCTAAACATGGACAATGACTATGGCTATGGCGATGAGACAATCTAAGCTAACATGGAACATGAAACATAAGCTATGACTGTGACTATGAACATGACATGAACAAGACTATGGCAACTATCATCTAAATCTAACTAAGTCTAAACTACTCTACGTTATCTCTAATATACGTTACTAATCTTCCGCAATGAGTGTAGCATGGCACACGGTATATATACACCGGCATGATTAGCCACACAACTGCTAACAGCTGCGGGTAATACAGAAACACACATGACTTGACAAGACATGACATCAACAATAACAAAGGGCGGACGTGTTTATGCACATGTAGAAATGTCACTGCTGTCAACATAGAAAAATGTAGGTGCTCGCGGACATGCGCTTAGAGCACGTTTGCTTCACGGGGAATCATGACAGACCCATCGACCCCCCCCCCCCCCACCCCCCCAAGGCACTCCTCCCAGAGTGCCATGAGTCATCCCATTTCAGGCCACCTGGGCTGAATGTCCCCAGAAGCCAGGAAAAGCAGGTTGTTCTTGGCAGAGCAGGGAAGCTGAGCGACGTCCCTGGCTGAACAGGGAGGCAGAGTAATGACCGCAGCCAGGCAGACAGGCTGAGTGACGTCCTCGGCGGAGCATGAAAGTGGAGCAACATCCTCAGCGGAACAGGGAAGCGGAGCAACGTCCTCATCGGAGCATGAAATTGGATCATTGACGGGATCCTCCCGTGTAGTTCTGGCCTGATTCCTCAATGTTTTCATGATCATTGCAACTCCACGAGGTGAGATCTTGCATGGAGCCCCAGGTCGAGGGAGATTGACAGTTCTTTTGTGTTTCTTCCATTTGTGAATAATCGCTTCAACTGTTTTCACCTTCTCACCAAGCTGCTTGGCAATGGTCTTGTAGCCCATTTCAGACTTGTGTAGGTCTACAATCTTGCCCCTGACATCCTTGGAGAGCTCTTTGGTCTTGGCCATGGTGGAGAGTTTGGAATCTGATTGATTGACTGCTTCTGTGGACAGGTGTCTTTTATACAGGTAACAAGCTGAGATTAGGAGCACTCCCTTTAAAAGTGTGCTCCTAATCTCAGCTCATTACCTGAATAAAAGACACCTGGGAGCCAGAAATGTTTCTGATTGAGAAAGGGTCAAATACTTATACAAATACTTATACAAATACAAATAAGGGTCAAATGATAAATTTGATTTGCAAATCAATTTATAACATTTTTGACATGCATTTTTCTGGATTTTCTTGTTGTTATTCTGTCTCTCACTGTTCAAATAAACCTACCATTAAAATTATAGACTGATCATTTCTTTGTCAGCGGGCAAACGTACAACATCAGTAGGGGATCAAATACTTTTTTCCCTCACTGTAGGTGCTTCGGGAGAAGCACTCTTGGTGGGGGGATCTGTCAGAGATTTCCCCTCATGCTGAACGCCGGAGCAAGCAGCACATTCAACAGCCCAATGCATGACAGTGCTCCTTTCCAGGTTGTCAAGCTGTATTTAATTTTGACACGTGTGTTTGTTTTGGTTTCTGTCCTGTCTCCGCCCCTGCTATGTTATTGGTTCTTTCCCAATGTCTAAGCTGTTTTGTGTTATGCCTTTTGATTTCATTGTATATTTAAACCCCTGTGTGTCTTTGTTCTGGGCAAAGTATTGTGTTTCCTTGTTTTTCCACCAGAGGCATACCACACTTTTGTTCTGTGTCCTCGATTCATGGTTTTGATCCTGGTTTGTCCTTACATTTCTTGATTCTTGTCTAAAACTAGTTTATGTTGTTTGCCAATTGCCCAACCCTTTGCCTGTTTAGTAACCATGATTTTGCCATACAATTCGGATTTGTTTGCCTGCCTCTTGTCACGAAACGTAATTGAGAGGCGGATGCAGGTGCAGGTCACAGTCTTTATTGAACTTCCCCAAAATGCGGTCTTCACATAAACAGGCAACGGTACATAACTCACTGGTCCGTAACATAGACGGCACGACCGCGATGAACGTGTCAACATTCCATCAAAAACACTATGTGCTAACACTAACACAATCAAGAGCAACGTGCTCAGTAGCTAAGGCACTTAAATCGAGAACATAATCACTGGTAAACATAAAACACCTGTGACCCATTCAGTCCTAACGCTCGCGCTAACCTGGAAGCGAGCGAACAAACCAGAGTCCAGTCCTCACATGAAGCGCCACAGCGACCTCCGTCGACTGTGGCGTGACACCTCTCTTCATTAAAAACTTTTACTGCACATTCATTCGTCTCCAACTTGGTCGTGTGACACATTCACACATTTTTCTGTAACATTTATTTTTTTTGTTGGAAACATTTGTAAACAAAAAGGTTTTGTATTAATTTACTAATGCAAAGGTCATAAAATAAACATCTAGAACAAAATCTGTCCAAAAATATATAGGGTGTAAAATAAAACTTTTGCACAATACTCTATATTTAGAAATACCACTAATATGGCAAAACACACAAGGAATAAAGCACAATGGGGTGTGCAATTACAGGAAAATAACAATGGGGAGCTTACTATGAACTTGAATATTTTCCTATATCAGCATATTCAGCATAAGTGTTTTATTCCTCTAATATCACAGCAATTTGACAATTATTTCAATTGTCAATTTATTAATCAATGACATTGTATTTTTAACAATTTATAGTTAGATTTAATGTTGTGGAACGTCCATGAGACAAGCTAGATGCTATTATCACTTATACTGTAGCAGCTATTAACAGTCTTTCCTTCACCAGCCTCTCATTTTAGTTAAACTTATATACCCATAGTACCTAGACAGCTAAAATCAGCAATAGAAATCAACTAAATAATCTAAAACACTCATTATGGCAAACACTACACATCAAAACTCTCCCTTTGTCTCAAAGTACTTCCACTCCCTTTTGTTCCTCAGGTGTAATCTTCCTCCACTGAGTAATGGATATGAGAGAGACACAGGAAGTAAAACAAACCTTGTTACAGCCAACCCCACCATCCTCTTTGAACAGTGAGTCTGGTTTGTACATGCAGTATGTATGAGTGTGTTTATGAAATTACATAAGACAGGTAGATTCTTTGATATGTGGGGTACAGCTTTCACATTGCATTCATGGAGAAATGTGATATAATATGCACTTTTTATACTGCTGGTATTAATAGTTATATAGACATTCAGATGATCTACTCTTAAAAGTATGAATTATACTAAAATGTGACTATCAAGACGAATAGTGTTTCTTAGTCAGCGATAAACTAATAATCCATTGATTCAGCGTTTTTAAGTACAGTGGTCACATTTGCAGTATTACTGCTGTCACACTCCCAGCAGCCCAAATCTGATGTGCGTTCATTCTTACAAAGAAAATTCTTAAAACAAAACAAGTCAGAGAACAATTAAAGAATATATAATGATTTCAAATAGCTTTGGTGCTGGAATGACTATATGACTGAACTGAAGATAAAAACAGAGAGTAAAAAATGGTTTAGTTTTTGTTGTTGTTTTGGTTTTATAGTTGATGGTAAACAAATAGTCAGTACATCCAGGATTTCACAGAGGTTTTTCTGATTGTTGCTGCCAAAAAAGCTTGATTTTCCTGCAAATATTTTCAAAATTTGCGATGCAATTTGCGGAATTGTTTGTGCTTTTTTGCGGACAACTACTTGAATTGGTGAAATTGCAATTACGTGAAATTGTTTTTCATGGTCTTTTGCACAGATTTTTGTTGGTAAATGAGACCTTTTACCTGTACTCACCTGTTTGACACGTGAATAGAAGAGGACTTTGGCTGAATGTGCATTGTGATGATGTCCCACTTTGCTTTTGCTTTGTGCACAGGGGTATTGCATGCTGGAACATGTTTGGACCCCTTAATTCCAGTGAAGGGACATTTTAATGCTACAGCATACAAAGACAACCTATCCTGTGCTTTCAACTTTGGAGTAATAGTTTGAGGAAGGCCCACATATGGGTGTGATGGTCATGTGTCCACAAACCTTTGGCCATATAGTGTAAGTCTCCACTGTTAAACTGTGCTTGAATTATACCACAAACTCATGTAATTCATCACTCAGGTGTAACACAATGCCAACACAATAATCTATATTCATACAACAGTTAGTTCTGGTCCAAAAAAAATTATTGTACCCTTTTCATTCACAAATTATTAAAACTGTATTTTATTATTATTAATTACTTATTTATTCAATTTAATCAGCCATTTAAGCAGCATTTCATTATAATGACCATGCGATTTTCCAGGAATATTTTCTTTTAATAATGATGGAGAATGTTCATTTAGGAACTTTGAAAAACACAAGCAATACACATACAAGTGAATATTTTAATAAAAATAGGAATAATTAAAATGATTATTTTTGGAAAGCTCAGGGGTCTTTACAGGCTATATGGATCTGCTGCTCAATAAATAAAAGCATTTCTATTGTTTGTGATGAAATATGTTAAAAATGTGCTTTTATTTGGGAGCTCAGTGTGGTCAGGCTACTTCTGCAAATCACAGATGAAAAATCTAGTGCATTTCAATTCCTATTTAAGTAATATCACACAAGCAAGAGTGTTGTTGTACTGAATCATAGAATTGGAATTTTATATAGCGACCACAGCTAAGGAAAACTAAGGCTACTGCTGAAAGAGATATTAGTGACGCCAACAGGGGGTGCCTAGTTTAATGATGGTGTCAGGATTCGGGAGGTTGGAAAGTTGAGGCAGAAGCAATCGCAGATTTTTACATATTTAATAACGCAAAACCAGACTACAAAACAAGATCTTTGGCAAAAAACGCTGTGGCATGAGACAAAGACATAGACATAAACAAGTGGGTCTAAGACAACGAAAGACAAGGAGAAAGTGCAGACAAGGACTATAAATACACAAGAGTGCTCATTAACAGAAACGTGAGTCAGGTGCATGAGGTAGCGCATGTGGTCATGTGGTGTAGTGCAGTGGCTGATGGGAAATGGAGTCCGGGTTCGCCACATCGTGACGAACCCTCCCCAAGGGGCTACTCCCGAGCGCCCAAACCGACACGGCCCCCCCACCGGCGGCCCCGGGCCTCGGGCAAAAGGTCCTCAACAAAGTCAGTAGACCGGAGCGGCTCCCACAATGGCACAGGGAGGCAAAAGGGACGCTCCTGGGCGGGGCGATGGAAGCGGGGGCGCCGTCCTTCCTGGGGCAGAAGAGGAACGCAGGTCTATCACGGGGCTCAAAGGGGGAGGTGCTTTCTCCGCGAGGCACACGGCGAGCGAGAGGTTCTCCGCGAGGCACATGGGGGGAGCGAGGTTCTCCGCGAGGACAGGGAGAGGAGCGAGGTTCTCTGCGAGGCCTAAGGGAGGAACGACGCTCTCCGAGGAGCATGAGGGGGGAACGTCGTCCTCCGTGGAGCAGGAAGGGGGAGCGACACACTGAGCGCCGCGAAGTAAGGGAGCGACGTCTTCAGCGGAGCATGGAGGCAGAGTGACGTCCTCGGCGAAGCAGGATGGCAGAGAGACGACCACAGCCGAGCAGGAAGGCAGAGCGACGTCCACAGACGAACAGGAAGGCAGAGCGACGTCCACAGCCGAGCAGGAAGGCAGAGCGACGTCCTCAGCCGAGCAGGAAGGCAGAGCGACGTCCACAGCCGAGCAGGAAGGCAGAGTGACGTCCACAGCCAAACAGGAAGGCTGCGCGACGCCCTCAGTTGAACAGGAAGGCTGCGTGACGACCTCAGCTGAACAGGAAGGCTGCGTGATGACCTCAGCTGAACGGGACGGCTGCGTGACGACCTCAGCTAAACGGGACGGTAGAGCGATATCCAGAAGAGGGGGGGGAGGCGGGATTCGGTCTCATCTCGAGCATCCACTCCAACCCGTGTAGCTTGGCATATTCTACCACGAACTCCGGGTGTGGTGTGTGCATGCGCGTACCACGACGATGGTAAGTTGAGACTGCGGCTGGTCTGAGCCATCAGTGCCCTCGACCTTCTTCCCTGCTCCGTGAGCCGGAGATACCACCGCTCGTGTGCTGTTGTACCAGGCATCCATCATGAACAAAAAAAATAATCTGCTGCTTCTAATTCGCGGTCTTTCGTTCGATCAGGGTTCGGGAGGTTGAGGCAGAAGCAATCACAGATTTTAAATATTTAATAACAAACAAACAGACTACAAAACAAGAAACTTGGCAAAAAACTCTGTGGCATGAAACAAAGACACTGACATAAACAATGTGAGTCTAACCAATGAAAGACAAGGAGAAAGTGCAGACAAGGACTATAAATACACAAGAGTGCTCATTAACAGAAACATGAGTCAGGTGCATGAGGTAGCGCATGTGGTCATGTGGTGTAGTGCAGTGGCTGATGGGAAATGGAGTCCGGGTTTCCCAGATACGTGACAGATGGGGACCCTACACTGTAAAAATTGCACTGTTTTCCGTGAGACGTCAAACTGAGTTCATGACTTTCTGAGGTCATTAAAAATCCCAGGACACTTCTTGTAAAGAGTAGCGGTACACCCTGGTGTACCCCTGATTTTAAGGATATATGGCTTTGTTTCACAAAAGCATTGTGACAATCATAGTTTTGTCATAGAGCCAGTACTACTGTTCTACTGTTTAATGAAGATCACATTGTGGAAGAATGTAAAACCCTTTGCAGTTGAAAACTACTGAGCAGTTCCAGTTATTAGAAAGTAAAAGTGGTGGTCAAAGGTGAACTCCTACGTTCTTAGATAAAGGGTTCTGCAACAGTTTATTGAATAGTTCTTGGCTTCCTGAAAATGCTTTTGTTTGAAAACAGTCTGTTGTAAAGTTTTACATACAACTTCAAGGGTTCCTCCAGATAGATAGCTAACATACCCTTAAGGGTACGATTTTAACAGTTTTTCTAAAAGTGTAGGCTGTTAGTGGCATAGCTTGCAATGAAACATTAGATATTTGGGATTTTGTATATTCTTAGCTCAGCTTATTTAGAGTGTGTAATTATTTAAGAGGTGCACTGCTCTGCTCTGTGCTGTGCGTACAGTCAGCCTTCCTTCATCTTATAGATGACAGTGTTATAACTGTAGCAGGACATAATGAAGTATAATTTAATGAATGATTAAATCTTGTTGATATTTTTTTCTGCATTGCCAGTTAGCTGCCAGTTAGCTCCCCTCCCCCTGCCACCGAACTTCCAAAGTTTGATACTGAAAATTTGCATATTTAGAACATAGTTTTAGGATTACAGTTATTGTTTGAATTGATATGGTTTCTGAGTGATAGACGCTCCCACATCATGGGGAAATAGTAGAGTGCTGTGGACGTCCTGTGGGCAGATGTATTCTTTTTTTTTTTTTTATAGTTTTATAAATATTTTTCCTTTAGGTTAAAAAAAGTGTGTTTGTTGTTTTAAAGTATATAAATTCAAACAGACAAGGGTGGTGTGGTTGGATTTAGTTTTCTTTTTTTTTTGCCTTTGTTTATTTATTCATTTTCATATGATTAATTTACATGTGATTCATTTACATATGATTCAATTTCATGTGATTCATATTCATGTGATTCATATTCATGCATGTGATTAATTTACATGTGATTCATTTATATGTGATTCATTTTCATGTGATTCATTTACCTTTTCTCCCCTCCCTTCCTTTTCCCAAATATTTCATTGAGAAGAAAAAAAAAAAAAAATAAATAAAAATAAACAATCCCCCGCCCTCCCGGCTCATCGTGGCTACTCAATAGCTGTCGCTGGTTATATAAAAATTATAAAACCCAAGAACAGGCACCATTTAAATAAAGTAAACATAGGAATATAAATAGCCAATTGGAGCCGAAGAAGGACACACACCCAAAGTCTCCATAAAACAAGGGAAACAGCAGTGTTTCACACCTAGGGTTGTCCACAAAGTGGACCTAGAGTAAGCAAGACAAAATTACCTAAACTAAAAAAATTCCAGTAAGAGAAAAGAGAAAAGTCCCTTACTGATTTAAAGTCTAATAAATAGTCTAACAAATATAATGTCCTTACCTTTTAAATACTTATAACTAATAATATTACACACAGTGTAACATATTTTTTAAAATAATAGTAATAATAATAATAATAAGAAGAAGAAGAAGAGGAAGATGAAGAAGAAGAAGAAGAAGAAGAAGAAGAAAATAACTAATAAAATGAAATAAACTCTAACCCAGTCAGAGCATCAAAACAGAGAAGCACATTAATACAGAAGTAGATTTAAGAAGAGTGAGTCCACAAATTGTAGACGAAGTAATGCACCGACAATATCTTCAATAAAAATTTGAATTCTGTAGAGCTGGAATGCCGAGTGCAAAAAAGGAATAAAGAATAAAATTAAAAATAAATAAATAAAATAAAAAGACACTACACTATGTAGGTGATGCAGTTCTCCTGCTTCCTCCGCTGAAATAAAGTCCATCTGGACACCGTTATATGTAATGCGAAGCCGAGCTGGATGAAGAATTCCATAACGAATGTCCTCAATATCACGAAGTTGACGCCGAACCTAGTTAAACGCGGCCCGGGCCCAGTCTGTCTGGACTGTGTAGTCAGGGAAAACGGAGATGGTCAGATCCCTCGCTTTAATCCGCTGGAGCTCTCTCGCACGGCGTAAAATATCAACCCAGTCACTGTGATAATGGAATCTGCACACAATAGCTCGTGGTCGTTCACCAGGCTTCGGCTTCGGCTGAAGGGTCCGGTAGGACCGGTCCAGAACCGCCCCTTCTCCACACCAAACGCCTCCTTTAACAAGGCCGCTACAGCAGCGGTTGTACAGATGTCGGCGCCCTCTGGAACTCCGACTATCCTCACGTTATTGTGCCGTGACCTCGACTCCAGATCCTCACATTTATTCTCTAATGGAGTCACGGTCGCAGTGAGACACTCGATAGTAGTCTTCATATGAACTATATCATCAGTGCAACCGGAGAGCGCGTCCCCCATTTCCCCAACAGTACCTTTCAGTGTTGATACGGTAGCCTGGGTAGCAACTTTATCACCAGCCTGCTGTGTTTTCATGACCTGTAGGTCAAGCTGGATAGTAGACAGCGCATCCCTGAGAGTCTTCTGAAGATTCTCCTGGTGCTTCTGGAACTTCTGGAACCCCTTTTTAAAAATATTGGCGATGTCCTTCCTCAGTAAAACCAGCAACTCAAACTTGAGTGCGGCGAGGTCAGGGTCACCGCTCGGGGATGTGGATGCGGCTGCGGATTCACAGGGAGAAGGAGGCGCGGCTGCGGGTTCACGAGGAGAAGGAGACGCGGCTGCGGGTTCACGAGGAGAAGGAGACGCGGCTGCGGGTTCACGAGGAGGAGACGAGCTCGTGGCGCGCTCTCTAGGCCTCAGTTTTGTCTGAATGCTAGCACTGGTTTTAAAGTTCTTCTCAGACATTTTAACGAGCCACCAAGTTAAAAATACAAATAAGGAAACGAAGTAGAATAAGTCAAATATATTATATGACCAAAAAAGTGCTATTTAATTACAATTTTAATCGAAATCAGCAGGAGACTCAAACTTCGCGTCTTACTCCATCGAACGCAGAATTCGATCCCATATTTAAATGATGTTAATTATTTTTACCTAATGCTAGCTATGTTAAACATATATTGATATGTATGTATGTATATCCTTCCTGAACAATTTTTGGTTCCAAAATTTTTATATGTTTGCATACAATTTTTGTACAGATGATTGTGGTATTTTCAGTTGTTTGGAATTGCTCCTAAGGAGGAACCGGAGGCCTGTTTCATGAAGCCGGTTTCAGAGGATACCCAGGTAAGTTTGCTTTTAGTTTGAACAATATTTTTTTGGTCTCAACAAGGTGGATTGGTTTTTAGCGGGTTTCATCGCAGCTCAACTCAAACCAAATGAGCAAAGTGATATAAATCTAACACATGAACGTTAACCCTTTAGTGTTGTATAATAAGAAGCTTTTCCTGATGATCATCTGTATGAAAGATATAGATTTTTGGCTGATGGTTTATCATGTTGGTTTCTTGAGCCGCACATAAAGAATCTGAGACGCTGAAGCCACACTCTTACTGTACTATATGTATTGCTTTGCGATTCTTTGCGAGTGGTACATTTCATGCGGTGACATTATTCCTGTCCTAATATATTTTCACAAATTTGTACAAAATAATTTCTTGCTCTACAAGAGGAAGCATGCAGACTTTCTGTTGAACGTCCATGTTGAACATTATTGACTGTTTTCTGCAAATGTCTGGCTTTAATGTTGTAAATGGTCTGCACTTATATAGCTCTTTTATCCAAAGCGCTTTACACTGTGTCTCATTCCATTCACACACACACTCACACACACACACACACCAATGGTAGCAGAGCTGCCATGCAAGGTGCTAACTTGCCATCGGGAACAACTTGGAGTTCAGTGCCTTCACCATGGACACTTTGGTACGTGGAATCATGTGGGCCGGGAATCGAACCATCAACCTTATGATTAGTGGACAACCCGCTCTACCACCTGTGCACACACATGCTGTTTAAACCTTGATTCAGCGTTAAAACCTGGGTTCACTGAGAAGGTTGATAGCCAATGACACGAAACCTGTCACCGTTGTATTGGTTTGATTTTATCAACTCAAACGAGTCTGAGTTTATTCAACTCATTTCCTGAAACCGGCACAGACTTGTGGAGGTCCACACTGGCTCTAAAGGTAGGCCCTTAAATACAACAACAACAGGTGTACTCCCAATAAATTTTTAATTGTAACAATTGGCCAATCAGAAGCTTCTAAAAGTCACAATGCAAGTTACATAAATTTCTGGAACCTTTCAGACTGTTTAAAGCGCTGCATTGTCTAAATTGCTAAATGCGCTATACAAATAAAACTGGATTTAATTGAATTAAAGCTTAATGAGTCAATCACCCTGATGTTGGTAAGCTTTTTGAATCACTGGAATATGGTGGATTAAAATATTGTGGAAATAAATCTGACTAATTGTTTGCTTTAAAATGACCTTATTGACTTGACAAAAGAAAATGTATAGTATGAAATGCACGGAGTTGTGGAAAATTAAGTTTGAATGTCTAACATTCTAAAAGTTACCTTTTAACTGGAACTGTATGCAAATTCAGTAACATGTTTAGCAGGGTTAATGAGTGCTTGTGTAATGTAAGTGTGCTTACATTACACAACTTAGAGACTTACTTAACATTCCAGTAAGTAAGAGAGACAGTGCAGGCTGCACATTATATTCTGATTCCTTTTAAAAGAAATCATTCACAATTCAACATGTTGTTCTGTGGTGGTGTGACCATATATCACCCATGACAATGAGCCTCAACAAGTTAAGTCTTAATGTTCCACACTAGACACTATACAGAGGTGTCTTGCTCCACAGAAAATGAATGTAATTGAGACCAATGTAAAGGAGCCAACTCTGCTTTGAGACTGTGAATATATTTCATGAAGATCCACTTGTTCTTGAACACATTTCCCTTTATGTTTGTATACAGAATTTAGTCCATGAGGAGAGGCATTATACTTAATAATTTTTATAAAAAAAAGTAGGATTAGGGTGCTATTTGGAGCTAAATTAGACAAAAACTGAGGACAGCAGTTTATAAATTAAAGAAAAAGGTCAAGCAAAAAAACTACACATTTTTTGTTTAATAATGGCCCATTTTTCCTCTGTAAAAATTATTTCACTTGCGGCTATTGCTAAAAAAACAAAGTAACAATATTGCTATTATAGAAGAGCATAAAAAAAACATGTTTTGCCAAGTCTGTGCACTAGCAGCTAGTTCATAAGCTTTGTTATCCTACTCAGCATGACAGATTTGCTCATTTTTGGTAGAACACTGTAGTTACAAATTAAAAACATAAACGTGTTTGAAACTTTGTAGAAAAGCACTCTATATAATCTGTCTTTGCAGTCTGTATACAGAATAAAAACCTCATAGGTATCATGGAGGATTTTTTCCAACACACTTATTTACCTGCAAACGGACTGCTATTGTGCTTTGTCTGCCATTTATCTCAAGGAATAGTTAAATGTGTGGAAAAAAGTGTGCTATTGTAGACTATTACACGTCTTGGTCTTGGAGTGATCTTTGTTGATCGACCACTATTGGAGAGGGTAATGATGGTCTTGATTTGACCATCAAGACTGTGACTGGATTGGTGGAGTCCAAACTCTTTAGAGATGGTTTTGTAGCCTTTTCCAGCCTGATGAGCATGAACAACTCTTTTTCTGAGGTCCTCAGAAATCTCTTTTGTTCGTGCGATGATACACTTATATAAACATGTGTTGTGAAGATCAGACTTTGACAGATCCCTGCACTTTATATAAAACAGGGCGCTCACTCACACCTGATTGTCATCCCAATGATGAAGCCAAAGAGCACTGAACCAGAGTTATACTCCATTTTCTTGATGTAGAGACTGATCTGGTGTAAAATAAAAAAAAAAAATTACAAATATCAAGCTCTAATAAATTTTAATAACTGAAAGATGACCAAATAAATACAAATCAGCATAAACAGTCATCATGGGCCCCATTTTAGTAAGAAATCAAAGGACCAAGAAAAATAAATGTGTATATGTGTGTGTGTGTGTGTGTGTGTGTGTGTGTATATATATATATATATATATATATATATATATATATATATATATATATATATATATATATATATATATATATATATATATATATATATATATCAGTTGCAGTCTGCTAAAACTAACAACAACAATAACCACAGCTAAAGATGATGAGATTTCACCATTTAGCAAGGCAGTGAGTGGTCCAAGCACAAGGCCAAAACAATACAGGAGTGGTTAAAAACAAAAAGGTCAATCTTCTAAGTGGCCAATTGAAATTCAAGGTATGAATCCCATTGAGAATCTGTGGCACTGTTTAAAAAATGCAGTCAACAAACAGGATCCAACCAACCTGAAACAAATCTGTCAGGAATTGGCAAAAATTACTCCCAAACAGTGTGCAAGGCGAGTATGAACGTATCCCCAACAAACTTAGAGGTGCAGCAAAAGGTGGTTCTACCAAGTACTAGTCTGGGGTTAAATGTTTATGCAAGCAACATAAGCAGCATTTTTTTCACACTAACAAATAATGAATTTTGACTTGGAAGATTAATTTTAAGAGCATATTGGTTTGCAATAAAAAAATCTGTCTGGAACAGTCAGGATTTAAGATTTAAACAATTGTACTGTAGATGCGTCCTCAACAAAAAGCATTAATTATAGAAACATTTAAATATAGAGTATACCCCTAGAGATTACTACAGGACTGGTTTAGCACATTAGTGTTTATTTTTCAAATTTCTGCCTTTGCATTTGTTTGTTGCTGGTCTTTTTTAAAGTTTTGTATGTATTGTGGAAAATATTAAACAATATTTTAGGTCCAGATGTTTATGATGGTGCAAACTGATAATGTTCCCATACTCCAAGATAATAATTGAAGCCATACACAATTATTTAATAGTGGTTTTGTAAACACACAGAATTTCCTTCCCAATGAATTATTCAGTATACCACTGATCACAGTATGGGACTTAAGTTCCATTCAAAAAGCATTGAAGCCATTCCATAGGTTAAGACCCAGTCATTATTGAGCTGGAATTATCTGAGATTACTACCTTGTTTAGTCATAATACATGCACTTTGCCACACTATCATAGTAACCATACATTCATGTCAACTACTATACACAGTTTTATTCAAGGAGAGCCTTTTTAACTATGCAAAGTCTCTTATTGCTGCTAGATCCCCATAGCTCTCTTCCCTAATAGAAGACAACAAAAATAATCCTAGATTCTTATTTAATGCAGTAGCTAAGTTATAAGTTATAAGGAATAAGACCATCACAGAAGCACAAATGCCAACAATGTGTAGTCACGATAGAGTTATAATCATAATAAAGTTAGCATGATTTTTCCATGACAAAATTTTAAATATTAGACTTTTTACATAATACTTTAAAAAGATTGTGGGGAGGGGGGTGCAATCTGTTATTCCAGTACAACATACCAAAAATAAATAAATAAATAAATCACTAATGGGCGCACAGTGACTTAGTGTTTAGCACATTCGCCTCACACCTCCAGGGTCCGGGGTTCGATTCCCGCTGGGGCCATGTGTGTGTGGAGTTTGCATGTTCTCCCCGTGCTGTGGGGGTTTCCTCTGGGTACTCTGGTTTCCTCCCCCCAAAGACATGATTGGTAGGTTGGTAAATTGTCCGTAGTGTATGAATGGCTGTGTGAGTGTGTACGTGATTGTGCCCTGCGATGGACTGGCACCCTGTCCAGGGTGTACCCTGCCTTGTGCCCGATGCTTCCGGGGATAGGCTCCAGGTTCCCCGCGACCCTGAAGAAGGAATAAGTGGTTGAAGAAGAATGGGTGGATGGATAAATCAATAATTTCCTCTTCAAAATCAATTTGGCTACTAGATTCAAATAGTACCAGAAGCAATTGAACCTATATTAAAAATCAACTCTTCCCATAGCACAGGCTATTTCCCTAAATCCATTAAATGAGCAGTTATCAAACCATTGATTAAAAAACCGGACCTCGACCTTACCCTGTAAGTACCTCAACCTTACCCTTTAGTAACTATAGACCAATATCAAACCACTGCTTTTTCTCTAAGAACACTGAAAAGGTTGTAACACAGCAGTTAGTCTCATATAGGAAATATTCACAAAATATTTCAGTTCACCTCCTCACAATATTGGGACATCATTGGTTAAAGTGATAAATTCTCTAATACTAGCCTCTGATCAGGACTGTGTCTACTTACTTGTGTTGCTTGATGCATGATGCAAGAGAAATAATTCATTCTTTTGTTACTATTAGGTTGGACTATTTTAATCCCTTGCTGTCTGAATGTTCCAATAAGTGCATAAACAGGCTCCAGTTAGTCCAGAATGTATGAGCCAAGATTCCTTACTAGAACCAAAAGAAGACTCTATCTTACATGGTCTCCCAGTAAAAATTTGCATTTGATTGTTAAATACTACTTATGACCTATAAAGCATTAAATTGTCTCACATCACAGTACCTGTGTGACCTTTTGGTCTATTATGATTATGACCATGCTTGTTTCAATCAAAAGGTGCAGATTCTTTATTAGAACTTAGATTAAGAAGACTACAGAAGGGGGAAGATTTTTTCCCTCCCAGCTATAAAGAATATAAATACTTTTTGTAGTGTACAATGTTTGATGCTACCACCACCTTCCCCCTGGGCCTACATCTGTTTGGAGAATTCTTCGATAAGAATCTGAGAGATCTGAGAATCACTTGCTGCTGCTGATGGCCCCACATGGATAGTTTAAATATTACTGGGAAATTGCTGTGGATGGTACAGGACCACATGGTTTGTCCCACTTGGATAGTATAAAGATGACTACTGAAAACAGTTTATTCCCATGTCTCATACTGTACAAAATCTTTAAAGCAATTAACTGAAATGGTACTGGAATAAAAAATGAATAAATAAATTTAAAAAAAACTATTTACAAAAACACAGACAGTGGGTTTACGATACACAAAACCATTTCAATTGTAAGATATATTTAAAAGATTGGGAGGGGAAATATGGAGTAATGTTCTTACATCTGAAATCTGTAGGAATCAAGCATTTCACATGGTGAAGAAGCCTGAGAAAAATAAGAAAATATCTTATATATCGTTTAGTCCAGTTTCAGGTCTTTTGTTTGTTTTTGTTTTTTTAGATGTAGTTAGGCTGGAAATTTAGCAGAAATCTGTCAACCCAGTTAAATATACAAATAAACAACAAAGGTATGTCTAAAGCTGCACACAAATTGCTGTTGATAGGTGCTTCTCAATACTCAAATAGTACTATGTCCTGTCTATGTCTGGGATTGAGAACTGGTTCCTGATTGATGTAACCTTGCTGGAAAAGACAGTGGCAAAGTCATCTGCAGTGAGAGAGGTAGAGGAAGGTAGAGGAGAGGGACAAAGAAGAGAAGAATAGGTTTTGACGAAAGTACGGGTGTTGGGGGGGCTGCCAATCTTCTCCGAGTAGTATATGGCTTTAGCAGTGGAGATGCTATGGGAAAAGAGGAGAGTAGTGTTTGGTAATTGGTTAGGTCAGTCGAGTCGTTAGATTTTCACCACTTTCTTTCAGCTGCCCTTCGCTTGGTCTGGTTATTACGAAGAGCTTCTGAGAGCCAAGAGCTAGGGGGTGATGTGCGAGATGGCCTGGAGGTTAGGGGGCAGATGCTGTCAAGAGATGTTAGAGTGGATCATAGCATTTCAATTGCAGTGTTTAAGTCCCGTGAGGAGAGATGGTTATCAGAAGGAAGTGAAGTTGTGACAATGGAGGAGAAGTGTGAGAGGGGAAGGGAGTGAAGATTGCGAAAAAAGGAGATAGAATGTGCAGACAATGGGGTAGGGGGGTTGGAGAAAGAGACCACTGGATAATGAAATGGTCAGATGTGTGGAGAGCGAAGTAATGAGAAGGTGAGGATGAGGTTGTGAGTTGCTGGGGTGGCATCTTGCCTGCTGAAATAGTGCAATAATTCTGGATAAACTGTCAGATTAAATCCCGGAACAATGGTATCCCACTAGTGGCATGCTTGAAGATATGCCCACACAACAGCCAAATCTTACTCTAATCCACAGAGTAAAAAATTAAAACTGAATAATACATTAGTTTCAATGTGATTATTACCATTCTAGCATACAACAATAGCTAATTTAGTTGAACTGAGCTACCTCAGCTAAGCTCATTGTAATGTCAGAGGTAAAATATATAAAATATTAACGTATACTTACTTTTCTCCGTGCCCATTGTCATGCCTTACAAGAAGCTGCACTAACTCCTTGCAGACCCAGACGAACCAAATGGCCGAAAAGTGAGGTAAGTTTGTAAAACTGAAAAAAGAGATTTTACATTTTCAGTATACATATCTTTGTGTCTGTTGTGTAACTTCCACATTGTTGATGCCGTAGTGCTCGCTTTTCAGTGTAAACAAACCGGTTCTGAGTGAGTGCCACCCCAAGGCTTTTCTAGACCAATAAATGAGAACAATATCGATGAAGACTACAAGTACGTTTCAAAAAATTTTAATATCATGGTAAAGTTCCTTTTTCTCATGGTTTAATTCAAAAAGTGGAATTTACATATACTCTAGGTTCATTACACATAAAGTGAAATATTGTAAGCCTTTTTTGTTTTATTCTTGATGATTAGAGCTTACAGCTCACGGAAATCAAAAATCCTGTATCTTAAAAAATTTGAATAAAGAATTTTATAGCCATATGTACCTCATGTCCATGGTTAAATATGGGGGTGGCTCTTATATGTTTTTGGGCTGTTTTTCTGCCAGAGAAACCTTTTGTTAGCGTACATGGCATCCTACTCTATCAAATATCAACAGATATTAAATGAAAACCTGCCCTGCGATGGACTGGCACACTTGTGCCCGATGCTTCCTGGGATAAGCTCCAGGACCCTGAAAAAGAGTAAGTGGTTGAAGATAGATGGATGGATTGATTAAATGAAAACCTGACTGCCTCTGCCAGGTTTTGATTATATCTTTTCATGTGACAACACCGAAGAAATGACGCTTTGCTACAATGTAAAGTAGTGAGTGTACAGCTTGTGTAACAGTGTAAATTTGCTGTCCCCTCAAAATAACTCAACACATAGCCATTAATGTCTAAACCGCTGGCAACAAAAGTGAGTACTGCTTTGTGAGAATGTCCATTGTAAAGCGATTACAAGTGATACAAGTGAAATGTAATTGAAATGTAATCCCTTTATTACATTCAACAGAGATCAGATTCTGGATATTAACGTTACTATGTTGAAGCGCCTTTGTTTTGGTAAGCAGGGCATTCTCAACTGGAATGTTTTGTGACCTTTATGGGTGGATTTTATTCATGTAAAAAATTCATGTAAAGTTGTCTAATGAATAACTTACAACTTTATTACAGAAAAGTTCACTTATTGATAATAAAATATCTCCATGTTTAGCTGTGACACTAACTCTCAGCATAAACTTATCTGTATATGTGTGGATTGAGGACCACTGTAACCACGGACTTAAATTAGATTTTATATTATTTTCTGTTCTACAATAGAACAGGAGTGTAAAAAGTAGTAAAAGAGAGGGAGGGAGGGAATGTGGGAGGGAGAGAGAAAGAGAGAGAAGCTTCAGACATGAAAGACATGCCATGTAGCATAAAAGAAAAGAGGACAGATTTTACAAAAGGAATGAAGAAAAGTAAGAGAGATTTGTGACAGTGTGAGCACATGCACAAGCATACAAACATCAGGAATAGTTAGTTAGAGAGACTGGCAGAGCATGTGTATCAAATATGAAGGTTCTTAGCATAAGGCTGCTACCCATTCTCTTTTTCACCTCCTTCTGCAGCGGGCTGCTTTGGCACTACTTTGGTTACAGGTGAGTGTCTGATCCTGCTTCTGTATTTGTTTTTTTTTGTTTGTTTGTTTTTTCAGGGGGGTGTCAGATTTGGGTAACTTCAAATATGTCAGTGGATTTCAAATAAATTGAGAGTTGCAAATTACATATCCTGAATACTGTCTTTTCTATGATTTAACAATGTGTGAACTTTTACTGTGAAAAGTGAATTAAAGTAACTAAAAAGTATTTACTCTTATTTACTCTTTATTTAGTATTTATTTGGAGGAATACCTTCAGTTCTAATTCAGGAAACGTAAGGAATACCTTAAGTTCTAAGACAAGTAAAGTTTACCAACAACATTCTAGCACATTATTGTACTCAATTCCAAAATTAGTCCAATGCAACTGTTGGAACATACTGTATGCATTTGCATTTGAAATGTTTTCTTAGCTACTTGTGACTCATATATTTTTATTTATTTATTATTATTCAAATTCATTTATTTAGTTATTTATTGAAGCATAATTCCTATAATTCCTAACAAAATGTACCTTAAGCATGGTCATATATATTTAACTTTTTTTTTAATTCACCTGAGGTACTGTCATATATATAAAATGGTGGAGGTGAAGACAGCTGCAGATGCACTTTAATAGCAGGTCAAACCAGAAAAACAGGAAGTCATGAATGACTGCTTAAACATGCAAAAAGAAAATAAAATGTACATGGAAGCCTGCTTCAGTTACATTTTGCTCATAAAGATTTCTATGGGCACTAATAATTATGTGATTATATATGAGTACATATGTGATTTTTTACTAATTTTGTTACCAATTAATTTGCTTCAATTAAAAGTTTTCCATTTGTTTTATATGATAGTTTTCTATTTCTTCTATTTTCTCATTTATCAGTAGTTTCAACACCTTTAAACACCTTTAAATTATTCTCTGTTTTTCTCTTTACAGTGTTAAAGCTCCCAGTGGTCCACACAACATTAAACATGATCCTCCAAAAAGCAGGTGAGAATGCCACAACATTCATAGACACATCACACCAATAAACCTAGATAGCTATACTTGAAAGTCCAGAGACGTTATTATTAGTGTCATATAATTTGACTTTTAGACTGAATGTTACAACGGCAGTAATGGCAGTATCTTGTGCTACTATAACTTTCTTGTGCTACTGTCACTGCTTTATTATTGCATATGTGTGGGTTTGTGTTCCAGGGAAAACATCATTATTGACCAACTGTTATTAAATTACACTACCAAATGGAAAAAGCAGGAGAAGAACAGTGAATCCTTCAGGTAACAAACACACACACACAGGTCACAACACCTGACAGCACAGTAGCTCAATCTTCATGTGTTTGAGGAGAATAATAATGAAAAGGTCTATGTGCTAATGTCTGATAAGCAGGGGTGGAAAAAGTACTGAGAAAATATACTCAAGTGAAAGTATATGTAAATAATGTGTCAAAATATTTTCAATTAAAAGTGGAAGTACAGCGCTGTGAAAACGTATTTGCCCATCCTGATCTGTTTTTGTGTATATCTACGACTAAGTTAAATAGTTTTAGATCTTCAAACAAAATACAACATTATACAAAGGCAGCCTGAGTAAGCACACAATACAGTTTTTATTCTTATTGAAATTAAAAAGTTAGCCAACACCCATGTGAAAATCGAATTCCCCCCTTAAACTGGGTGTGCCACCTTTAGCAGCAATAACTGCAACCAAACGATAACTGGAGAACAGTCTTGCACAGCACTGTGGTGGAATTGTGGCCCATTCTTCTTTGCAGAACTGCTTTAGTTCAGCCACACTGGAGGGTTTTTGAGCATGAACTGTGTGTATTTAAGTTTCTGTCACAGCATCTCAATTAGTTCAAGTCAGGACTGAGCCATTCAGAGGTGGACTTGCTCCTGTGCTTTGCATCATTGTCTTGCTGCATAATCCAGTTGTGATTGAGTTTCAACTCGCAGACTGAAGACATTCTCCTTTAAGATTTCTGGAAGAGCGCAGAATTCATGTTTCCCTCAATTATTGCAAGTTGCCCAGGCCCTGAAGCAGCAAAGCATCCCCACACCATCACACTTCCACCATACTGCTTGACCATAGGTATGATGTTCTTTTTGTGTAATTCAGTGTTTTGTTTATGCTAGATGTAACAGGACCCCTGTCTTCCTAACAGGTCCACTTTTGACTCATCAATCCTTAGAAAATTCTCCCAAATGTTTTAAAGATCATTAAGGTGTGTTTTGGCAAAATTCAGATGAGCCTTAATGATGTTCTGGGTTAGCAGTAATTTTTACCTGACCACTTGTTCATGGATGCCATTTTTGCCCAGTGCCTTTCTAGTAGTGTAGTCATGAACAGTGTAGTTCCTTTGATGTTGTCCTTGGCACTTTTGTGACTTCCTGGATGAGTAGTTTCTGTGCTCTTGGAGGAATTTTGGAAGGTCAGCCACTTGTGGGAAGGTTCACTACTGTGCCAAGTTTTTCGATTTGTAGATAATGGCTGTCACTGTGGTTCTCTGGAGTCCCAGAGAAAAGTTCGAATTAAGTGTTGATTTGATTGAACAGGGTTTGCAGTAATCAGGTTGTGTCTAGTCCAGCTGAACCCCGTTATGAATGCAGTTTCATTGATTTGGGGAATTAGTAACTATGGGGGCAAATACATTTTCACACAGGTCCATTTGTTATTGGATAACTTTTTTGCGTCAATAAATAACATTATCCTTTAAAAACTGTATTTTGTATTTACTCAGGTTGCCTTTGTTTTATATTGTATTTCGTTTGAAGACCTTAAACTATTTAGTATGAGATATACACATAAACAGAAGAAATCAGGATCGGACAAATACTGTTTCACAGCACTGTATACAGACAACAATGGTTCTGAAGTAAAAGTAAAAATGTTGCTTTTAAAAGTACTCGTATTAAAATGTAAAAAAATTTTAACTGATGAAATTAAGTTTATGTCACACTTTTGTGAGAAAATTCATTTTTATTACTTAACTAAAGCTGTTTTAAGCAAGCGTGATGTTCCCTTTCAAAGGGAACTTCGACGTTGCATTTAGCAGTATGGGAACGCCTTGCGCACGTGACCGGTATCTGAAGCTTGTGTAAAATCATGCCTCTACTTGTAGGCCTGCCATGATCAGGTGACGTGGCAATTAAGCGCGTCGCATGATATATATATGGCACCTGTGAACCGCGCCGCCAGCCTTATTATCTTCAGCGAGACTGCATGTCTGTTGTTTGTGTGACAAAAACGCTTCATTTCTACTCGATATTTTCTCAAAATCTCTTAACTTTTCTATCCCTTTTTAAAGAAAAGGTGAGGTATGTAACGAGAGAGAAAGAGTTAAAGACGTGTGTAACGTGCTCCCGTTTCATCACGGGGGAAAAGTGCACACTTTCTTGGTGAAGTGTTAGTGGTGTAGTATGCGATGGCAACCTCGAGAGGCTGCGCATGGTAACGCTACATTAAGCAGCTCGACTCGCGCTTTTCTCAAAAAAAAAAACGGAAGCCGAGTCTCAAAGCCTCGCGGATCGGGGCCGGCCGCTGCCGAGGCAGCCAACCGTCTCAGGTTCGGGGGATCTCTTAAATCTGGAAGAGGAGCCGGAGACGAGCGCTGCTCTATCCCTCTCTCTGTCTTCCGGGTTCAGCTCTCCGCTGGATTTTGGAGTTCGCGTCGCGACTCCTCCTCCCGCTATGGAAAGCCAAAGGGGTAATAACGCCCCCTCTCTGACTCCGAGGAGTTAGAAGGATGCGTTGAAAACTGAGAGCAGCGTATAAAGAGCTGCTTGACGTATTACCCAGTGAAAGTAAATATTTCACACTGCAGAAACTCCCCTGTCTTCCAGAAGATATGACAAAATCTCACTTCTGAGAAAACCATGCTTAAGCCATAGTCATAACTCCACGATGTTGGATTATTTGGCCATTGTGGGAATGAATGGCACGGCTACTTAGCTATGCCCGAGGTGGAGTAGGCGCTTGCTAGCTACCTCTCTCCACCGATGGCAGGTACTTACAGGGGCTGGCTTGCATCCAAGATGGGCAAGCCTATGCAGTAGTAGTCTTGCTTGTGGGTCACTGCAGACAATGACAGTGTTGCCTACCAAGCAGACCTGCTGAGTGAGCTCGACTTATAGCAAAAAAGTTGTCTCAAGCTCATCCGGGTGTCCACGAGTGGAGCCTGGGCCAGCACTAGTATGGGGGAAACCCAGAAGGCGAGTATGGCAGCCCGCCAACCCCCGCAGACAGCCAGGGGAACCGGGCGGCCACAGTCGCGGTCTGCTGTTGGGCCTGATCTGAGGATGGTCATAAAGGCCAAGCAAGCAAAGACGAGCGGTCCTGAGGGGCTGCGGAGGGATGTATCCGGGGACATGAGGTTGTTAAAAAGCCCCCAGTGCTACTGTAGGGCCTCCCCTAGCCAAAGTGGTCCCCAAGTTTTCGTGTTCCCTGGTCAGCAAGCTGTCACAGGGCAACGGAAATCTGATGCTTCTCTCCAATAGAATGTGGAATAGCTAACGTCACTAGAAGACCATCGGGCAGCGTGCAAGCTACGGCCAAATGTGTCTCCATGGGTTCTGTCTACCATAGAAAGGGTTACCGGGTCCAGTTATAGCTAGACCCCCCCCCGTTCACAGGTGTGCTCACCACAGAAGTCAGCACAGACCAGAGCCCGACGTTAGCGCAGGAAGTAAGCTCCCTTTTGGACAAGGGGGTCCTGAAACATGTACCCCGTTCCCTCAGGGAGAGAGGTTTACAGCCTTTATTTCCTGTTCCGCAAAAAAGTGGGAATATGCGGCCAAGTTTAGATCTGCATCATCTGAACCGTACTCTTCGGACATACAGGTTCAGAGGCTGATGTTCAAACGTATCGTGCCACAGATCCAGTTCGAGAACTGGTTTGTGGCGATAGGTCTAAAAGGTGCATCGTTCCTTAGATTTTGTATTTATGGCTTTATCCCTCACACCTTCGCAAAAAGTGCATGGGTGATAATTGCGCTCCATTGGGACTCCAGGGCATCTGTGTACCAAGCTACCTGGACGACTGGTTAATTCTAGCACGATCCAGGGAGCTGGCGGTTCAACATTGAGATGTTGTTCTCGCCACGTGAAGAACTGGGGGCTCAGGTTGAATCTCAGAAAAGTTGGTTTCTCCGGTGCAGTTGGGGGATTTTTTTAGGGGTTATAGGATTCTACTACGATGTGGGCGTTTCTATCCCCAACAGGCGTAGTGTCAATCCTATCAACACTGAGCTAGATAAAGCTGTATCTTGGGAGCCTGGGGTGGAATCCACACATGTGGCTGAGGTCACATCTGTATGCTGCCCCCATTATTGTTCCCACTAGCTCTAGCGAGAGTTCGCCAAGATAGCCTGCTAATAGCACCTTTTTGGCAGCTCGAACATGGTTCTGAGAGATAATATCTCTGCGAGATGGCACTCCTTGGGAGATTCCCGTCCGCAGGGATTCACTGTGGACCCAGTAACTGCGCAATAGCTACAGTCCTGGGGCTCCTACAATAACATTTCTCAGCGGGGTGAGCTCTTCCTACAATCAGGGTTATGTGGCCGCCATTTCGGCCAGCCACGCCCTGTTGAGGGAGCCTCTGTGGGGCAACGTCCTCTAACTTCGAGGTTCGTGCGTTGTCTCAGATGGCTGAGGCCCATCTGCAGGCCGCGCATACCTTCCTGGGACCTTCTATGGCCCTCGAAGGTCTGTCGGCTGCCCCATTCGAGCCCCTAAAGCGGATCTACTGTCTCAGGCCGGAGGGCTGATTTATCACGCTCGGCCAGAACTCGGCAACTGTGGGTCTGGTCCCTGAGGGGCACCAGCTCATAGATTCGGGTCTCACAACTGAGATTGTTGAAACCATGTTAAAAGCTAGAGCACCATCCACAAGGAAAGCGTACGCACTCAAGTGTCAGCTTTTTGTCTTGTGGCATGAGGGACGTCACCTAGACCCAGTGAACTGCGCAATTGCTACAGTCCTGGAGTTCTTACAGAACGTTCTCAGCGGGCTGGGCTCCGTCTTCTATCAGGGTACTTGGCCGCCGTTTCGGCCAGCCATGACCCTGTTGATGGAGCCTCTGTGGGGCAACATCCTCTACCTTTGAGGTTCATGCGTGGCGTCAGACGGCTGCGGCCCATCTGCAGGCCATGCATACCTTCCTGGGACCTTCTATGGTCCTGGAAGGTCTGTCGGCTGCCCCATTCGAGCCCCTGGAGTGGATCCCATCCAGAAGGAAATCAAATGCACTCAGGTGTCAGCTTTTGTCTTGTGGCTTGAGGGACGTCACCTAGACCCAGAGAACTGCGCAATTGCTACAGTCCTGGAGTTCTTACAGAACGTTTCTCAGCGGGCTGGGCTCCTTCTACAATCAGGGTTACTGGGCCGCCGCTTCGGCCAGCCATGCCCCTGTTGATGGAGCCTCCGTGGGGCAACATCTTCTAACCTTAAGGTTCGTACGTGGTCAGGACGGCGCGGCCCATCTGCAGGCGCGCATACCTTCCTGGGACCTCCTGGGGTCCTGGAAGGTCTGTCATGTGCCCCATTTGAGTCCTTAGGGACCTACGCCCGCCTCAAAACGCGCGCGCAGGGTTGATTTATCATCCTTGGCAAGAACTAAGGAAGCTGTGGGTCTGGCCCCTGAGGGGCGCCAGCTAGTAGATTCTGGTCGCACGACTGAGGTGGTAGTGACCATGTTTCTACAATAACATTTCTCAGCGGGGTGACTCCTTCTACAATCAGGGTTATGTGGCCGCCATTTCGGCCAGCCACGCCCCTGTTGGGTGAGCCTCTGTGGGGCAGCATCCTCTAACTGCGAGGTTCATGCGTGGTGTCAGATGGCTGAGGCCTATTGCAGGCTGTGCATACCTTCCTGGGACATTCTGTGGTCCTGGAAGGTCTGGCAGCTGCCCCTTCGAGCCTCCTAGAGTGGATCCCACCTACAAGGAAATTGTGCGCGCTAGTGGCACCTTTTTGTCTGGTGGTGTGAGGAACGTCAGCTATACCCAGTGAACTGCGCAATCGCTACAGTCCTGGAGTTCTGACAAGAACGTTTTCAGCAGGTTGGCTCCTTCTACTATCGGGGTTACGGGTGCGCCGCGTTTCGGCCAGCCCTGCCCCTGTCGATGGAGCCTCTGTGGGGCAACATCCGCTAACTTCGAGGTTCATGTGTGGTGTCAGACGGCTGAGGCCCATCTGCAGGCCATGCATACCTTCCTGGGACCTTGCTGTGGTCTTGGAAGGTCTGTCAGGGACCCCATTTGAGCCCTTAGAGTCAGCCTCTGAGAAGCTTCTGACTCTAAAGGTAGCTCTTTTACAGGCCCTGACATCTCTCAAGCGAGTGGGAGGTCTACAAGCTCTCCCTGTTGCCCCTCCTGCATTGACTTTACCCCTAGATAAGCCAAGTCCTTCCTGTATCCTAGGCCGGATTATATTCCTAAAGTGCCTACATTGGCTGCCCACCCTGTGGTGTTGCAGGCTTTCTCCCCTCCTCTGTCCTCTGACCAGAACAAGAGAGGATGCACACGCTGTGTCCAGTAAGCGCTCTCTGTACCTACGTCCACCGCTCCGGCCAGTGGCGTGTAAGTCAGAGCAGCTACTAGTCTGCTTTGGCAGCGACAGGAAAAGGGATGCTGTGTCAAAGCAGTGCATCTCTACTGGGATTGTCGAAGGCTTTGTCCAAAGGGGTTTCCTTGCAGGATGTGTGTGCGGCTGCAGGGTGGTCTATGCCTCACACGGTCATTTTGTTATGACAGCCTGGATATTCATCCCTCTCCAGGTTCGAGTGTCCTGCACTGACCCTCGGGTTTGGGTATTTTTGAACAGGCCGTACCCTCGGTATGACGGAGTGGGTATTTCCGTTCCCATACTGCTAAATACAACGTCGAAGTTCGCTTTGAAAGGGAACGTCGGGGTTACGCATGTAACCCTGTTTCCTGAGAAGGGAACGAGACGTTGCATAGCGCTGTCATACCGGGGCTGGCCTGTGAATTGCGTCTTCGCTTCAGATAATAGAGGCTGGCGGCGCGGTTCACAGGTGCCATATATATATCATGCGACGCGCTTAATTGCCACGTCACCTGATCATGGCAGGCCTACAAGTAGAGGCATGATTTTACACAAGCTTCAGATACCGGTCACGCGCGCAAGGCGTTCCCATACTGCTAAATGCAACGTCTCGTTCCCTTCTCAGGGAACAGGGTTACATGCGTAACCCCGACGTTTTACTTGGAAAAACACGACGCGTTACTAATACTATGTGGTTTGATAATGAATTAATCAGAAGATAAATATCACATATTATCACATAATCAATAATTACCATTAGCAAGAATTTGATTTGCAAAGAAAATAGGTTAACTTAGTTAATAGCCAATTAACATTAGCAAATTAGTTAAATGTACATAACTGAGTTCATGTCTTCTAGGCAGGCAAAAAAAAGTAGGGCCATGGTTCCTCATCCTCAAGTCCAACATTGGAGCCTGTTGGCTTAACCATATTCAGATGCATACAGATAGATATAGCACTAATTACATTGTGTAACCTGAGAAAGTCACAGCAGCTGATGAACTGACACAATTCTTGATTGTTCTACATTGATGAATTGTAGGAGACACTTTTTTTAGATGTTCACGTATAAATATTCCAAAAATCATATTTAAATATAGTACAGTAAACTAAGCCTTACAGTACATTTAAAAAGTCAAACTAAGTTTTTTTACCCCAGGTCAATGCTAGGCAGCAGTTGCGATGCCATTTCCAGTGCATTGGTTACACAGATCAACTCACCTGAGGGGACAAATATTAGTTATGATTCATCAAAAAAAACCCTGCTGGTATCACCAAGCCTGTTCAAAGTGTTTCTCAAGGTATGGTGTAATAGAAATATGCACACAGAATACAATATATGATTGATTGATTGATTGATTGATTGATTGTTTGAAAGAAAGATTTATTCATCACGATTAGAGTAAAGTCATGTAAATGTTTGCATAAGTCAGACCAAACTAAAAATTCACTTTTAAATAGTGATCTAGAAATTGTCCAACATCTTGATTTTTTTTTTAGGCCTAAAAATGATTTAATTGGTGTTTGTATTTAAAATAAATAAACGATTTGAAATTAACAGGGTAATTTGCAATATGCAGTCACTCATTTCAAATTATACGATTTGAAGCCGATCAATCAAGGTTTGCATTAGTTAGTCTTCTTATGCATAAATTTACATGCAGTCAGGAGAAGGAGTAGGATACAAATTTTTGGGGGATTTAACATGATTTTTGTGAATACCGAATTTTTTGTGTGAACACGCATACAAACACTTTATGAATAAGTCTGTTCATATCCAGCTTGATAAATGAGGCCCAGTGTGTTAATATTAGTGCTTGTACTGTCTATACTGCATGTACATGTGTTTAGGAGAACCCCTTTAAAAAAGCGCCATGGAAATCTTGTGCTGTAGTTGGCAATGGAGGCATCTTAGCCAACAGCAGCTGTGGAAAACAAATCGACTCTGCTGCATATGTCATCAGGTGTGTCCAAGACAAAAATTTATTATAAACTGATTACCCTCACGAGTACCTCAGATTTCTTCAACAGCACAAACTGTTGTGTTTGGAGGGGAAAAAAACTGCATTGTAACACCAAAACCTCATCTTGACTATGAAGCCTGGTGGATGGAGTATAATGGTGTAGGCCAGTGTTTTAGCAGCATGGGATATAAAGTTAGCAATCTATAAGAGTTTCAATTCTAAACAGAATGTAAGGAAATCTGTTTGTGATACAGAATGTGAAAATTTTGAAGTGCAGAAAATAGGGGTGTAAGGCAGTGCCATTATTTGTATCTGTATTTGCTTAGTGCTCAAAATATGTGTGTCTGATTATGGTTTCAGGTTTAACATGGAAGTGGGTGTGGTTTATACCTGAAGTTTTGTGACAAAAAGTCACAAAAAATCAAATTGCAGTGGGGGAAATAAGTATTGAACACATCAACATTTTCTTCAGTAATTATATTTCCAGTGAGGCTATTCACATGAAATTTTACCCAGAAATCGGTATTAACTGACGAAATCCAGAAATATAAAGAATTCACAACATTAAAATCCATAAATGAAGTTATGTGTAATAAAGTGGAATGACATCGGAAAAAATTTTTTGAACACACTAAGAAAAAGCAGTTCTCCAAGGCAAGGTAAGGCTGAAATAAGTAAATTATTACACCTCCTATCTGTGCAAATTAATAAAAGCTGGGTTATCAGCTAGGTTAATAAAAGGCTTTTTGAAACCAAGGTGTCACACAAGAAACATCTCCTGATGGGTAAAAGCAAAGAGTTCTCCCAAGACCTTTGCAACCTTAATGTTTTGAAACATATTGATGAATTCAGACATATTTCAAAACTTCTGAATCCTCCAGTAAGCACTATTAGTTAATAGCCATTATCCACAAGTGAAAGGGGCCATTATCCGCAACATCACTCCGTCATCAACCGGCCACACACAGGAGCTCCTCACAAGATTTCTGAAGGGAGTCAGAAGAATAATCAGAAGAGTAGCCCCAAGAGCCAAGAACCACTCAGGAAGAGCTCCAGGTGCCATCGTCACAGAAAAAACAATAGGCTATCCACTCCACTGCTCACACTCACCCTAAAAACACTACACCAACAGTTAATTTTGGAGGTGGAAGCATCATGGTGTGGGGCTGTTTTTCATCGCATGGCACTGGCTGATATCATGTAATTGAATGAAGAATGAATGGAGCCCTTTACTGGGAGATTCTTGAGAAGAATCTGCTGCCATCAATAAGGATGATGAAGATGAGACATGGGTGTACCTTCCACCAGGACAATGATACAAAGCATACAGTAAAGGAAACTTTCAATTGGTTTCAGGGAAAAAAAATCAAGGTGTTAGAATAGCCGAGTTAATCACCTGACTTGAATCCAATTGAACAAGATTTAAAGACAATATGTTTAGAATGGGCCAAAATACACCTGAATACTGCGGCCAATTCATTTCTTCATACAGGAAGCGTCTTGAAGCTGTCATAACAAATAAAGGCTTCTCCACCAAGTAATTATATATATATATATATATATATATATATATATATATATATATATATATATATATATATATATATATATATATATATATATATATATATATATATAATTTATTTATTTTATTTTTTTTTTTCCTGTGTCATTCCATTTTATTACACATAACTTCATTTGTGGACTTTAATGTTGTGAATTCTTTATATGAGTTAATACCAAAGTCTAGTAATAATTGCATGAGAATAACCTTATTGGAAATATATTTACTGAAGAACATGTTGAAACGTTAATACTTATTTCCCCAACTGTCTAACAACTAGCAATTTGCAGAACATAACCTTGTTCAACTCTTGAACCAGACATCCTTTAGAGCTTTCTGGCAAGCTTTCTTTCTTCTTTCTGTGACAGAGGTAGTAGCAAGCTAAGTATTTCTGCAAGTCAAAATAAGATCCTTTAAGCACCATTAATTTATAATGACCGTATGATTTTCTGAGAAGATTTTATTTTAATAATAATAATAATAGGGGAGTGTACAAAAACTTGTGCAATGACTACATTTATTACATTTAAAATTCATTCAGGTTGTTTTAAAACCAAGTAGTGTATGTCCAACTCATGTAACAATAATGAACTTGATATTTTTTCTGTAACCACGGTTGCCAGGTTCACCAGGTACCTCGTATAATGCCAGCATATTGCAGGTATATACTACAAATCGGAAATGACTTGCTTTCCCCAGAAAGACTAGCTTAATGTAGAAAAGCTAGTTTCATGTCTTTTTGAGTTGTAATTGGGATAGGAATTTGAAACCTAGAAACCCTTCCTTAAAAGTTTAATTACACAAGGTACCTAGACAGCTAAAGCCAGCAAAACAAATCGACTGAATAATCTAAAATGCATGTAATAACAAAGACGACACATCAAATCTCTCCCAAAATCTGATTGTACTTCCTTTCCTTGTTATTTCTCAGGTGTAATCTTCCTCCACTGAGCAATGGACATGAGAGGGACACAGGAAGGAAAACAAATCTTGTTACAGCGAACCCAAGCATGTTATTTCGAAAGTGAGTCTGGGTTATAGAAAGTGTATGTTGTCTGGCATTTGTAGGTTGCATACATCCAAAGAAAGGAGCTCATCAATATACTCTTACAATTACTGGAAGGACATGACCTGATATGTCACTCAGGTTAGAACAATCAAAGTCCACCAGCCTTTGTTTGCTCTCTCTCTCAGGCTGATATCAACATGATGTGCCAACAAATCTTACATTTCTCTCTGGCCTATCCCTGGTGTTAAGACAAAAACAAGAGAACTGCTAATATTACTCATCAGTATAAAATCAAGTCTACCCAGTATAATCGTGTATGTGTTTTTTATGCAAGACTACTTTTACTTTACATGCAATCTGACTCTGCTTACAAACACGATCACTCAGTCAGTGATCACTGTTTTACCGGGTAAGAATAAGCTCCAAACTCTGTACCGTAATTCCAGGAAAGATTACTGCACCTTGGAACGAATGTTCCAAATAATAATGAAAAAAATGATTGCTTATATTGCTGTTAGTCATATTTGTGTGAAGTCTTTAAACTCCCCGCCATATTTCCATACATGCTGTTCCATATTCCAGGAGGTGAGGCCACATAAATATGAATATGAACATGGTAATTCATGTCCACGCATAGAGACTCTCTCTTGCTCTCTCTGTGGTTTCTGAGATGTGGAAGCAGAATTGTGGGTGATCATGGGTGAGGGGGCAAATATTGCAAGAGACTTTTCTCTTTGGTGAATATTTTTATATATTTTTTCTAATTTCATCCAGGAACAACAGACTAACTAGTTAAAAAATGCTGTGGGCACACGCTGTACGTCTGGCACAGGATTCACTTTGCGTTTTAATAAGCATCAGAGAAAAGGGAAGATATGGCAACATCCTCTCAGTGTCCCTCATGAACAGGGCCGTGGTAGTTTTTCTAAAAACGGAAAACCAGCTAGTGAGTCAGAACTTCTCTGTTACCCTGTTAGTCTTGACAGCGACATACACTGTCTTTCAAGAGACAGGTGTTCATGTTTTTAAAGGAGACTATTTTCAACTATTTAGACTATTTTATATAATTCAGGTGCATGCATGAGGGTAAATAATATATGCTGTATGGGAACACGGGGGACATGCCGTGCTTTGAATGTAACAGGTTTTTCCATGTAAAAGCTGCATATAAATTCAGAGCAGAAGCTGATATGCCTGTTTAACAGCTGATAAGTTGTTGGCTGTTAATGAATCGTTAATGACTGGTTGTCAACATGGTAGGTGTTACAACCTGCACAACATATTTCATTGTTTTGCTTGCTCAAACCACAACACACTCAAATATTCTCAGCTCATTAACAAATACTTCATGAGAGAACCTTGGGTATGCAGATCCTTATTTCTCTCTCTGATGCGTTGCAGGTACCATGGGATACGTAAGAACCAGCAGTCATTTGTGGACGATATGCAGTTGTATGGGAATGCTCTACTATTGCTGCCTGCCTTCTCATTTCAGTTCTGCACAGGTGTGTCCCTCCGTGCACTCTACTCACTGAAAGACCTAAGCAACACCCATCCACGGGCCGTTTTCTTTAACCCAATGTACTTGAAAAGACTCGCAGGCTTTTGGCGTGGCCATGGAATTCGGGCAGCACGCCTCAGCTCTGGTATCATGATGGTCAGCATGGCTCTGGAACTCTGCAACAATGTACATCTGTATGGCTTCTGGCCCTTTGAAACACACCCGTACACCGGCCAGAAACTCAGCAATCACTATTATGATAACCAACCAGTAAACAAGAGAATGCATAAGATGCCAGCTGAGTTTAAAGCCTTGCTGGATCTCCATTACAATGGTGTGATCCATCTGCACCTAGGGGAGTGCACAAATTAAATTAATGTGGCGTGCTCTCTAGTGCCCTGTGATGGACTTGCACCCTGTCCAGGGTGTACCCCGCCTTGTGCCCAATGTCTCCTGGGATAGGCTCCAGGTTCCCCATAACCCTGAAAAGGAGTAAGCGGTTGATGGATGGATGAATGGATGGCGTGCCCTCTATTAAACAGCTCCTCAATTGTACCAAAAAGTCACGTAATTTATCAAATTGATTCAATTTACAAGAATAGAACATTTAATTAGTTAACAAATGCTAGAGCAGGTACTTCTTAGTATAATGTATAGATTCAGGGGTTTATAGCTTCTTTTCCCATTAAAAGCATTTTTCCAGGAGAGCAAACATTTATCTACTCTGAAATGATCACACTGTGCAAGCCTTGTAGTTTTAATCTACTGAGCATTTCCAGTCAGAAGAAAGCAGCAGAAGTAGTAATTGTTTATGTTTGTTTTGTTTGGGGGGTAGTTGGTGGTAGATATGGGAATGATGAAAAGATGTTGTTTTGACATGGGTTTAAGGTGCGTAATGCCTTTTTCTACCTATGTGGTGACGGTATATTGTTAAGGTGTCTATCCATTATTCTGGTCAAAAGTTAACCACTGCACTCACAAAAATGGGTCTGCAATTGAATTTTTGTATAGTTTTAGCAGATTGAAATATCCACATTTCCACCAAAGGTGTGAATGTGGAGGACTACAATTATCTGGAAAATTAATTTGGACTGTCACGCCACGGCCGCCAGAGGCCGCTGTGGCGCTTCATTTCGAAGGACTTTGGGTTGAGCGCGCACTTCCGGGTTAAGGTAGCTAGCTTAACCACCGTGATCTAGCACAGGTGTTTCGTGCCAGATCTAGTTATGTTGGCTATTTAAGCGCCGGGTTTTCAGAGCCATGAAGGTGCTCTCCACTACAGACACTGAACTATACTTGAAATTTAGTGCACTGTAAATTGAAGGTTCACTAGTCAATAAATTATCCTATTATCTTATTTCAGCTCTATGCAGAGACTTTTGACAGGGTTTTCCTTTCTGAAACAGTTTTAGAGCAGTCATTGCTGTATAAAACATTTGCTAGTATGTTACTGACTACTAAAGAAGGCCTATATACATACTGTGGAACAGGGCTAGGACTTGTTAGAATGAATATGTTCTTATGAAAGTAATGTTGACTGTAGTTTTAGACAAATTCCTTTTTGGGGGGCTCTGCATTTATAGTGAACACAGTTCCTTATTACTGCTAGACACCAATACTACCTAGACACAAGTACACTACAGCATGAATTATATATTTAGAGAATGAATGTAATGTGCTTGATTTTTCCTTTATGTAGTCTTTAATGAACCTGATGCACACAAATGCACACAAATGTATACCAATTCAAACAAGCAATTGTGATGTCATTGGATTGGTTGTAAAGTTTTATAACTACTTATTAATGCCAAACTCAACTTTTAACTTTAATGTACTTTAACTTGTCATAAAAATGGGGTCAATTGATACCATGTTGCCTTAAATATGTCACCACTTCCATTACTCTGTAAACTGTGCCATTTATCATATTTCCACAGATATGTCGAGTGATGAATCCTATCTCAGGTACAAGACATTATGCTGTTGTCCTGATATCCAGACTGTCTGTGCATTATACTATTACCTAAAGCTTATAAATGTGAACGCACATATTTATTAGCAAGAAAATGTTTATTTGTAAAGTTGAAACCTGTCTCTGAAGAAAAAAAAAAACCTCATGTGCCTTAAAGTAAATATATGTTACCATTCACACATCCCTAAACATCTCCCATCCCAGTGCAGACCCACACTAAACCATGCCCATGTAACCCAGCCAAGGTTATACGAATTATATAATTATACTGGAAATTATTTAATTTGACAAGTAGGGCAATATTCTGATTATTCTGATTACTTTATTATTATTCTTTCTTATTGTATTTTGGTTTATCTGTATTTTTTGTTATTATGGTCTTGATGCTGTTTATTGAGATTTGAGCCAATAGGAAGGCAAGGGGGAGCAGAAATCCCGCCTGTAATATTTCTTTCAGCTGAAGCCTGTTTTTTTTTCTTTTTCAATTGAGCCATGTAGCTGTCGCAATGTTGCAGAACTGTCTGTTGAATTTTTTAGGGATTTTTAAAAATTAATTATTTAATTAATTATTTTAAATAGAACCTTCTCATACACATATTCAAACTCTTTATTCTTATACATTCTAGAAGGAACTCTGGCAGCAATTATAGCCGTGACTCTTCTTGATTGTGAAACTTGTGCTATGTATTGTTTTGTGTAGCATGGTGGACGATTTAATAGGCTCCTATCCCTTGAAACCAATAACACATTTTATAAAGTGTAAAGAATGTAGATTCTCAAACTTCAAAACTGTGATGAATAATTAATGCAATTCAATATGTTAATTTCTGTGACAACTCAAGAAAACCAGGGCTTCTAAGGAGATAAAAAAAAAGCTTAGTAACAATAAAGCTTAGTAACAATGCAGCCACCAACTGTTTATTGGCATTGCCATCAACTGCCTAATATATGAGTAACAGCTCAGGACAAAATGTTGCCAAGATAATTTGCTCTGACTGACCCTTTGGGTCTGCAAGACTTATTCAACGAATTGACATGCAAACCCAGTGCTGTTTCCCACAGCCAAGAAGCAATGAAGGGAAAGGGGAAAGAGTTCTGGGAGGCGGGGGATTGCCATTGTCTGGTTGGTTTATGGTCAGAGCCTGACACGAGGGGGGGAGAAGTCCCCCTCCCGACAAAAGGTGTTTATGTTAATGAGTTTGGTTTTTGGTGGGGTGAAATATGTCTGAAAAGAAATAATGTTTTTAATATGGGGATATGTTTAAATATATTATATAAGTTTAAAAATATCCAAACTATTTGTATTTCTCAGTGCAGCAAATATCTAGCACGTATTCATCAACTTTTTGCACAAAATTTCAAATTAAAAAAAGGGACAGACTGCAATGAACATTTTATATATATATATATATATATATATATATATATATATATATATATACACACACACAGTGAGGGAAAGAAGTATTTGATCTCCTGCTGATTTTGTACGTTTGCCCACTGACAAAGAAATGATAAGTCTATAATTTAATGGTAGATTTATTTGAACTGTGAGAGACAGAATAACAACAAAAAAAATCCAGAAAAACGCATGTCAAAAATGTTATAAATTGTTTTGCATTTTAATGAGGGAAATAAGTATTTGACCCCTCTGCAAAACATGACTTAGTACTTGTTGGCAAAACCCTTGTTGGCAATCACAGAGGTCAGACGTTTCTTGTAGTTGGCCACCAGGTTTGGACACATCTCAGGAGGGATTTTGTCCCACTCCTCTTTGCAGATCTTCTCCAAGTCATTAAGGTTTCGAGGCTGACATTTGGCAACTCAAACCTTCAGCTCCCTCCACAGATTTTCTATGGGATTAGGGTCTAGAGACTGGCTAGGCCACTCCAGGACCTTAATGTGCTTCTTCTTGAGCCACTCCTTTGTTGCCTTGGTCATGTGTTTTGGGTCATTGTCATGCTGGAATACCCATTCACAACCCATTTTCAATGCCCTTGCTGAGGGAAGGAGGTTCTCACCCAAGATTTGACGGTACATAGCAGAAAAACACCCCCAAAGCATAATGTTTCCACCTCCATGTTTGATGGTGGGGATAGTATTCTTGGGGTCATAGGCAACATTCTTCCTCCTCCTCCAAACATGGCCAGTTGAGTTGATGCCAAAGAGCTCCATTTTGGTCTCATCTAACCACAACACTTTCAAACCACAAACTTCAGACAGGCATGTATATGTGCTTTCTTGAGCAGGGGGACCTTGCGGGCACTGCAGGATTTCAGTCCTTCACGGCGTAGTGTGTTACCAATTGTTTTTTTGGTGACTATGGTCCCAGCTGCCTTGAGATCATTGACAAGATCCTCCCGTGTAGTTCTGGGCTGATTCCTCACTGTTCTCATGATCATTGCAACTCCCGACAGGTGAGATCTTGCATGGAGCCCCAGGCCGAGGGAGATTGACAGTTCTTTTGTGTTTCTTCCATTTGCGAATAATCGCACCAACTGTTCTCACCTTCTCACCAAGCTGCTTGGCAATGGTCTTGTAGCCCATTCCAGACTTGTGTAGGTCTACAATCTTGTCCCTGACATCCTTGGAGAGCTGTTTGGTCTTGGCCAGGGTGGAGAGTTTGGAATCTGAATGATTGATTGCTTCTGTGGACATGCTTCTTTTATACAGGTAACAAGCTCAGATTATGAGCACTCCCTTTAAGAGTGTATAAAAGACACCTGGGATGCACAGTGGAGAGTAGGACAGAACTGTACAAAGAAGTAACAGAGAGGGGGGGAACGCTTGAGACAAAACGCGCAGTGTATGAAAAGAAATTAGATGGGTGTTACAGGAAGAACAAAAGGAATAAAGAAAGGCAAGAGGGACTTTGACACTTTTAGTGTATGCATACTAATGAGCGAGTACACACACCTGTGTGTTGAGATAGACAAAGTGACAGCACAGATATGAAGGTTGTAATAAGGCTACTGTCCATCTTCTTTTTCATCTCCTTCAGCAGCATGCTTATTTGGCACTATTTTATACACAGGTGAGTGTTTGATCTGGATGTCTTTTAAACTTCTAAGATTAAATAAAAATCACAACACACACACACATGCACACACACAAAACGGTTAAATTATATCAACACAGTAAACTAAATAAAAAATCTGACCTTGAATTATTGAACTTACAAAAATCTCAGCTATGTGAATTTGTCTTAGTCTATTATTTGTACTTTTTAAACTTTTCAAGTTTCTATTAAGCATGTTAGTTTTGACTAGCCTATCGAACCAATTTAAATTGTGTCATGTTATTTATGTTTTCATTTTATGTTCTTATGCATTCATTCTGTCACATATTTTCTGCCATGCTGCTGTTTTATAGTCATTGTATAAGTTATAATTTTATAAGTCATTGGTCAGCTGGGGTGGGGGGCTTGGGAGCTCTCTCATTGGCTACCAAATGACTACATCTTGCTTGTTTAACATGTTCATTTACATGAGCATTACTCGATTTGAATTAGTGGGAATAAGGGTCTTAATTTCATTGATGACATGAATATCATGAACTTTGTTTGGATTCTGCCTTAAATTGAAAATAAATTGCACATAAATGTTGTCAATGGATTAGACTGGAGCAAGCTGCTTAACCCTCGTATTATGTTGAAAAAATTGCAGCCGCTCTCTATTGCACTAAAATCTTCCTCCTTGTTTAAAGGAATGGTTCGATATGGTGTAGAATACAAATTGTCGCTATATGCTGATGATTTGTTATTGTATGTAACTGATCCTACCGCCTCTATGCCTTCTGTCTTGGATGTTCTGGAGTCTTTTGGTGTTGTCTCTGGTTATAAACTAAATTTAGATAAAAGCGACTGTTTTCCTGTTAATACTCCAGCTCTGTCTCTCCAACAGTCAGATCTACTGTTTCGATTTAGTCAGTCAGGTTTTAAATACCTAGGTATCAACGTGACACGTTCTCTATCTAATCTTCTATCAGCTAACTTTACTCCCCTTATCTCAAAGGTTAAATCTAACATTCAGAGTTGGTGTAACTTACTACTTTCCCTAATTGGGAAGATCAACGCCGTCAAAATGAATATTTTACAGAAGTTTCTTTTCTTGTTCCAACAAGTTCCTCTTTCTCTCCCAAAATCATTCTTTGATTCATTGGATAAGATAATTAGGACATTTATTTGGGGAGGGAAGCCACCAAGGGTTAGTAAATCTTTATTGCAGAAATGTAAGGACTTGCATTACCCAATTTTCAATTCTATTACTGGGCTGCACACATCCATAAACTTTATTACTGGGTTCAATCTCCTGGATCTTCTTGGTCTAAATTGGAATGATGATCTTGTAGAGAATCCTCTTTACCTGCTCTACTTTACACCTCTTTAGCTACAAAACTTTCCCAATATACTGATAACCCTGTTGTCCTCAGCACACTTAGGACTTGGTATCAATTTAGATGACATTTTAAATTTGTAGGTGCATCCTCTCTGTGTCCTTTAGTGAACAACCATCTATTTCCCCGATCGTGTATGGACTCCTCATTTTCAGTGTGGTATGACAAGGGTATTAAACAAGTTAGAAATTTGTATTCTGATGGTGTGTTTGATAGCTTTGCCAATTTGGCATCCACTTACGATCTCCCCTTGACACATTTCTGTTGGTACTTTCAAATACGGAATTTCATTTCTAGATGTTTTCCTGATTTCCCTTCTGCTCCTTCAGAACAGGCCTGGGAAGACCTGTTTTCAAATAACCCGCATCAGAGAGGAATGATTTCTAAGATTTACGATTTTATTTTGACGCAAGGTAGTGGGTCGAGTAATAAAATTAGGAATGCGTGGGAAACGGAATTAGGAGTACAAATAAGTGAGGAGTGTTGGGAACATGCTATAGGGAGGGTACTCCTATAGTCGAGATTGTCTGTGATGTATCGGGATGTTGAGGACAAGTGCGATAAATGCCATGGCTCTCCCTGTCATCTTGGCCATATGTTTTTCTTCTGCCCTGAACTCCATGGTTTTTGGTCTGGCTTTTTTACCATCATGTCCACTATTCTCAGGGCAGATCTAAAGCCTTGTCCACTGATTGCGATATTTGGGATCCCTCAAGCTGCAATTCCTTTGAGTTCGATACAAAAGGATGTTATTGCTTTCACATCCCTTATAGCTAGACGTTCCCTACTGTTACATTGGAAGTCTGCTAAATATCCATCTATCTCTCAGTGGATAAAGGACGTGATGTTTTTCTGAAACTCGAGAAAATAAGATATACGATGAATGGATGTACAGATAAGTTTTTTCATAAATGGCATACATTTATTGCCTACTTTGTGGAGTTACAGACACTACCCACTTAAAGGTTGGTGCCTGTTGTTGAATTTTATAATATGTCTATAACCAGGGACAGTTAATGGGTAGCCATGATGAGCCGGAGGGGTTCAATTTTGTTTTTCTTTGTATAAAAAGAAAAAAAAAATTCTGTGAATATTTACTGCCGGTGCTCATTTAGTATTTTTGGGAAATGGTGGGAACGACAGAACAGAAAAGGCAATTTAGATAGGCTTAGCAGTTCAACAGAAATGTTCATCAGAAATGTTTAATAAAAAAGAAATGTAGAAATGTTTTGCGGAAATGTATAGCAGAAATGTTTAGCAGAACTGGTTTAGCAAAAATTGTTCAGTAGAAATGTAGAAATGTTCTGTAGAAATGTTCATCAGAAGTGTTCAGCAGAAATGTTCAATAAAAATGAAACATTAAAAAAAAGAGCTAGCAGGTTGGTAGCAGGTAGACTATTTTAAAAGGCAGACTTTGTCAGAAGTCATACTTTGCTTATGCTTTGGTAAAGAAAACACCCATCAAATATTTTGATATTTTCAATAAAGTGAAAAATATTGTGATCATATCGGCCACCTCTACCTTGTATCTTCTGATAATTGCTTTTCTCATACAAGATGTGCTGTTCTAGATAGATCTTAAAAGTGTTTTTATGTCATGATACATGTATTTATGTATCATGTATGAAAGCTGTAATGTGTCAGCCAGCTGACAATAAGCAGTACAAACAAGACTATTGAAAAAGAAAAAGAGTTTGCAAACTTGTTGTAACTAGATGTATTATGATCGTAGTCCAAGTCTATTTGTATTTTTTCTAGTTTCATACTTTGTCACACTACCCCTGTCCTTGCATCCAGCAGTTTTCAAGAGTTATGCCTACACCTACAGAGATGATTAGTAGATTTCACCCAACTGGTTTCTTGTAATCCTACAATCATTATGATGACAAACATTCAGATCACATTAGTCTAAAGCGTTTAGGTTTTAATAATATTATGTACCAATGTACTGTATTACCCTGAAATTCATGTTTTGTGTCGCATGGCAGGCAATCTAACATGCCAATATCACTTTAAGCATTACTACTAAGTTTCAGTTGATGATGAAACTATGGTTATCATTCTGTGAAGTTTTAAGACACCTATTAAAATCCTATGCACATGAAAAACAGAGTGTTGTTTCCAGCAGCCAAGAAGCAGTGAATGGGAAAGCACCATTGTCTGGTTGGTTATGTGTGTGGTGTGTTTTTGGTTCTTAGCCAGGTCTGTTTGTAATTCAAATTATTCTATTATGCAATCAAAAGTTCTAATAATGTCATGTATTCACAGCAACTGAAGCATATTCGACTGGCAGTCAGATTTTTATATTTGTAATGATGCATGGAGACCATAGATTTTACATTTTAATACCTTTTTGGAAAAGAGCCAGGTCAGTCACGCCTATAGTGCCAATAGGGATAAAACCTGCTGTACTGAAATAAATTCTGCATTTAAATGAGAAAATTCTATGGCTGCTTCCACCAGCACAAAAGAGATTGTAACAAACAACTTGTGCAAAGATACACACATAGTTTGGTGTTGGAAATAAAGTTAGTCGCTCATTAAATGGTAACCACCATAAACCCTCCATTAAGAAAAACAAAAGTGAAAAAAAAAATCTTTTATCTGTCATTACCCACCTGTTTAATTAAGCTTTTTCAGCTGGCATGAAATGCTTCATTTTGTGTGGTAGGCAGTGACAGTACAAACCAATTTTCCTAATAAGTTTTGTTGGTACGTTACCAAAACAATTAATAAAAAGTATGCTAGTAATGGCTTTGTACACTTATTAAAAGATTAGTGTAACGGCACGGGACTTTGGACTTAGGAAGTAGGTACAGGAGAGAGTCTTTATTGTACACGTAACTCAATAAACAAAGAAAGCGCCGTCTTCACAGGAAAACGAGAGACTGGAATCGTGGCATGAAAAAAAAAAAAAAAATACTGTAGTTTGCTACCGATGTTCAAACAAACACATAATACACCAGACTTTGGGTTACCAACCATGCGAACCATACAAAATATAATACTGAGCGTAGTGCTTAGTAACCGAGGGGTTAATATAGTGAACATAATCAAACCAAAACCATGGACTCCTGGGGTAAATTAAAGACACTTATACTAAACTAAATGCTCAAGCAGGAAGCGAGCGAACCAAAACAAAGTCACGTGAACGCTCAGAAGCCATGCTGCAGTACCATCTGCTGGCCGCAGTGTAACAGAATCCCTCTCCAAAAGCGCTCCTCCCGGAGGGCCAAAAAAAACCCTCCAACGGGGGTCCTGGGCCCCTGTGCAAGCTGTCACTCGCTGCCATGGAAAACGAGGCAGCTTCCGTCGGGCAGCAGATGGGCGGAGCAACACCCCCACCGGGGTTGAAGGTCAAGGCACTGGAAGGCTGGGCGGCATCCCTGGTGGGACTGGAAGGCTGGGCAGCGTCCCCAGTTGAGCTGGAGCTCAGGACAGCCTCCTCAGCCGGGCAGCACAGCCTCCTCAGCTTTACTGAACTGCAGGACAGCTTCCTCGGCTGTGCAGGGCAGCAGGAGGACCTCTTCAGCTGGGCTGGACAGCAGGACACCTTCCTCGACTGTGCAGGGCAGCAGGAGGACCTCCTCAGCCGGGCTCAACAGCAGGACAGCCTCCTCGGCTGTGCAGGGCAGCAGGACGATCTCCTCAGCTGGGCTGGACAGCAGGACAGCTTCCTTGGCCGTGCTGTGCAGTGGGACGACCTGCTGAGATGGGCTGGACAGCAAGACAGCCTCTTCAGCTGTGCAGGGTAGCGGGACGACCTCCTTAGCTGGGTTGGACAGCAGGACAGCTTCCTCAGCTGTGCAGGGCAGCAGGACTGGAGGTGGAGCGCTGTTCAGTGCTACGCAACGGGGTCGGGGAGGGGGGGGGGTGCACTTCCAGGTTGCGGAGTATCTGATCCACCTCATCCTGCCATATCTTCATCTGGAGCTCCTCCTGCTGTAATTTTTGCTCCACCTGCTGCTTCCACTGCCACATGTAGAACTCGGGAAATCCCAGTAATAAATCTTCTTTTTTTTGACCAGGCAATCTCCTGCTATTTCCCTGTTTAGGCTCAGTATTCTGTAATGGCACGGGACTTTCGAGTTTTTATTGTACATGCAACTCAATAAACAAAGAAAACACAGTCTTCACAGGAAAACGAGAAACTGGAATCGTGGCATGAAACGAGAGCAGGACATGAAATAAGACTGCATAGCCAGCTGCCGCATTCACTACTGTGTTCAAATATGAACACTAAATACACGAGACATTGGGTTACCAACCATGCGAACCATACAAAATATACAAACTATAATACAGAGCGTAGTGCTTAGTAGCCGAGGGGTTAATATAGTGAACATAATCAAACCAAAACTATGGACACCTGGGACAAATTAAAGACACTTAAACTAAACTAAATGCTCAAGCAGGAAGCGAACGAACCAAAACAAAGTCACGTGACCACTCCGAAGCCATGCCGCAGTGCCATGTGCTGGCCGTGGTGTAACAATTAGACCAAAGAGAGTTTATCAAGCTAATCTGATATCTCTGGTTGTTTTATAGCATGAATCAATAGCTATCCTTAGAGATAGCTAGATTAGAGCTAGTTAGAGAACCAAAAATACTCATGGGTTTGTTATATGGAAACTCCAGGACTATTCTAAAATGAAACATGCAGTGGGGGAAATAAGTAATGAACGCTGTTACGATCTTATTTCATGTCCTGCTCTTGTTTCATGCCTCGATTCCAGTTTCCTGTTTTCCTGTAAAGACCGCGTTGCCTGCACATGGTTTGTGTTTTGAGTTCTTTAATAAAGATTTTGACCTACATCTGCATCCGCTTACAGTCCCGTTCCGTAACAAATGCATCAACATTTTTTTCATTAAATATGTTTCCAATGAGGTTATTCACATGAAATTTTCAACAGACATCAGCATTAACTCAAGAAATCTGGAAATATTAAGAATTCACAACATTAAACTCCTTAAATAAAGTTATGAGTTCACAGTTTATGAGTATTTGTGTTTATCCTCTGTGTGCTTGCCTTTAATAAAGCATTCATTTAAAGTCCATTAAGATCGTAGGGTAGCAGTTAAAAACTTCCACAAAGATTTAAAAAAAAAAAACTATGTTACATAAAGGTGTGCATGAATTATTGGCACCCTTTTAGTCAATACTATATTTTACCTACAATTATTAAGATAACAGCTCTGAGTCGTCTCAAAAAATAGCTGATGAGGTTGGAGAATACATTGCAAGGGATCTGAGACCATTCCTCCATACTGAATCTCTACAGATCCTTCAAGTTTTCAAATTTCAATGTCCATGCTGTGGACTCTTCTTTTCAGTTCACCCTACAGGATTTCTATCTGTTTCAATTCAGGGGACTGGAATGGTCATGGTTTTGGATCATTGTCCTGTTGGAAGATCCAAACACTGCCCATTTTAACCGTTCTGACAGAAGCAGTCAGGTTATAATATCTGTTGATTTTTAAGTCCATGATGCCATGTATCCTAGCAAAATATCCAGGTCCTCTGGCAGAAACATTAAAGTGCCACCACCATATTTAACCGTGGACATGTGGTACTTTTCCATATGGCTACCTCTCTGTGTGCACCAAAACCACCTCCGGTTTATTGCCAAAAAGCTCTACTTTGGTTTTATCTGAACATAGAACCCGATCCCATTTGAAGTTCCAGTAGTGTCTATCAAACTGAAGATGCTTGACTTTGTTTTTGGATGAGAGTAGAGGCTTTTATCTTGAAACCCTTCCAAACAACTTGTGGTGATGTAGGTGAATATAGATTGTAGTTTTTGAGACTTATTGACCCCAAGACACAACTAACTTCTGCAATTCTCCAGCTGTGATCCTTGGAGATTTTTTGGCCACTTGAACCATCCTCTTCACAGTGCATTGAGACAATATAGACACATGTCCAATTGCATGTTGATTCATAACATTTCCAGTTCCATCGAAGCTCCTTTGTCTTACCCATTGTTATGAATGACTAAGGGAATTTGGCCTATGTGTTACCTCATATTTATACCCCTGTGAAACAGGAAGTCTTGGTAGAACAATTTCATGTTCCTAGTAACCCAGGTGTACTAAATCAAATTAAAATATCAGTGGGAATATACTTCAAATATTTTTTCTCATATGAATTTATAATTGATTGCAACTGTTTGATAACCATCAGAGCAGAGTATTTTTCTGAATTTCTTTTAAAAAAGATAAAAAATGTAAACAATAAATAAAATTTTTCACAACTTTCTTTACTCATATTTATCAAGGGTGCCAAAATTAGTGGAGGGCATTGAACACTACATCACACACATATGTTATACAAAACATTCTTGAACACTCATTTTAGCATTTTTGTTTAAAGCTCTAACCAATAAAATAAACAGAGAAATGTAATATTTAATAAATTGAGAAAATATTTCTGCCAGGCAGAAAAGTAAAATATGCATAACCTATTGTTTCTTTAGTTGTAATTAATTAACATAATTGCAAAAAAAAATCTTTATTTTATTTTGTCTAATTTTTGCATAAAATATTGTTTATTTATTTGCCCATTTTAACTTACAATCTCAAATATTTCAATTATTATAGTGAAAATTATTGCCTCAAAATTTTAACAGATAATGAGCTGACATTGCACAATATAAATCTTATCTATCTTAGTAAAATCTAATGCATAACTCAAAGCTGTTTAGCAGGGAAGTCTAATTACCTAGATTTGTAAGTATGTAACTAACTGGTACTATGAGAGCTAATAGAACAAAGCTGTGTAAATGATGTGCCAAATGATGAATTCATACTTAGACTTCACAATACCTGATATTCCTGTTAAGCAAGCATGTTCTCTATATGCCATCCAGCAGACAAATCTCCAATGAGCTACATGACTCTCATTCCTTGTGTAAATAAAAGGTAGAGCCAAGAGATTGATCTCTTACTCTCTAGATGGGATCAAAGATCATAGTTAATAGCACCTATTAACTATTCACAAATGATTTTTTAAATGAAAAATCCAAATGTAATTCTGAATTTTGAGATAATACGTGAAAAAAAAGAAATTAAAATTAAATTAATTCAGCACTTGTAGCACACACAATACTTGCAATTTTCTAGGAGTCTTATTTTTGTTCCTGGTATGCCTCAGAGTGATTCTTTGTCTGTCTCTTCACAGTGATGCAGCTGCCAGTGATCCAAACAATGTTAAAAAAAATCCTGCACACATAAAATGAGAATACAACACGACTCATAGAAACATCTCACCAATTGCTATTATACAGAATCCTTAGAACTGAAAATCCACAGAAGCTAGTGTTAGTGTCATATACAGTGGGGGAATTTTTTTTTTTTTTCAGTAAATAAATTTTCAATGATGCTATTCATATGAGCAGGGATGTGCAGAAGGGGTCACCAGAAAGTCAGAAAATGTTCCTATTTATTTGTCTGCAGTCAGATAGTCTCGTTGTCATGACACATTCGCGTTGAGTCTTTTATATGCTTATTGCTAGTCGTTTTCAAATGATTGAGAGGGAATGTGTTGGTAAGTTCTAGCTACTCAAGTTTGTTCCATTTCCAGACATGCAAATATCATTGTTATATTATATGTAATATTATATAGTTAGTAAAGACACCATGCCAAACAGACAGAGATGGCAGAATATTAAATAAAAACAGAAGAAGGAGGCAGCAAAAGGGACAACTTCTTTATCAACATGGGTGAGAAATGGTGAGCTAAAATGAGACACATATTTCCAAAGATAGTTGCAACAGATAGTTGCAAAAAAGTAATCATATCTTTACAAAGAGTGATAGTCGGTGTTACATGGTGTTCTGTTCGCCCATACACCGATTACCCTTGCCCCCCTTGTGGTTTAGCTTTTTTAATATAAATAAAAAACAATTATTTCAGCTGGAAAACATTCAATGGACACTATAAACTGAAATCATCTGATCAATTCAGCATGAGCTGCAGAGTCGCAGGACAGAATAATAATGTACTCACTATTCAAGATCGCAAATATAGTTATTATATATATATATATATATATATATATATATATATATTAACTTTTCCCTTGTTAACTATTATGGTAACTTTAGTCCTGTAGCCTAAAAAAGTGATTTGGAAAAAAAAAAGCAATATGAGAGTAAAAGTCTCAATTTATCTTTCTACAATGAAATGTAGAATGCAAAATTATAAGCTTTGAGACTGAAACGCCAGTTCAGCATGCAGTGCTGCAGTTTTATGGAAGTCAAAGTGCTGCTGCCAAATGTATATTTATTTGTGAAATTAATAGCTTTACTGACTTTTACAGTAAGTGACATACACTGGGTGTGTCACAAAATTTGTGTATGGTAATACTGTAGTTTTTTTCCATAATATTTACATTTTCTTTTAAAGATTCTTTGGATTAATCTCTGCATTAAAAATTGCAGTTTTATTGTAATTATTTCTTTAAATGTAAAAAATAATAAACTGTCTTTTATTTTCTTATAATAAACTGTCTTTTATTTTCTTTCTGGTAGAGTGCAGGTTTGTGTGGGTGTGTGTGTGGGGCTGCGGTGGCGGCCTGACGTCGTGATGCTCGCGGGGGCGTCGGGGGAATCCCGAGAGAAGCCTCGGGGTTCTCGTTCCGTCACTCAGTGCTGCGTATCGTCTCTGCCGGCGTCGTCCTCATCCGTGTCGGTACCTTGCGCCAAATATGGGGAGAGAGAGACAGAGAGATTAGTCACGCTAACGCGAGTGCGTGGGAAATACCTCCTCCTGTATCCGCTCCGGCTAACCGTTTGGGTGAGTCAGTACTCAACTTTCCCGGGCGGAAGGGCATCCTTTTATTTCCGCCTTTTGGCGTGGGAGTGGTGGAATTCTCCTGACAGCGCCTCCTGACAGCGCATCGCGACAGTAACCCCCCAACTCCGAGCATACTGCCGCCGGGTGGTGCGTCTCCGTCCGCGTTCCCGTGTAGTGCCCCTGCCCGGTGCTGGACCTGAAATGAGAAGTCCTGCAAGGCGAGAAGCCAGCGGGTTACCCGGGCGTTAGTGTCCTTAGCCTTGGCCATCCATTGGAGTGGGGCGTGGTCTGTTACCAGGACAAAGGGGCGGCCAGCCAGGTAGTACCTCAGTTTCTCAATGGCCCACTTTATTGCCAGGGCCTCTCTTTCTACTGCGGCATAACTTCTATCCGCGGGGGACAGCTTCCGGCTGATGTAGAGCACGGGGTGCTCTTCTCCCTCTAAGGTTTGGGAGAGGACGGCTCCCAGCCCAGTTTCGGATGCGTCAGTGTGCACCGAGAAGGGGAGGGTGAAGTCCGGGTTACGCAGCACTGGCGCGCTAGTGAGGGCCTCCTTCTGAGCCCGGAAGACCCGCTCTGCATCGGCTGACCATCTCACCCGGTCCGGCTGGCCCTTTTTTGTAAGGTCTGAAAGAGGGGAAGCTATCACAGAGAAATTATGCACGAACCTTCGATAATACCCCGCCAACCCCAAGAAGGCACGTACCTGTTTTTTTACTGACTTTTACAGTAAGTGACATACACTGGGTGTGTCACAAAATTTGTGTATGGTAATACTGTAGTTTTTTTCCATAATATTTACATTTTCTTTTAAAGATTCTTTAGATTAATCTCTGCATTAAAAATTGCAGTTTTATTGTAATTATTTCTTTAAATGTAAAAAATAATAAACTGTTAGTTTATATTAGTAGTGTCATTCTCATATTCATTATTGTGACCACATCCAGTCTGTTCACAATGTCAACCAGGAGGATAAGAATATGTAATTAAATAAAAGTTAATAAAGTAGTTAAAGTGGTAGTAAAACTAGCTATTTGGTGATATAGCTCTTTATTTTTATTTATCTATTTTTTTTAGCCCTTTGAGCCCCTTCCCCTGAAGAACTATCTCCACATCCCTGCACATAAAATTTGGTATTAACTCAAGAAATCCACTCATATAAAGAAATTCAAACATTCAAATCCATAACATTTTATAGACCATCAATTTATTAACCAACCTGATATTCATTTGCAAAGATAGGAAGTATAATTACTTTCTAACTACTTATTGATTTCAGCCAGTTCCTTGCCTTACTGTCACGTATCTGGGAAACCCGGACTCCATTTCCCATCAGCCACTGCACTACACCACATGACCACATGCGCTACCTCATGCACCTGACTCACGTTTCTGTTAATGAACACTCTTGTGTATTTATAGTCCTTGTCTGCACTTTCTCCTTGTCTTTCGTTGTCTTAGACCCACTTGTTTATGTCTATGTCTTTGTCTCCTGCCACAGCGTTTTTTGCCAAGTACCTTGTTTTGTAGTCTGTTTGTGCGTTATTAAATACTTAAAAATCTGCGATTGCTTCTGCCTCAACCTTTCAACCTCCCGAACCCTGACACTTACCTTGAACTGCTTTTTCTTAGCGTGTTCAATACTTTTTTCCTGTGTCATTCCACTTTATTACTTATAACTTTATTTATGGACTTTAATGTTGTGAATTCTTTATATTTGTAGATTTCTTTCTTTCTTATTGTGCATTTGTAGGTTTATATTCCAGGATTAAACCCTTTATTGACAATCTGCTAGCGAGCTACTCTACCAGCTGGAAAAAGCAGAAGAAGAACTTTGAAACCTATCAGTAACATATAAACATTATCTATAGGTAACATACAGTATATATATATATATATATATATATATATATATATATATATATATATATATATATATATATATTGTAGCGGGAATCGTATAGGTAACATACATATAATATATATTCAATTCAATTTTATTTGTATAGCGCTTTTTACAATAGTCATTGTCTCAAAGCAGCTTTACAGAAATAAAAAACAGGTATAAACAGTCAGAAACAGATAAAGAGAGACAAACAGGAACAGATAAACAGAGACAACCAGGTATGAAACAAATGGAATTTATCCCAACTGAGCAAGCCACTGAGTGGCGACGGTGGCAAGGAAAATGTTTTTTGAGGAAGAAACCTTGAGAGGAACCCGACTCAGAAGGGAAACCCATCCTCATCTGGGTAACACATATATATATTGTAGCGGGAATGGGCGGAGCACAGAGACACGGAGGCTGGAATAGGGCAAAAGCTGAGTCTTTTATTTTCTTTCTGGTAGAGTGCAGGTTTGTGTGGGTGTGTGTGTGGGGCTACGGTGGCGGCCTGACGTCGTGATGCTCGCGGGGGCGTCGGGGGAATCCCAAGAGAAGCCTCGGGGTTCTCGTGCCGTCCCTCAGTGCTGCGTATCGTCTCTGCCGGCGTCGTCCTCATCCGTGTCGCTACCTTGCGCCAAATATGGGGAGAGAGAGAGAGAGATTAGTCACGCTAACGCGAGTGCGTGGGAAATACCTCCTCCTGTATCCGCTCCGGATGCTAACCGTTTGGGTGAGTCAGTACTCAACTTTCCCTGGGCGGAAGGGCATCCTTTTATTTCCGCCTTTTGGCGTGGGAGTGGTGGAATTCTCCTGACAGCGCCTCCTGACAGCGCATCGCGACAGTAACCCCCCCCTGCCCCAGCTCCGAGCATACTGCCGCCGGGTGGTGCGTCTCCGTCCGCGTTCCCGTGTAGTGCCCCTGCCCGGTGCTGGACCTGAAATGAGAAGTCCTGCAAGGCGAGAAGCCAGCGGGTTACCCGGGCGTTAGTGTCCTTAGCCTTGGCCATCCATTGGAGTGGGGCATGGTCTGTTACCAGGACAAAGGGGCGGCCAGCCAGGTAGTACCTCAGTTTCTCAATGGCCCACTTTATTGCCAGGGCCTCTCTTTCTACTGCGGCATAACTTCTATCCGCGGGGGACAGCTTCCGGCTGATGTAGAGCACGGGGTGCTCTTCTCCCTCTAAGGTTTGGGAGAGGACGGCTCCCAGCCCAGTTTCGGATGTGTCAGTGTGCACCGAGAAGGGGAGGGTGAAGTCCGGGTTGCGCAGCACTGGCGCGCTAGTGAGGGCCTCCTTCTGAGCCCGGAAGACCCGCTCTGCATCGGCTGACCATCTCACCCGGTCCGGCTGGCCCTTTTTTGTAAGGTCTAAAAGAGGGGAAGCTATCACAGAGAAATTATGCACGAACCTTCAATAATACCCCGCCAACCCCAAGAAGGCACGTACCTGTTTTTTTGACGTGGGCCGAGGGTAGCCTTTTACAGCTTCAATTTTCTTCGCCTGGGGCTTAGGTAGTGTGCCTCAGTTAGGCCCAGGTGACATTTCTTGGGGTTGGCAGTCAGGCCAGCTTCCCGGAGTCCCTTCAGGACCTCCCCCAGATGGAACAGGTGTTCCGAGCAAGTGGAGGAGTGGACGTAGTCATCCAAGTAGGCCGCTGCAAAGCTGCGATGGGGACATAGGACGATGTCCATCAGTCGTTGGAAGGTGGCCGCTGCCCCATCTAGCCCAAAGGGGAGGACCCGGTACTGCAAGTGGCCCGTGGAGGTGCTAAAGGCCGTCTTAGGTCGGGCGTCGGCCGCTAAGGCCACCTGCCAGTACCCTTTGGTGAGGTCCAGATTGGATATGACTCGGGCCCTCCCCAGACGCTCCACAAGGTTGTCCACTCGGGGGAGGGGGTAGCTATCGAAGTCCGAGACTTGGTTCAGTCTGCGAAAGTCGTTGCAGAGCCGAATGCTCCCGTCGGGTTTTGGCACTACAATGATGGGGCTGGACCAGGGGCTGCTGGATTCCTCAATAACTCCATCTCGCAGCATTCGCTCCACCTCCTCCTCGATGGCTTTACACCGGGCCTCTGGGACACGGTAGGGCCTCTGTCTCACCACTACCCCTGGGGGTGTTTTTATGTTGTGGTGCACCACTTGGCTGTGAATGTGGTAGAGTGAGTTGGCTGTGGTAGAGTGAGTTGTCCACTAATCGAAGGGTAGGCGGTTTGATTCCCGGCCTGGGTGACTCCACATGCCGAAGTGTCCTTGGGCAAGACACTGAACCCCAAGTTCCTCCCGATGGCAAGTTAGCACCTTGCATGGCAGCTCTGCTACCATTGGTGTGTGAATGGGTGAATGCGACACAGTGTAAAGCTTTGGATAAAAGCGCTATATAAGTGCACATTTACATTTAGACTTGGGTCCTTCAGGATGAGGAGAACACGTCCGCCACCTCCCTGAGCTCCTGTCTCTGGGCGGGGGTGATATCCTCCCCGAGGTCGACCAAAGCATGCCTGTCCTGATCTGTGTCCAGGGCGGCGTATGCTGAAACTACCGGGGCCAGTTCTACCCACTTCTTCAACAAGTTGATGTGGTATAGTTTCCCGTCCACTCTCTTACCGGGCTGTTGCAGGCGGTAGTTGACGGTGCCCTAACGCTCTAGGATGGTGTAGGGCCCCTGCCAGCGGGCCAGGAACTTGCAGGCGCTATTGGGTACCAGAAGAAGACCTGTTTTTTATTTCTGTAAAGCTGCTTTGAGACAATGACTATTGTAAAAAGTGCTATACAAATAAAATTGAATTGAATTGAATTGAATTGAAGAAGGACCTGGTCCCCTGGGTGGAACTCTCGGGGCTGCACTGGGCGGTTGTACACCCGCTGCTGTTCCTCTTGGACAGCGCGCATGTGTTGTTGGACTATCGGCGCCACTCGGTCAATCCTGTCTTGCATTTCTTGCACACAGAAGATCCCAGTTCCTTCCTTTTTCGTCTACCACCCGCCGCAGCATCCGTTTGAATGTCTGGTTGAAGCGCTTGATGTACTCATGACCCCAGGCCGACTTGGGGAGGGGCCCCACAAGCTCCATGCCAATCCGCTCAAAGGGGACGCCGATGATGGGTAGAGGGATGAGGGGCGCCGGCAGGGGCCTCTGGGGAGCAGTGCACTGGCATTGGGGGCACCATTGGCAGAACATCCGGACCTCGGCACCCATCCCGGGCCACACGAATCGGTCCCTCAGTTTTTCCAACGTGTTCCGCGGTCCCAGGTGACCACCGACCGGGTGGGCATGGGCCAGGTGCATGACCAGGGGTGTTTTTGTCCATGGTACCACCATGAGGTCTACCTGCTCCCCCCGGTGGCAGGCCCGTTGGTAGAGGAGGCCACCTCGGACAAAGAAGTACGAGGTGGGAAGTCTCAGGTCGGGGTTTTGGTCAACCCCCTCTACAACCCGTACTTGGGCCCAGCAGTGCTTGAGGCAGTCGTCCTCCTTCTGCTCCTGACCAAAGCTTCCCTCTCGGTACACCTGGTGGACGACAGAGGACATAGGGTTAATTGATACAGAGGACTCACCTTCGGGAGCGGCGTCCCCGTTATCCTGGGCCAGGTAAGCAGTCTGGGCCCCGGTCCTTTGCTTCTGACGTCGCGGCTTCCCTGTCTCGGTGTCCCAGCCCGGTAAGCATACTGGCCAGTCCCTCCCCAGGAGTAACGGTATGGGGAGGTCGGGGATCATGCCCACGTGGAGAGACCAGATCTCTGTCGCGCCCTGGATCAGCACCTCAGCTATTGGGACTTCCCGGGTGTCCCCATGGATGCAGGTTACAATGAGGCTCCCCCCTGGCCGAAGTCCGCTTGGGAGGAATGATGGTCGGGCGAGGGTCACCGTGCTCCCGGTGTCCAGCAGAGCGGTGATCGGCCTCCCTTCGATCCACACCTTCTGGGTGGGCCCATCCGGCAGCTGGCGCACATGGTGGGTGCAGCCGGCCAGCCAAGGTTTCTAGGTCGGCCCAGGGACCCCAGTTCCGGCTCTGCGGGCATGGGCTCGTCGGTGGTAGTTACCTGGGCGGGCGACGTCCAGCAGGTTCGCCAGGTGCCGGCTAGGTGTGGCTGGTCAGGCTGGGCCCCAGAGGCCCCTAGGGGTAGGTCCGAGGGCTGTAGGCCACGCGAGTCGAGCTCGAGGGCAGCGGTGGTGCACTCCAGGGCCGTCAGGAGCTCCTGGGGCGTTCGCGGTGCTTGAACCCCCACGGCATGTCATTCCACGCGGGGTAACACCCTCAGGAACCGATCCATAGCCACCTCTTCCGCCACCTCCATGGCCGTATGCTGGTCTGGGCGGAGCCACTTTTTGGTGAGCCGGATGAGGGCGTTTAGCTGTCTGCGGGGTCGAGCCCCCAGCTGATAGACCCAGCAATGAAACTCAGCCGCCGCTTGGTGAGAGCTTCGGCCGCACCACGCCAGGACTCCCTCCTTCATGGTTGTATAGTCCTCCGCGTCCTCCGGCTCGAGACTGTAATAGGCCTCACGGGCCTCTCCGGTGAGCAGGGCACCTAAGGCGCGGGGCCAGTCGTCCCTATCCCATCTCTCATGGCGGGCGATGGTTTCGAATGTCTCAAAATACGCCACAGGGTCTTCATCAGGCGCGGGGGCAGGCGGCGGAGAGAGAGAGAGATTAGTCACGCTAACGTGAGTGCGTGGGGAATACCTCCTCCTGTATCCGCTCCGGACGCTAACCGTTTCGGTGAGTCAGTACTCAACTTTCCCGGGGCGGAAGGGCGTCCTTTTATTTCCGCCTTTCGGCGTGGGAGTGGTGGAATTCTCCCGACAGCGCCTCCAATCAGCGGACGGTACGGCGTCGGTGGTTCCACCCCACCATGGCGGCTGTTCTGGTTAGCGCGGGGTCTGCTTCGCACCGGCACGGCAGTCGGAAATACAATCCTTAGCAGGATGAGAGAAGAAGAGGCCTTTGAGATTATTTAATGAGTACCTTGAAGTTCAAAATAAAAACATAAAGAGAAAAAAGTAAGTATGTTTTTGAAAATGTAATTAAGACTACAAGTATTCATTCGATAACACACAGGTTTAAGTACAATTACTCTAGTATATTCCACCCCTGCTCATAAATGTGCATAAATGTAAGAAGATACATGTGTTTTTTGGTGTGATTATTTGTTTTTTCAGGTCATTGCTCAGCAGCAGCTGTAATGCCATTTTCAGTGCAGTGGTTACACAGGACAATTCACCTGTGGGGATAAATATTATTTATGATGCAGATTCTAAAAAGATATTGGAGGTGAAATCAGACCTATTCAGTTTATTTCCTAAGGTATTATGTCAAATAGATATACACCTAAAATACAATACACAGTCACCTACCCCCATCCTCTATCTCCACCTCAATAAAAAATATTGGAACAATTCAGTTGTTTGTGCTATACACCAAAGACATTTGCGTTTGAGATCTATGAGATGACATGAGATCTATGACATATGAGATGAGAGTTTTTGGATTTCAGCTTTTATATCCTGGTGTTTACATCTAGATGTGTTAAACAACATAAAACATATAACCTTTTGTAACAGACCACACAATTTTAGGTGAGCAAATGTACAGGAACAGATAAGTCTTGAAGTAAATTAATGTAAATAACACTTCATATTTAATTGCATATCCCTTGCTTGCAAAAACTGCATCAAGCCTATGACTCATTGCCATCACCAAGTTGTTGGTTTCTTCTTTTCTGACGCTTCCCCAAGCTTTTATTGCAGCCTTTTTCAGTTGTTATTTGTTTCGAGGGGTTTCCTCTTGAGGAGGTGAAATGATGCTCAGCTGGGTTAAGGTCTGGTGATTGACTTGGCCAGACTAGAACCTTCCACATTTTCCCCCTGAAAACGTCGGGGTTACATATGTAACCCTGTTCCCTCAGAAGGGAACGAGACGTTGCATTTAGCAGTATGGGAACGCCTTGTGCGCATGACCAGTATCTGAAGCTTGTGTAAAATCCTGCCTCTACTTATAGGCCTGCCATGATCAGGTGACGTGGCAATTAAGCGCGTCGCATGATATATATATGGCACCTGTGAACCACGTCGCCAGCCTCTATTATCTGAAGCAAAGACGCAATTCACAGGCCTGCCCCGGTATGACAGCGCTATGCAACGTCTCGTCCCTTCTCAGGGAACAGGGTTACATGCGTAACCTCGACGTTCCAGCTTTTCTTAGTAGTATGGAGAACGAGGTACACCCACTCCATACCGCGGCTAGGGCCTGTTCCAAAAAAAACCGAGGGTCACTGCAGGACACTCGAGCCCGGGGAGGAATGAATATCCAGGCTGTAATAACAAATGACTGTGTGAGGCATAGACCACCCTTCAGCGGCACACACATCCTGCAAGGATATCCCTTTGGACAAAGCCTTCAACAATCCAAGGAGAGATGCAATGCTTTGACACAGCATCACTTTTCCTGTCGCTGCCAAAGCAGACTAGTAGCTGCTCCGACTTACGCCACTAGCGGTGGACGTAAGTACAGAGAGCCCTTACTGGACACAGCGGGTGCATCCTCTCTTGATCTGGTGTGAAGGACAGAGGAGGGCAGAAAGCCTGCAACACCACAGGGTGGGCAGCCAATGTAGGCACTTTAGGAATATAACCCGGCCTAGGATACAGGAAGGACTTGGCTTATCTAGGGGTGAAGTCAAGGCAACGAGGGGCAACGGGCAAAGAGCTTGTAGACCTCCCACTCGCTTGAGAGATGTCAGGGCCTGTAAAAGAGCTACCTTTAGAGTCAGAAGCTTCTCAGAGGCTGACTCTAAGGGCTCAAATGGGGTCCTTGACAGACCTTCCAAGACCACAGCAAGGGCCCAGAAAGGTATGCATGACCTGCAGATGGGCCTCAGCCGTCTGACACCATGCATGAACCTCTAAGTTAGAGGACGTTGCCCCACAGAGGCTCCATCGACAGGGGCACGGCTGGCCGAAACGGCGGCCATGTAACCCCGAAAGTTGAAGGAGAAACGTTCTTTTTTTTTTTTTGCCTTTGTTTATTTATTCATTTTCATATGATTCATTTACATGTGATTCATTTACATATTCATGTAATTAATTTACATGTAATTCATTATTATGTGATTCATATTCATTCATGGTATTCATTTACATGTGATTCATTTTCATGTGATTCATTTTCATGTGATTCATTTACATATGATACATTTTCATGCATGTGATTCATATTCATGTAATTAATTTACATATAATTCATTTTCATGTGTTTCATATTCATGTAATTCATTTACCTTTTCTCCCCTCCCTTCCCCAAATATTTCATTGAGAAAAAATAATAACAATAATAACAATAATCATTGTCATTATCATTATCATTATCAATTAATTAATTAATTAATTAAAAAAGAAAAAAAAAAAAAAAAAAAAAAAAAAGGAATTCCCCCCCCGCCCCCCCGGCTCATCATGGCTACTCAATAGCTGTTGCTGGTTATATAAAAATTATAAAACCCAAAAACTAAAGTAAAAATAAGAATATAAATAGCCAATTGGAGCTGAAGAGGGACACACACCCAAAGTCTCCATAAAAAGGGAACAGCAGTGTATCTCCCCTAGGGTTGTTCTTTTAAGAACTCCAGGACTGTAGCTATTGCGCAGTTCACTGGGTGTAGCTGACGTTCCTCACACCACCAGACAAAAAAGGCGCCAGGTGAGTGCATACAATTTCCTTGTAGATGATGCTCTAGCATTTAAAATGGTCTCTACCAACTCAGTTGTGCGACCAGAATCTATGAGCTGGTGCCCCTCAGGGGCCAGACCCACAGCTTCCTTAGTTCTTGCCAAAGATGATAAATCAACCCTGCGGCTTTTGAGACGGTAGGTCCACCCTAAGGGCTCAAATGGGGCACCTGACAGACCTTCCAGGACCACAGGAGGTCCCAAGGAGGTATGCGCGGCCTGCAGATGGGCCGCAGCCGTCTGACACCACGCATGAACCTTAAAGTTAGAGGATGTTGCCCCACAGAGGCTCCATCAACAGGGTCATGGCTGGCCAAAACGGCGGCCAAGTAACCCTGATTGTAGAAGGAGCCCAGTCCACTGAGTAACGTTCAGTAAGAACTCCAGGACCATAGCTAATGAGCAGTTCACTGGGTCTAGGTGACGTTCCTCACACCACAAGACAAAGCTGCCACTGGAGTGCATACGCTTTCCTTGTGGATGGTGCACTAGCTTTTAACATGGTTTCAACAATCTCAGTTGTGAGACCTGAATCTGAGTGCCCCTCAAGGGCCAGACCCACAGTTGCCGAGTTCTGGCCGAGCGTGATAAATCAGCCCTCCGGCTTGAGACAGTAGATCCGCTCTAGGGGCTCAAATGGGGCAGCCGATAGACCTTCCAGGGCCATAGAAGGTCCCAGGAAGGCATGCGCGGCCTGCAGATGGGCCTCAAAAAAAATTAAACACATCAGAGTAATTAAAGAATATATACAGTATTTCACAAAAGTGAGTACACCCCTCACATTTTTGTAAATATTTGATGATATCTTTTCACGTGACAAAACTGAAGAAATGACACTTTGCTACATTGTGAAATAGTGGGTGTACAGCTTGTGTAACAGTGTAAATTTGCTGTCCCCTCAAAATAACTCAACACACAACCATTAATGTCTAAACCGCTGACAACAAAAGTGCTTTGTTCCTCAAAAGTAAAAAAATAAATAAATACTGCTTTGTTCCTCAAAAGTATGGTCACAATGTTAGTGTAATGGTATAGAGGAAATGCTACTTTTCTGTACTGTTAAAGAAGATCACAAAGTGGAACAATATAAAACCCCTTGCAGTTGTTAACTACCAAGCATTTCCAGTTAGAAAGCAGCAGAGGTGATAACTATGTTATTATCCATCTGCTGGTCAAAGGTCAACTCCCACACTCTTTTTCAAAGAGTTTTTCAAATTGTTTATTTGTATTGTTAAGGTTCTTATCTTCCTGAAAAGGTTATAGTTTAGAACTCTCTCTGGTAGGGAAACACTTAAAACACATAAAATATCTGTTAGTGAGTGGATTTCTGAAACTGAAGGCGGTCTAGCATGCACTATGCTATGGAAAGGCTCAGTTCTTTTTCAGAGGGAATATGTATTGAATGTAATTATAAATGTTATATACACTGCAAATTATTTTATGCCTCTTATTAATTTTTTATTGCCTCTTTTTAATTTTTTTAGAGTTGTTCTGGAGCTCTGTATTTGTAATGAATGCACAGTCTTCAATATTACTACAAGAATTAATATAATTTCCTTGGCTGCTTTACTAAGATGGCTTAATTACTGTAATGAGTGCCAGAATTGCTCGAACTTTAGGGTTGTTGTTTTTTGGGGGGGTTTGTTTTGTTTTGTTTTTAAATACATTTTTACCTTTAGGTAGCCTTTAATGAACCTAATCTCACAAAATGATTGTTCATGTGTGCATAGCTTCATAATTCCTGGAAAGGATTTACTTTATTTTCCTGTTCTTTTCGAACTTACTATACTTACTACTACAAAATAGCTTTATCCTGTCTGTGTTCTATACCTGTGAACTGTTTATCACAAGTGTACTTCCACACCTAATAGTCTATTTGCTGTATCCAAGTCAGAGTGAAAATTATACTTTTGATTCTTTTATATTTATTTTATTTATTTATTTTTGGGGAGGGGCACTGAATGTTAAAATGTCTGCTCGGTTCACATTAAAAAACTATCCCTCTACTCCATTTGTAGCCAAAAGTGTGCATGTGCACACACACACACACACACACACACACACACACACACACACACACACACACACACACATACACACACACACACACCCTCTATGTATTGGCATGAAGCTAAGTTAATTGAGAGTGTTAGCCACCCTGTCACCCCAGACATTATTGTATTTTGTTAATCATCAACTGGAACTAAGAGACTTTCAGAAGTGGCTTATCAACCCCATTAACAGGCAGTATCTAGGCTCTAACTTACTGGTCATGCAAGGCCATCCTAATGAAAGGGGTCCACTTGTGAGCTGTGCCACACTGGGGAGAGATAATCACCAAGGATGTTCTCCTCAATGGCTGGCTCCAGTGTGGTACTTTGTATGAGTGCCTTCCATACACCACCACCAAAGACCAATTCTTCGGTTACTTTAAGGCGCTCATTTTCATGTGTCACAATATTAATATAGAGGTGGATGCAAATGCAGAATCTCAATGAAACATTTAATAAAGTATCAAAGAAAACACCACAGAAGACTTCCATGAAACAAAGTACTGCACCAATCTAACCATAATGTAGTAGCATCATGATGCAGGAAATTCCTGAACTTCCTGGTGAGCAATGTGAACTGTCAACACTGTCTGTGTGCCTTACACTTATACATTTGCATGTACACTGTAACACATTTCAGGTGGTTAAACTTAGAAACGAAATTTTACCTGCTGCCTTAAAACCGTGAGTAAACCCAGCTTGAAGATAACCTTTGTTCTAACTGAAAACGTTACGTTTTACAATTTTTCAGTCAAGACAATGGATCACCTTAAGTTTGATTTTTGACAACTTATAATCTTGAGTTCAATATCTAAAACTTGTCATGGCAATTAAAGTTAAAGAGAAGAAATAAGTTCACATAACTTAGTGGGGCTATCATGTTTAACAGAATAGTTGTCAAGGTTCACGGATGGATGACGGAAACAATGTGTGTGTGTGTGTGTGTGTGTGTGTGTGTTAGAGAGAGAGCGAGAGAGAGAGAGAGAGAGGGAGAGACAGAGAGAAATATACAAAGAGGGCAATTAAAACAAGTGGGTGGATAATAAGGAAATTTAAGAGCATATTTATTTATGAGCGAGCGTGTGTGTTGAGCTACTGACATTGACAGAGCACATGTATCAGATATGAATATTTTTTTCATAAAGCTGTTATCTATCCTCTTTTTTGCCATCTTTTGCAGCGTGCTCTTTTGGCAGTTATTTACTGAAGGGTGAGTGTCTGAGCCTGCTTCTGTATTTGTTTTTCCTTTTATTTTTTCACAGCATTGGGTAACTTCAAAATGAGTCAGTGGAATTAACATCAATAATCAAACAATTCTGTCTTCTTGACCAATATATTAACTGATTTCATAATAATTTATAATGAGTGCTAGCTTAATTGAAATCCTGCCTAAATTGCATTAGAAAGGTTTACTGTCTTTTCCATTAATTTTTTTGGACACATTTAATCTTGGTAAATTTGAAGTTGTGTATGCAGTTGCTAAAGTTTTCAACCTATTAAACTTGCTATTCGTTACTTAGTTATTTTATGTGAGGTATTAAAGACTTGGCACTTTTAGATTTTCAGAAGTCCAGACAATGACTACGTTTGTTCTTACCACCTTGCCTGTTTCTCAGCATCTATGTAGTTCTTTTCTTCGATTTTTTAATTCTAAGATTGATAATGTTCGCCAAAAAATTATTTCTGTTACACTTGACCCTGCCACTTCTTTTTTTTTTAAGTTTCATTTTTATTGAACATTTCTGCTGAACACTTCTGATAAACATTTCTACAGAACATTTCTACATTTCTACTGAACAATTTTTGCTAAACATTTCTAATGACCAGTTCTGCTAAACATTTCTGCAATACGTTTCTGCTAAACATTTCTGCAATACGTTTCTGCTAAACATTTCTAATGAACATTTCTAAAGTTTAATTTATATTGAACATTTCTACATTTCTACGTTGCTTTTTAATTTTTAATTAAACATTTTTGCTGACCTTCTGATGAACATTTCTGTTGAACTGCTAAGCCTATCTAAATCGCCTTTTCTGTTCTGTCCTTCCCACCATTTCCCAAAAATACAAACAAAATGAGCACCAGCAGTAAATATTCACAGATTTTTTTCTTTTTATATCAGTACAACCATTCATCGTATATCTTATTTTCTTGAGTTTCAGAAAAAACATCACGTCCTTTATCCACTGGGAGATAGATGGGCATTTAGCAGACTTCCAATGTAACAGTAGGGAACGTCTTGCTATAAGGGATGTGAAAGCAATAACATCCTTTTGTATCGAGCTCAAAGGAATTGAAGCTTCAGGAATCCCAAATATCGCAATCAATGGACAAGGCTTTAAATCTACCCTGAGAATAGTGGAGACCCTGCCACTTCTCTCTTTCATTCAACTGGGTTTGCTGGTGTGTCTTTCACTCATTTCTCACTGCTTGATTCTGAGGCTCTCACAAGGGAGGTGTCCAGCATGAAATCAATCACTTGCATGCTTGATCCAATTCCCATGAACCTATTTAAATCATGCTTCGATGTTTGATACCCTACTATCCTCTGTATTATAAATTAATCATTGGAGACCCATCTCAAATCTTCAATTTTTGGCAAAAATACTCGAGCATGTTGTTGCCTCTTAATTGTTTAATCATCTTACAATAAATAACCTCTTTGAACCCCTTCAGTCAGGTTTTTGTAAATTTTACAGTACTGAAACGGCATTGGTCAAAGTTACCAATGATCTGTTGATGGCCTCTGATTCTGGAGCTACTTCCATTCTCTTTCTTCTTGATCTTAGAGCCACCTTTGATACTGTGGATCATGGTCTTTCACTTACAGTGCAAGTATTCACAGCGCTTCGCTTTTTCCACATTTTGATATGTACAGCTTGTGTAACAGTGTAAATTTGCTGTCCCCTCAAAATAACTGAACACACAGCCATTACTGTCTAAACCGCTGGCAACAAAAGTGAGTACACCCCTATGTGAAAATGTCCAAATTGGGACCAATTAGCCATTTTCCCTCCCTGGTGTCATGTGACTTGTTAGTGTTACAAGGTCTCAGGTGTGAATGGGGAGCAGGTGTGTTAAATTTGGTGTCATCGCTCTCACACTCCCTCATACTGGTCACTGGAAGTTCAACATGGCACTTCATGGCATAGAACTCCCTGAGGATCTGAAAAAAATAATTGTTGCTCTACATAAAGATGCCATAGGCTTTAAGAAGATTGCCAAGACCCTGACACTGAGCTGTAGCATGGTGAGCAAAACCATACAGTGTGTTGAGTTATTTTGAGGGGACAGCAAATTTACACTGTAATACAAGCTGTACACTCAGTACTTTACATTGTAGCAAAGTGTCATTTCTCCAGTGTTGTCACATGAAAAGATATAATCAAATACACTGCGTCTCACAAATTTTGGAATCATGCAGTTTTAAAATCATTCGTTGTAGGCTGATTGGCCTACTTGTATTTTGAATGGTGATGACACTGTCATTTTGTTTCAGTAAATAGGTCTATGTCAAGACAGAGAGTTCTAGTTTCACCACATTACATTCAGTACTGTTGATTCTGTTCCACATTTTTAAATAATAATAATAATTGAAAAAAACAAGCAGCAATTTGAGCACATGATGAAACAAGGTACCAAAAAAATCTGCCTTGTTGACATGTCATGTCATGTCATGACCTTGTTGACAAGGTCACACCTAAAGGACACACAGAGTATGTGTTCATTACAATTACAAATTACATTAACATTAATTATATGTTACATTAACCATGTATAACAACAGCTTTAAAGGCCTCAATTGTAATACTAGCACTGTCTATGAGTCTTTAATTTGTAGTTACAGCCAATTTACCCTCTAAGTACACCTGCCTTAAATGAAACATTCATTTAGAGTCTTATTAGTGTCTGAGAGCAAGCAGTTAATAATTTCCACTAAGATTTATGTTTTCTAATTTAATTGATTTTCTATATCATTGTGTTTGGTTTGTGGCAATAATAGTAATTATATTATAATAAAAACAAAAGAAACTGGGATTTTCAAAAATAAAGACACTATTGCTGTTGTTTTATTTTTCATTATTGGAAAAACTTCAAGTCATTTTCTCTGTCTCCTCACACAGTGTTGCACCTTTCAGCGAGGGACCTGATGTTAAACAAAATCCTGCAAGCAGCAAGTGAGAATGCAACACAGTTTACAGACAAATAGTAAAACTGATGTTATTCAAAAACATACATTTTTGTTTAAATGGTTTAAATGTATGCATGTGTGTGTATACAGTACTATGCAAAAGTCTTAATACAAACTTTGTTATAGATTTGTATTTTATAGAAATGTTATGTTATAGAGTTCTACATTATCGAGTCAGTACAAAAACATTTTACATTTCCAAATATTTTTTAGTTTTCCAGTAAAAGAAAAAATCATTGTTACAGAAAATGTTCTGTATGTCAGTAAAGAAAGCAGCATATTACGTAAGAGACCATTGTTTTAGATGAAAAACATCATGAAAGCTGCTGGGTATTGCTGCAAAAATAAGGAGCAAGTGCAGCAGTCAAATTCTCAACCTTTTGTAAATATGAGCAAAGAAGACTGTGGAAAATTGTCTTTACTGTTATATATACACATACTATCATGTAGTCATGGTTGGAGATGTTCAGGCAGTTCATGTGAGCTGAATGCTCTGGGTGTGAGGGGAAATCCGTGACACATATACATATGATATACAGTTAATTTCATGTGAAATAAGTTTGACATATTATAACAGGGCAGTGCAAGCAGTAATAATCTTATCTATCTTAATCTTATCTAGTGTACACACTAGGTCTACTTCAAAGCTGTTCAGCAAAATAACCTTTACATCAATTTCTGTTGTAAATAGAAGAATAGAAGATGAAACATTTATTTAAAAGTGTTTTTCCAGTTAGGAAAAGCTAAAGAATTCATCATAATAAAATATTTATTTTGTTATAGCCATTGATCATAATCTTAACAATAAGAGGGATAAGTAATACGACTATATTGAGAAAACAAGTGTTTTAGATAATAAATTAATATTTGAACATGCTGCTGCTGCCAAAAAGAGTGGAGGGGATTATGTAGTTTTGCAACTTCTAATCAAAATCCAATCTAGATGTAATCTAATATTCCTGGTCAAAATCACAATGGTACTAATATACTTGGAGAACAACACATTTATGCTTTACAGTTAATACTAGCATGGTCTATGAGTATTTTATCTATTACACCTTTAAGTGATTCTCTATCTGTCTCCTCACAGTGTTGCAGCTGCCAATGATCCACACAAAGTTAAACAAAATCCTGCCAACACAAAGTGAGAATCCCACATTATTCAGAGAAACATTACACACATTATATATTAAACAGTAAGCTGAACTAAAAGTCGAAATGAGGCATTAATAGTGTCATATATTGGATTTTAGACTGAGTCATACAGAGGGTTTTTTTTTGGTATGTGTGTGTGTGTGGGTGGGTGTTTGTATTGGTGTGGATTGTCTTCCAGGGAAAATGCAATCGTTGACAAACTGTTAGCAAATTACACTTTCAAATGGAAAAAACAGGAGAAGAACATCCAATTATACAGGTAACAAGCACACAGGTTACAACACAACAAGAAAAAACTTATGTGCTCATATCTGATAAACAGGGGTTGAAAAAGTACTGAGAAATTACACTTAAGTGAAAGTACAAATAACATGTGTCAAAACCGTAATCAAATAAAAGTGGAAGTTTCCAGACAAAAAAATGCTCTCAAGTGAACCTTAAAAAGTATAGTTCAGATCATTTAATTTCTATTGATTGTCCAAATGGGAAATTTGATTAGCAGCTTGGTATGACAACAACACATAACAACATATAATAAAATAACGCACAATTTATAGAAAGACAAACAGCAATAAATGGAATTTAAAATGTAAGTACAACTTTAGTGCCATGTTACTTACTTTGTGAATAAATTAAACATATTTATTGCATATAGTAAAAAATATTTTTTGTATCAAACAGGGAAGGGATAGACTTCCAGAGCCCAAGGAAGTCTATCACTTCTTCCTGAAGGTAGTAGTATAAATTCTTTTAGGGTGGGTTGTTTTTTTTGAACTTAGCTACCTTAGTCAGTTTAAGCTGGTTTTGTTCCATATCCAGTTTTCATGGAAAAACTACCTTTTATTACTTATCTAAACTATTATAATCAAATATGTAATTTTGCCTGAAAACATAATTGAGTCTGTGTCAGAATGTTGGTCATATACCTGACTAATCCTACATAGTTTGCTAATTAATCAAGTAAATATCATGTAAATAACAAATGTTCACCATTAACTAGTATTTGACTTTTGCCTTAAAAATTTATGTTAGCTACTGGATGCTAGTCTAACCTGGCATCAGCAAAGAAAACAAGATAACAGTAAAGTTAGCAGATTAATTAAGCTTATCTCAACATTTGGTTTCAAGATGGATTTTGTGCTCCATTTAAATTGAAATGAATGACAAATTTTCATGATTCTTGATCTTTTTTTTCTACATTGATGAGCCTGATTGGACACTTTAAATCGAAATATAATTAAAAAGCATTGGAGCCCATTTGATTGATATATGGCAGTCGTGGACAAGAGTACAAGAAAAGACTGTCAAGATTTTTTAACAAATACTTTGTTAAAGGTCTAAATAAACATGTAAAGATTAATTTCTTGGGAATGTAATTAAGTAAGAGTAAAAGTATTAAGTTTTAATAACACTCAAGTTTAAGTTTAAATATGCCTAAATAATATTTAACTAAAGAACCAAAGTACCAGTACTCAAGTTTCTTCCACCCCTCCTGATAAATGTGCACAAATGTAAGATTAAGACTTCAGATCTATTAAGAGTTTATACACACACACCCACACACACACATATATATATATATATATATATATATATATATATATATATATATATATATATATATATATATATATATATGTGTGTGTGTGTGTGTGTGTGTTTTTGTGTGTGTATAAAATAAATAAATAAAAGTTTTGTTTTGTTTTTCAGGTCACTGCTCAGCAGCAGTTGCAATGCCATTTCCAATGCAGTGGTTACACAGGGCAACTCACCCATGGGGACAAATATTACTTATGATGCAGAGCAAAAAAGGGTAATAGTGGTGACACCAGCCCTGTTCAATATATTCCCTAAGGTATGGTAACATAGGAAAAGTCAAATAAAATAGAATATATGATTGTTTGTACAATATGTTAATATATGTATGTACGTGTGTTTAGGAGAACCCCTTTAAAATAGCACCATGGGACACGTGTGCTGTAGTAGGCAATGGAGGCATCTTAGCCAACAGCCGCTGTGGAAAACAAATTGACTCTGCTACATATGTTATCAGGTCAGATCATTTCATTCAGTGAATGAAGGAACTAATGATTTAATGTTTTACTGAATGTGCATACTTATGTTTGAAGAAAATGAAAAAACTACATTCCAACACCAAAACTTTAAGCCTGGTGGATGAAGCATATTGGTGTAGGGCAGCATTGTAGCAGCAAGGGAAATATACAGTCAGAAGTCAGTAAGCAGAATTTCAGGAAATCTGAATGCGATATGAAAAGCCATATCATACAACATATTTTAAAAAAGGTTAAATATTGAAAATATATTGCAACATAATAATGTATATTCAAGCACTGTGCAAAAATCTTCATGATAAAAAAATGATGAATAAATGATTTAAAGTAACGATGCAATGAAATTAAAAGTTTCTACATAAAACAAAGATAAACGGCAATAAACAGTAATAAACTAAACAAAGTCAATAGTTGGTGTGACAACTCTTTGCTTTGGTCATGTAACATAGGCGCGGGACAGAAGCATGTGCAGGTATGGCAGTTTAATCAAACATTTAGAAGTCCAAAGGATCAGGCAAAATTCAAAGTACAAGGCAGGCTAGGGTCAACGGTCAGGTAAACAGGCTAAACTAGGCAGGGCAGAAAATCAAGGTCAACAGAGTAAACAAAGTGAATAACCAGAAAAGCAACACGATATACAGTATCTCAAACACGATATAAGGTTGGGAAATATGACAGAGACTAAGCAACTGAGCATAATACTTCAAGAACTCATTGTGCAGAGCCAATCTCTATATGCTCTGGAGTGAGTGTGTGAGAGATTGGTAACAGGTATGTGTGATTAGAACTCCGGAGAAGGTGAACGTGTGCGTGTGAGGGAAGTGTAGTTCTCTTCATCCGGCCATGTTTCTAGTTTGTGGTGCTTCCTGGGAAATTGAGTTGCTGGTTTGCTGTTATATGACAGCTTTTACAAAAAAACAATTGTCCAAAGTACAATTTGTGCAATTTTATAAGAACATTAGGCGGTATGTTTTACTGAGCTTGCTGGAGAATCTGCTACAGTTCTCCTTGAGACTTTGACTGTCACTTCTTTTTTTTGCATCAAAACCCAGCAGCCTTCATTATGTTTTCTGTCTGAAAAGTGGTCTGTTGCATAATATTTTGCTTTACTGACATACTGTCAGAGATTTCCCCTCTAGTAAGTGAACTAAGTAAAGTATCTCAGTTAGTGGGACTATTAATAAAAGTGTTCGGGAATCTTGAATTGACCCCTGATCTTAGAGATTTTTTGGGAGTACCAGCTTGTCGGACAAACCTATCTCGCCATTCTCCGCCTACTACGAAAAGGCAGACAGCTCCAATCTGAGGCCGGTAGGGCGGCCTCCACAGCCCAGCTCCAGACCGAGGGAGACAGAGCACTCTCTCCCAGCAGGCTTCCATTATAAACCACCAGGGTGGCCTCTCCTACAGAGCTCCAGCCAGAGGTCATTGTGACGGCTTCCTATGCCATGCTCGCGCCTGAGGCTGAGCAGATGGTCCACCAAGTCATGTTCCAGTCAGAGGCCAACTAGACGGCCCATCAAGCCATGTTTGAGTCAGAGGCCAACAAGAAGGCCCACCAAGCCATGTTCCAGTTAGAGGTCGACAAGATGACCTACCAAGCTCTGATCATGCCCGAGACTGAAAGTCCTACCACCCAAGCCATGTTGATGCCAGAGACTAATGTAATAGTTTTCCACAACAAGCTCCAGGTAGAGGTCAACAGAATGGCCTATCAAGTTCTGCTCATGCCTGAGGCTAATGAAATGACCTCCTGTGACATGCTCAAACCAAAGGCCAATGAGATGGCCTACCAAGTCCTCTTCACGCCAGAGGCCATGGAAACAGCCTACTAAGTCAAGCTCATGTCTGAGGCCAATGGCAAAGCCTCCCAAGACCAGCTCACACGTGAGGTGGACGACGCAACCTTCCAAGCCATGCTCACGCCAGCGACTAAAGTCACAGCGTGAAAACACAGAAAATTACCTACCAAACTCTGCTTATGCCAGAGGTGCAACCTTCCAAGCCTTGTTCTCCCTCATGACCATGCCAAGCCTGCCCCAGCCTCATGTCTACTCTCAGGGAACCAGCTATTTTTTGGACATGCCTGCCTCGGTCCAGGACCACCCAGACAGGGAATTTTGATAGGCGCTTAGTAAAGGAGTGCTTTTTGTAAAGGAGCATTGTCACGCTATGGGTTGTTGAGCAGCATGCTCAACAACCCATAGCGTGACAACGCTCCTTTACAGGTTGTCAAGCTGTGTTTACTTTTGACACATTTATTTGTTTTAGTTTCTGTCCTGTCTCTGCCCGTTATGTAATTGGTTCTTTCCCAATGTCTCAGCTCCCTGTGTGTCTTTGTTCTGTGCAAAGTATTGTGTTTCCTTGTTTTTTCCACCTGAACCATACCACGCCTTTGTTCTGTGTCCTCGATTCATGGTTTTGATCCTGGTTTGTCCTTACATTTCTCGATTCTTGTGTAAAACTAGTATTTAACTATTTTTGTTATTACAATTATACAATTGTCAATTTATTAATCAATGACATTGTATTTTTGACAGTTTATTGTTAGATTTAATGTTGTGGAACGTCTACGAGACAAGCTAGATTCTATTATCACTCACATTGTAGCAGCTTTTAACAGTCTTTCCTTCACCACCCTCTCTATTTTCTCCCTTGAAGTTAATAAGACAAAAAAAACACAGATAATGTTACCAAGAAGTTCTCTGTCCTGAAGTCCAACATAAGAAAACTTATTGACTGTTAGAAGGCGCTGACACTGGAGACACCTTCCATAAAAGTTAAATAAAAATCCCCTTATAGAAGGTTTCAATATCAATGATTATACTGTGCATATTGTTAGGCTTACATTATATGTTAGACTTACATTATATTTAACGTCTGCCATACAAGTGCCTGTGAATTAGCTGTTACTATATAAAGGATAATGCATTCGAACATGCGCTTTAATATAAATCTGTGATTTGAATTACAGCCAGCAGTACTGTCAAAGCTGCAGAAAATTAATCAACAAAATCTGACCAATAAAAATGGAAACAACAATTTCACCCCCGAGCACACATGTTGTGTGTGAAGATCAAATCATAAGAGTCAGTCATGTTAGTCATTAGTTACCCATAGTACCTAGACAGCTAAAATCAGCAATAGAAATCGACTAAAGAATCTAAAACACTCATTATGACAAACACTACATATCAAAACTCTCCCATTGTCTCAAAGTACTTCCACTCCCTTTTGTTCCTCAGGTGTAATCTTCCTCCACTGAGTAATGGATATGAGAGAGACACAGGAAGTAAAACAAACCTTGTTACAGCCAACCCCACCATCCTCTTTGAAAAGTGAGTCTGGGTTAACATGCAGTTGTATGTGTGAGTGTGTTTATGAAAATTACATAAGACAGGTAGATTCTTTATTTGATATGTGGGGTACAGCTTTCACGTGGCATTCATGGAGAAATGTGATATAATATGCACTTTTTATACTGCTGGTATTAATAGTTATATAGACATTCAGATGATCTACTCTTAAAAGTATGAGTTGTAATAATATGTGACTATCAACAGGAATAGTGTTTCTTAGTCACTGATAAACTAATAATCCATTGATTCAGCGTTTTTAAGTACAGTGGTCACATTTACAGTATTACTGCTGTTAAACTCCCAGAAGAGTAACAGAGAGTAAAAAGTGGTTTAGTTTTTGTTATTGTTTTGGTTTTATAGTTGGTGCTAAACGAAGTAGGCAGTACATATAGGATTTCACAGAGGGTTTTGTGATTGTTGATGGCAAAAAAGCTTGATTTTGCTGCAACTTTTTTAAAAATTTGCGTGCAATTTTCAGAGTTGCTTGTGCTTTCTTGTGGAAAACTACTTTAATTGGTGAAATAGCAATTACATGAAATAGTTGTGCACGGTCTTTCACAGAGATGTTTTTTGGTAAACGAGACCATTTACCTGTACTCATGTTCGACACGTGAATCGAAGAGGACTTTGGCTGAATGTGCATTGTGATGATGTCACATGACGTGTCTTGGTCCAAATCTGTGGAAAATCTGCCATAATTTTGAGAAATTGCAAGCTGCAAAATAACAAAACTCTGAAAAGACTAGCGCTTATAGTCAGGAATGGCAAAGTTGACAGGTTGTAGACGTGTTAGGTGTTACACCATGCACAACATATTTCACTGCTTATCTCCTCTTAACACAACACACCCAAATCTCAACTCATCAACAAATACTTCATGAATACCTTAGGAATAAAACTCCTTATTTCTCTGTTTGATGCTCTGCAGGTACAAATCGCTAAATGAGCGCAGACGGCCATTTGTGGAGGATATGCAGTTGTATGGGGATGCTCTACTCCTCCTGCCTGCCTTCTCATTTGGGCAGAACACAGCTGTGTCCCTGCGTGCCCTCTACTCACTGGAGGACTTCAGCAATGGTGGCCCACGGACCGTCTTCCATAACCCGGGGTATCTGAAAAGTCTGGCAGGCTTTTGGCGTGGCAATGGAATTCGGGCAGCACGACTCAGCACTGGTATCATGATGGCCAGTTTAGCACTGGAGCTTTGCAACAACGTACATCTGTACGGCTTCTGGCCTTTTGAAACACACCCGTACACCCGCCAGCAAATCACCAACCACTATTATGATAACCGACCAGTAAACAAGGGAATGCATGCGATGTCAGCTGAGTTTGGAGCCTTACTGGATCTCCATAATAAGGGTGTGATCCATCTGCACCTAGGGGAGTGCACAAATTAAACTACACTTTGTTTGTGGACACCTGACCATTATACCTATATGTGTTTTTTGCTCATTCCATTCCAGATTTAGTCCCACTTTGCTTTTGCTTTGTGCACAGAGGTATTGCATGCTGGAACATGTTTGGACCCCTTAATTCCATTGAAGGGACATTGTAATGCTACAGCATACAAAGACAACCTATCCTGTGCTTTCAACTTTGGGGTAATAGTTTGAGGAAAGCCCACATATGGGTGTGATTGTCATGTGTCCACAAATCTTTGGCCATATAGTGTAATTGGAATGCCCATTGTTACACGATACACATACAACAGTTAGTTCTGGTCGAAAAAATTTATTTTACCTTTCTCATTCACAGATTGTTTTATTATTATTTATTACTTATTTATTTATTCAATTGGGTCCTTTAAGCAGCATTTGATTATAATGACCATGTGATTTTCCAGATTCCAGAAAGAAGATTTTCTTTCAATAATGAAGGAGAATGTTCTTTTAAGAACTATGAAAAACACAATCAATACACATACAAGTGAATATTTTAATAAAAATAGGAATTAAAATGATTATTTTTGGAAATCCCACCAGGATGAATAAATAAAGTAATTTCTATTGTTTGTGATGATATATGTTAGAAATGTGTTTTTATTTGGGAGCTCAGTGAGGTCGGGCTACTTCTGCAAATCACAGAATATCACAAATTTTTTTTTTTGCATCAGAGCCAGAGCCATATCTCCCTTTAGTTTTTGCCTGGTGTCCCACTGAACCTAAGCAGGGTTGAGCCTGGCCAGTACCTAGATGGACGGCAACCTGGGGAAAACTAAGGTTACTGCTTGAAGTGGTATTAGTGAGTCCAGCAGTGGGTGCTCACACTGTGGTCTGTGTGGGGCCTAAGTATAATGATGGGGACACTACACTGTAAAAACTGCACTGTTTTTCGTGAGACGTTGAACCGAGTTCATGACTCTCTGAGGACACTTATCATAAAGAGTAGGGGTATACCCTGGTGTCGTGGAGAAATTCCCCCATTAGCCCTTCTCTATCATGGTCACCTAATAATCCCCATCACTGAATTGGCTACATCACTCTCTCCTCTCCAGTAATAGCTGGTGTGTGGTGGGCATCTTGGCGCACTGTGGCTGCCGTCGCAACATCCAGGTGGATGTTGCTCTCTAGTGCTGGTTGAGGAGATCCTCCACGCCACCCGCACCCCCACCCCCATATTATGTAAAGGGCTTTGAGTGTCTATAAATGTAACTTTAACTAACTAAATAAGCATTATTGTTCAATCTGGTTACACCTCTGTCAGTTTAACTAACCCACATTTGACAAACATCCACCCTAATAAGAGTAATCTAATAATCATTGGTGCAATTTGCAAGAATAGAATATTTAATTAGTTATCAAAAGCTGAAGCAGGTACTTCTTCGTATAATGACTTTAGGGATATATGGCTTTGTTTCACAAAAGCATTGTGACAATCATAGCTTTCTAATAGAGCCAATACTACTGTTCTACTGTTTAATGAAGATCAAATTGTGGAAGAATGTAAAACCCTTTGCAGTTGAAAACTACTGAGCAGTTCTAATTATTAGAAAGTAATAGTGGTAATTATGTGCATATTCAGTTGCTGGTTAAAGGAGAACTCCTACGTTCTTAGATAAAGGGTTCTGCAACAGTTCATTGTATAGTTCTTGGCTTCCTGAAAATGCTTTTGTTTGAAAACAGTCTGTTGTAAAGTTTTACATACAACCTTCAAGGGTTCCTTCAGAGAGATAGCTAACATACCCTTAAGGGTACGATTTTAACAGTTTTTCTAAGAGTGCAGGTGTAAGTGGCATAGCTTGCAATAAAAACATTAGATATTTGGGATTTTGTATATTCTTAGCTCAGCTTATTTAGAGTGTGTAATTATTTAAGAGGTGCACTGCTCTGCTCTGTGCTGTGCTTACAGTCAGCCTTCCTTCTTCTTATAGATGACAGTGTTGGAACTGTAGCAGGACATAATGAAGTATAATTTTATGAATTATTCAATGTTGTTGATATTTTTTTCTGCCTTGCCTGTTAGCTTAAGGCACTTAACATTCAAATATTAGGAATTTGTCAGACTGTAGCCTATGCATGCACTATGATACGGAAAGGGCCAAAGTGAAAAGACTTTTCAGAACAAATCTGTATTACTAAATGTAATGATAACTGTTAAATGTGTGTGGGGCAATTTGTTACAAATTGCCTCTTATGCACTTCTTGTGAGACTGGGTATGGGGCTCTGCACTTCTGGTGAATGCAGTTTTATATATATTTTGCCTTTAGGTAAAAAAAGTTTGTTTGTTGTTTTAAGGTATATAAATTCAAACAGACAAGGGTGATGTGGTTGGATTTAGTTTTCACTTAAATGTTTAATCTCATCTTTAACCTTAATGTAGATTGTTTTAAAAAATAAAATAACATTTCATGCAAAATGTGTCAATTGTTACTATGTTGCCTTAAGCATCTTCACTCCCACTATTCTGTAAACTGTGCCATGTATTGGATTTATCCAAGCGCTAGACCCTCCCCTCCCCCTGCCACCGAACTTCCAAAGTTTGATACTGAAAATTTGCATATTTAGAACATAGTTTTAGGATTACAGTTATTGTTTGAATTGATATGGTTTCTGAGTGATAGAAGCTCCCACAGCATGGGGAAATAGTAGGGTGCTGTGGACATCCTGTGGGCAGATGTATTCTCTGCGAACGAAATGCTGTGCAACTTTCCTCAGTTTCACTCGCATTTATAACATTTATAACAGTCTGTCACAACATGAGCATTCACAACGAACTCGGCACGTGAATGTACCATTAATGGTCAAAAACTGGAACTGATGTTAGCCTAGATATTTAGGCATCTAGTTACTTACTGTCTGAAAAAAGCTTGTGTGTTCTGCTGCACTTTTCTATGCTTGGCTGCTGTATCCATTTCTTACAGACTGAGCTGCTAAAGTATATCAACGAATTAGCGTTGCGTATGGGTATATATATATATATAAAGAAAAGACATAAATAAAATAAATAGAATAGATGGAGAAGACAAATCTGATGCCGGGGTAAAATTAAAGCGGGATATATATAGAAAATATTTTGTCTTGTATATTGGGGGGGTGCACCTTGTTTAACTTGCTTCACATGAGCCTTAAGTGATTCATGGAAATTACAAATATACTTGGCAAAACAAGAACCATCCGTTTTTCAGGAGACTGAATTATTAAAGATCATTTTGTAAAAATCCAAATAAGCTTTACAGATCTTTACTGGAAAGGGTATAAACAATGTTTTTCATGCTTGTTCCATGAACACTAAAGAGACCTTTCTACTGACTCTGAAAAACTCCAGATGAAAGATGTCTATGGCTCCTGCTAACCTGCATGAACATGCCATAGCGCATGCGTATAACTATATGCTATAAACACTAACGTGAACACAGGATCAACATTTGAAGGGACTGTGACATTTTAGTTTGTGCATCAGAGGGTTGTATTTGTTCATGGTGTGTATTTGTTTACAGTCTTGTAGACACTGTCAGGCTTACCAATTTACCTTCAATTGCTATTTTCGATTCTTCAGATAATTCCTTGTCATCTTTTAGCAGAAAAAAAGATTGGTGAATGTCATAAAACAAACAAGTTTACACACACTCCATTAGAAAGTAGGAACACAATGATCAGAAGAAATTCATAATCATCATCAGCAGCAGTCTTATTCATGTCCCTTTCGTGTCCATGAACATCCTCATGGATCCTTAGTAGATGACTGGTCATTTTCTGGACCCAGCTCATATATATCTTTTTTATATACCTATGATATCAAGTGAAAAAAAAGTACACCCCATGGAAATTTTTGGCTTTTTTGACATATTTATACAAGCAAACCTTAGATCATCTTTGAAACAGTGCCTATTAAAAATGTTAATATATGTGAACAAAAACTCAAGGAAAATGAGTTTTTGCAATCATTTATTCAATAGAAATATAAATAGATGTGACGTTCGTCTATGGAAAACGTAAGTACACCATTTGCCTCAGAAACTAGTATTGCCCCCTTTAGCAGAAATAACTTCTTGTTGGTATTTTGCATAATTGTCCACCAGTCTCTGAAATCGGCTTGCTGGAATTTTTTACCACTCTTCCATGCAATATTCTTTTAGTTGCAAGATGTTTGAGAGTTTTCTTGCATGTATTGCCTATTTCCCAATCCCCCACAAAGTTTCAGTGGGATTCAAATCCGGGCTTTGGGGTTCTTGGAGACTTATTTTTGTATCATACGCTCTGCTCTTTGGCTGAATTTGCTGGTACGGCCAGTTATGGACTTGGTAAGTTTGGAGATCTTTTTAAATCCCTTGCCAGACTCATAGGCATTCACAACCTTTTTTTTTTCTTGCTTCTAAACGCTATTTAGAGATTTATTTATGATACGATGTCATATGAAAAAGTTTTTACAAAATCTATTCTGCTTTTCACTGATTATATTATGCAATATACCTATTGCATAGTAAACCCAGAATGTAAAATGAATCACAATGTCTAAATCACAGAAAGCAACAGTTCCAGGGACCCCGGTTTGATACAGAGCTCGGGCTACTGTCTGTACGGAATTACACATGTTCTCCTTGAATCTGTGTGGGTTTACTTTTGGTTTACTTTCCTCCCACCACCCAAAAACATGCATGTACTATGCTAAATTGCAGCTAGCTGTGAATGAGTGTATAAATGTGTGTGTGTGTGTGTGTGTGTGTGTGTGCAGGGTGGCCTGGGATGGACTGCTGTATTGACCCATTATGTTTCCAGTGTTCCTGGGATAGCCTCTGGATCCACCACAACCCAGACTAGGATAAACGAATACCTACTTGGCTGAGGATGTCACTCAGCTTTCCTGCTTGGCTGTGGACGTCACTTTGCCATCCTGCTCGGCTGAGGTTGTTGCTCTGCCATACTGCTTTGGTGAGGATGTCGCTCTGCCTCTATGTTCCGCTGAAGACACCGTTCCTCTTCTTTGCTGCGTGCCGTATGTCACTCCCCCTTCCTGCTCCATGGAGGGCATCATTTCTCCCTTGTGCTTCGTGGAGAGCATCGTTCCTCCCTTTTGCCTCGCAGAGAACCTAGCTCCCGTCTGCTGTCCTGCTGAGGAAGTTGTCCCGCTGTACCGAACATCCCGCTGTCCTGCCCCACAGAGGACATCACTCTGAGCTCCAGCCCCACTGAGGATGCCGCTTTGCTTACCTGTTCCGCGGTGGACGTCGCTCTGCTTATCTGTTCTGATGAGGATGCCACTCTGTTTACCTGTTCCACGGAGAATGCTGCTCTGCTTATCTTTTCCGCTAAGGATGTCGCTCTGCTTACCTGTACCGCTGAGGACGTCACTCTGCTTACCTGTTCCGCTGAGGACGTTGCATTGCTTTCTTGCTCCGCACAGGACGCCGCTCAATTCAATTCAATTTTATTTGTATAGCGCTTTTTACAATAGTCATTGTCTCAAAGCAGCTTTACAGAAATAAAAAACAGGTATAAAAAGTCAGAAACAGATAAACAGAGACGAACAGGAACAGATAAACAGAGACAAACAGGAACAGATAAACAGAAACAAACAGGTATAAAACAAATGGAATTTATCCCAACTGAGCAAGCCACTGAGTGGCGACGGTGTCAAGGAAAAACTCCGTAAGATGTTTTTTGAGGAAGAAACCTTGAGAGGAACCCGACTCAGAAGGGAAACCCATCCTCATCTGGGTAACACAGAATGTGAAGGTAACACAGATAATGCTCAGTCTCCTAGTTCAGCTGGGGACAGAACCGCCAGAGGGAGGGAGTGCATTTTGGGTGCTCCGGGAGAAGCGCCTTTGAGGGGGAGGTTCTGTCATGTATCAAGGAGGGAACTCTGGACTTCATTTCCCAGCAGCCACTGCACCATACAACATCATTGTCACACGACCACCTGCACCTGTATCACGTTTCTGTTTAACGAGCACTCCTGTATATAACCAATGTTTGTACTGCTTCCTCGTCTTACGTATCGTCTATCTATGCTTTTTTCCACGCTTCCATGTTTACTTTTTGCCACAGTATCTTGCCTCTTGTTATTGTGTCTTTGTATTTTGTTTGATTGTTTATTAAATGTTAGAAGATCTGCGATTGCTTTCATATCCATTTTTGTAATGTGACATTATCTGAGAGGGAAATCTGCAGATAAAAAACAGAAACTCAAAATTTGGTACAATGAAAGGCATTAAGACAAACAGTGATCACAAGCTATTCATCATCATTGAAATCATCTGTGTTAGTGTACTGACAGACTGCCACAGTGTGTGTAGGAGGGTGGTGATGCTTTAAAACCACACCTTACCATGGAAATAAAAAGTCTACACACCCCTATTCAAATGGCAGGGTGTCATGATGTAAAAAAATAAGAAGAATAAATCATGTCAGATGTCGAAGCAATAAATTGAAAAAAAAAAATATATATATATATATATATATACACACATATAATTTTTTAACAAATTGAAATGTTTTAGACAGATAGTAAGTGTTATTCTGTTACTTTGATTGTGCACATTTATCTTGTAATACAGCACTTGGGTGGGGAAAAACACAACACCCATAAATCGATCAGTTATTCAAAATATCATTAACATGTGCTAACAGATTGTTTTGGTTCATTGTTTATTGTAGTGGTTTGTATTTGTCAAGCTGATCTCAGTCTCTCTTTCAAGTAACGCTTTGCACCAAAGTTCAGGCAAGGCCTGAAGGAGGCATTCCAGCACAGTGGCATCGGTTGAACAGAGGGCATGCCGAGCACGTCTACAGCCAATCAGGATTTGTGTTTAGCAGTTAGTTATCAAAAAGAAATATGAAATTTTCTAGAAGAATGTCAGAAATGTTTAAAGTTTGTGTGTGAGTGTGTGTGTGTGTGTGTGTGTGTGTGTGTGTGTGTGTGTGTGTGTTTCAGTATGTGGTCAGGCTGTTGCTACTTCTTTGGTTCCAGAAGGGATCTACAAAATAAAACAAATGAACAAATATACTAAATATGCAATCTGCGATCGGTTAATGACCGACGCTTAGTAGTGCCTACTCAGCGTGGCTCAAGGTCCCTTTCCAGAACCTTCACACTAACTGTATCTCAGTGGTGGAAAGAACTTCCAACCTCAATCCAGACAGCAGAATCTGTCACTATCTTCAAAACCATATAATGATCTGTTCTTAGTATAATTACATAAGCATGTTAATATGTGATACAGAACTAAATACTGATCCAGTACAATCATATAATATTGACTGTTACAGCAAAGCCTTAACTCATATTATTTAGGTATAATGTATCTTTGCAGTCTAACCTGGACTCCCTTCGTGAACCACTCATGCCTGCTGATGTCCTTGAAAGACTCCAGGCACCATATCATCAGATTGAAGAAATCTGTGTGCAGTGACGAGACCAAGGTTAATCTAGAAGTTCAGTCATTTTGCTATGCTTTATCATACAGGTATAAATGTGATGCTTCTGTATCGACTCACCTCAAAACACACCAGGATATAAGTCCAGTCAACCGTCTTCAAAGTATCTGTCGGATCTTAAGGGGTAGTTTTCATAGATCAAGTTGTACATGAGACTTCCCAGACCCCAGATGGTAGCAGGAATGCCCTCATACATTCCTAACATCAGCCACTCAGAAGGACAGAAAGCACGAGTGCCTGAATGTAATCCAGCAGTCCAGCAGCTCCATCACATTGCTGCAGCAAGGTGGCTTGGACATCATCTCCATTAGAGCCACCTCCAATGGGAGTTTGTGCCTATTTCTGGGTTAAAATAAGGACAGACGTGGTTATTATGGGTTTTGTGTGAATACATCTAAACTATTCTAAGCAGAGATGTTACAATGGATTGTTTTCCGTTATGTTCACAAGAACAATTAAACAGTCACTTCATCATTTTGATCTGTACTTGCATCAGCAGAACGTAAGTTGTGTTACATTACGTTCGAGTGTAAGAATAGAAGAATAGAAGAGAAAACATTTCTTTAAAAGTGTTTTGCCAGTTAGGAAAAGCTAAAGAATTCATCATAATAAATCATTATTTTGTTAGAGTCATTGATCATAATCTTAACACTAAGTAGGAACTTTGCAGTGATAAGTCTATATTGATATAACAAGCGTTTTAGATAATAAATCAATATTTTAACATAATGCTGCTGCCAAAAAGGGTGGAGGGATTATGCAGTTTTGCAACTTCTAATTAAGATCCAATCTAGATGTAATCTAATATTCTTGGTCAAAATCACAAAGGTTTCTTTATACAAATGTTTTTATTAAGTGTATTTTTTTTTTTTTATAATACTTTTTTTTTTTTTTTACTTTTTTTTTTTTTTTTTTTTTTTCCAGTTTTAAAGTGTTCCACACAAAGTTAAATAAAAACACAAAGTGAGAATGCCACATTATTCAGAGAAACATTACACACAACTGGCACCCTGTCCATGGTGTACCCCGCCTTCTGCCGGATGCTCCCTGGGATAGGCTCCAAGTCCAAATGAGGAATTAACAGTGTCATATATTGACTTTTAGACTAGGTTTGTGTGTGTGTGTGTGTGTGTGTGTGTGTGTGTGTGTGTGGTGTGTGTTATGTGTGTGTGTGTGTGGTGTGTGTGTGTGTGTGTGTGGGTGTGGGTGTTTGTATTGGTGTGGATTGTCTTCCAGGGAAAATGCAATCATTGACAAACTGTTAGCAAATTACACTTACAATTGGAAAAAGCAGGGAAGAACATCCAATTATACAGGTAACAAGCACACAGGTTACAACACAACAAGAAAAAACTTATGTGATCATATCTCATAAACAGGGGTGCCATGTTACTTACTTTGTGTATAAATTAAACATATTTATTACATATACTTTATTGCAATATTTTTTGTATCTGTTGCTCAGAGCCCAAGGAAGTCTATCCATTCTTCCTGAAGGTAGTAGTATAAATTCTTAAATATATCAGAAAGTGAGGATTGCTGCTCTCCAAAAATCTTGCTAGCTACCTTAGTCAGTTTAAGCTGTTTTTTTTCCTTATCCAATTTTCATGGAAAAACTACCTTTTATTACTTATCTAAACTGTTATAAGCAAATATGTAATTTTGCCTGAAAACATCATTGAGTCTCTGTCAGAATGTTGGTCATATGCATGACTAACCCTACATAGTTTGCTAACTAATCAAGTAAATATCATGTAAATAACAAATTTGTTCACCACTAACTAGTATTTGATTGCTGCCTTGCAAATTTATGTTAGCTAGTGGATGCTAGTCTAACCTAGCATCAGCAAAGAAAACAAGATAACAGTAAAGTTTATTACTGATTACTATTACTATTTATTACTCTTATTAGTATACTATTACTTTATTACTGTTTATTACTATTACTAAAGAAGATTAATTAAGCTTATCTCAACATTTGTTTTCATTTAAGATGGATTTTGTGCTCCATTTAAATTGAAATTAATGACAAATTGTCATGATTCTTGATCTTTTTTTCTACATTGATGAACCTGATTGGACACTTTAAATTGAAATATAAATAAAAAGCATTGGACCCCATTTGATGGAGGTCATGGACAAGAGAACAAGAAGAGACTGTCAAGATTTTTTTTTCCTTTGTTAAAGGTCTAAATAAAAATGTAAAGAGTAATTTAATGGAAATCTAATTAAGTAAGAGTAAAAGTATTCAGTTTTAATAACACTCAAGTTTAAGTTTAAATATGCCAAAATAATATTTAACTAAAGGACCAAAGTACCAATTGTCACATATCGTGATGTAAAGGAAGATAGGACGGATGCAATCGCAGTTCGAATGGTAACTTTATTTTGAGGTGAGCAGACAAATTCAAAAACGTAATCCAGACACGTAATCCAAAACAGGCGAGAGGTCATGTGATCAGCAAACAGGCATATACAGGATAAGGCAGGAAACGAAGTCGTGGTCATGGGAAACTGGGTCGAGAACCAAAACAGAAACATGAAACCTGACGTGGAACTGGGAGCGGATAACCCAGCATGAACTAACTCTAAACATGGACAATGACTATGGCTATGGCGATGAGACAATCTAAGCTAACATGGAACATGAAACATAAGCTATGACTGTGACTATGAACATGACATGAACAAGACTATGGCAACTATCATCTAAATCTAACTAAGTCTAAACTACTCTACGTTATCTCTAATATACGTTACTAATCTTCCGCAATGAGTGTAGCATGGCACACGGTATATATACACCGGCATGATTAGCCACACAACTGCTAACAGCTGCGGGTAATACAGAAACACACATGACTTGACAAGACATGACAGGACGGGATGGAGACATGACATCAACAATAACAAAGGCACGTGTTTATGCACATGTAGAAATGTCACTGCTGTCAACATAGAAAAAAGTAGGTGCTCGCGCATTAGCGCTTAGAGCACGCTGCTTCACGGGGGAATCATGACAGACCCATCCCCCCCACCCCCACCCCCCCAAGGCACTCCTCCCAGAGTGCCATGAGTCATCCCATTTCAGGCCACCTGGGCTGAATGTCCCCAGCAGAGCCAGGAAAAAGCAGGTTGTTCTTGGCAGAGCAGGGAAGCTGAGCGACGTCCCTGGCTGAACAGGGAGGCAGAGTAATGACCGCAGCCAGGCAGACAGGCTGAGTGACGTCCTCGGCGGAGCATGAAAGTGGAGCAACATCCTCAGCGGAACAGGGAAGCGGAGCAACGTCCTCATCGGAGCATGAAATTGGATCATTGATGGGATCCTCCCGTGTAGTTCTGGCCTGATTCCTCAATGTTTTCATGATCATTGCAACTCCACGGGGTGAGATCTTGCATGGAGCCCCAGGTCGAGGGAGATTGACAGTTCTTTTGTGTTTCTTCCATTTGCGAATAATCGCTTCAACTGTTTTCACCTTCTCACCAAGCTGCTTGGCAATGGTCTTGTAGCCCATTTCAGACTTGTGTAGGTCTACAATCTTGCCCCTGACATCCTTGGAGAGCTCTTTGGTCTTGGCCATGGTGGAGAGTTTGGAATCTGATTGATTGACTGCTTCTGTGGACAGGTGTCTTTTATACAGGTAACAAGCTGAGATTAGGAGCACTCACTTTAAGAGTGTGCTCCTAATCTCAGCTCGTTACCTGAATAAAGGAGCCAGAAATGTTTCTGATTGAGAAAGGGTCAAATACTTATACAAATACTTATACAAATACAAATAAGGGTCAAATTATAAATTTGATTTGCAAATCAATTTATAAAATTTTTGACATGCGTTTTTCTGGATTTTCTTGTTGTTATTCTGTCTCTCACTGTTCAAATAAACCTACCATTAAAATTATAGACTGATCATTTCTTTTTCAGCGGGCAAACGTACAACATCAGTAGGGGATCAAATACTTTTTTCCCTCACAGTAGGTGCTTCGGGAGAAGCACTCTTGGTGGGGGGATCTGTCAGAGATTTCCCCTCATGCTGAACGCCGGAGAAAGCAGCACATTCAACAGCCCAATGCATGACAGTGCTCCTTTCCAGGTTGTCAAGCTGTATTTAATTTTGACACGTGTTTTTGTTTTGGTTTCTGTCCTGTCTCCGCCCCTGCTATGTTATTGGTTCTTTCCCAATGTCTAAGCTGTTTTGTGTTATGCCTTTTGATTTCATTGTATATTTAAACCCCTGTGTGTCTTTGTTCTGGGCAAAGTATTGTGTTTCCTTGTTTTTCCACCAGAGGCATACCACACTTTTGTTCTGTGTCCTCGATTCATGGTTTTGATCCTGGTTTGTCCTTACATTTCTTGATTCTTGTCTAAAACTAGTTTATGTTGTTTGCCAATTGCCCAACCCTTTGCCTGTTTAGTAACCATGATTTTGCCATACAATTCGGATTTGTTTGCCTGCCTCTTGTCACGGAACTTAATTGAGAGGCGGATGCAGGTGCAGGTCACAGTCTTTATTGAACTTCCCCAAAATGCGGTCTTCACATAAACAGGCAACGGTACATAACTCACTGGTCCGTAACATAGACGGCACGACCACGATGAACGTGTCAACATTCCATCAAAAACACTATGTGCTAACACTAACACAATCAAGAGCAACGTGCTCAGTAGCTAAGGCACTTAAATCGAGAACATAATCACTGGTAAACATAAAACACCTGTGACCCATTCAGTCCTAACGCTCACGCTAACCCGGAAGCGAGCGAACAAACCAGTTCCAGTCCTCTCTTCATTAAAAACTTTTACTGCACATTCATTCGTCTCCAACTTGGTTCGTGTGACACATTCACACATTTTTCTGTAACATTTAATTTTTTTGTTGGAAACATTTGTAAACAAAAAGGTTTTGTATTGATTTACTAATGCAAAGGTCATAAAATAAACATCTAGAACACAATCTGTCCGAAAATATATAGGGTGTAAAATAAGACTTTTGCGCAATACTCTATATTTAGAAATACCACTAATATGGCAAAACACACAAGGAATAAAGCACAATGGGGTGTGCAATTACAGGAAAATAACAATGGGGAGCTTACTATGAAGTTGAATATTTTCCTATATCAGCATATATTTGTACATGCAGTATGTATGAGTGTGTTTATGAAATTACATAAGACAGGTAGATTCTTTGATATGTGGGGTACAGCTTTCACATTGCATTCATGGAGAAATGTGATACAATATTCACTTTTTATAATGCTGGTATTAATAGTTATATAGACATTCAGATGATCTACTCTTAAAAGTATGAATTATACTAAAATGTGACTATCAAGACGAATAGTGTTTCTTAGTCAGCGATAAACTAATAATCCATTGATTCAGCGTCACATTTGCAGTATTACTGCTGTCACACTCCCAGCAGCCCAAATCTGATGTGCGTTCATTCTTACAAAGAAAATTCTTAAAACAAAACAAGTCAGAGAACAATTAAAGAATATATAATGATTTCAAATAGCTTTGGTGCTGGAATGACTATATGACTGAACTGAAGATAAAAACAGAGAGTAAAAAATGGTTTAGTTTTTGTTGTTGTTTTGGTTTTATAGTTGATGGTAAACAAATAGTCAGTACATCCAGGATTTCACAAAGGTTTTTGTGATTGTTGCTGCCAAAAAAGCTTGATTTTCCTGCAAATATTTTCAAAATTTGCGATGCAATTTGCGGAGTTGTTTGTGCTTTTTTGCGGACAACTACTTGAATTGGTGAAATTGCAATTACGTGAAATTGTTTTTCATGGTCTTTCGCACAGATTTTTGTTGGTAAATGAGACCTTTTACCTGTACTCACCTGTTTGACACGTGAATAGAAGAGGGCTTTGGCTGAATGTGCAATGTGATGTCACATGACGTGTCTTGGTCCAAATCTGTGGAAAATCTGCAGTAATTTTGAGAATTGCAAGTTGTGGTGAATATTGCAGAGTTTCCTTGATTTTGTGTTAATTTCTTTGACTGCAAAGTAACAAAACTCTGAAAAGACTGGCGCTTATAGTCAGGAATGGCAAAGTTGTTGACAGGTTGTAGACGTGTTAGTTGTTACACCATGCATAACATATTTCACTGCTTATCTCCTCTTAACACAACACACCCAAATCTCAACTCATCAACAAATACTTTATGAATACCTTAGGAATAAAACTCCGAATTACATGTAAAAGAATCACATGCATGAACATAAATCACATGCATGAATATGAATCACATGAAAATGTATCATATGTAAATGAATCACATGAAAATGAATCATATGTAAATGAATCACATGTAAATGAATCATATGAAAATGAATAAATAAATGCTTAAAAAGGAATAAAATTCCTTATTTCTCTGTTTGATGCGCTGCAGGTACAATTAGCTAAATGAGTGCAGCATTTGTGGAGGATATGCAGTTGTATGGGGATGCTCTACTCTTCCTGCGTGTCTTCTCATTTGGGCAGAACACGGCTGTGTCCCTGCGTGTCCTCTATTCACTGGAGGACTTCAGCAATGGTGGCCCATAATCTCCATAATAAGGGTGTGATCCATTTGCACCTAGGGGAGTGCACAAATTAAACTACACTTTGTTTGTGGACACCTGACCATTATACCTATATATGTTTTTTGAGCATTCCATTCCAGATTTAGTCCCACTTTGCTTTTGCTTTGTGCACAGGGGTATTGCATGCTGGAACATGTTTGGACCCCTTAATTCCAGTGAAGGGACATTTTAATGCTACAGCATACAAAGACAACCTATCCTGTGCTTTCAACTTTGGAGTAATAGTTTGAGGAAGGCCCACATATGGGTGTGATTGTCATGTGTCCACAAATCTTTGGCCATATAGTGTAAGTGGAGTCTCCACTGTTAAACTGTGCTTGAATTATACCACAAGCTCATGTAATTCATTACTCAGGTGTAACACAATACCATAATCTATATTCATACAACAGTTAGTTCTGGTCCAAAAATTTTATTGTACCCTTTTCATTCACAAATTATTAAAACTGTATTTTATTATTATTAATTACTTATTTATTTATTCAATTTGGTCATTTAAGCAGCATTTCATTATAATGACCATGGGATTTTCCAGGAATATTTTCTTTTAATAATGATGGAGAATGTTCATTTAGGAACTATGAAAAACACAAGCAATACACATACAAGTGAATATTTTAATAAAAATAGGAATAATTAAAATTATTATTTTTGGAAAGCTCAGGGGTCTTTACAGACTATATGGATCAGCTGCTCAATAAATAAAAGCATTTCTATTGTTTGTGATGAAATATGTTAAAAATGTGCTTTTATTTGGGAGCTCAGTGTGGTCAGGCTACTTCAGCAAATCACAGATGAAAAATCTAGTGCATTTCAATTCCTATTTAAGTAATATCACAGAAGCAAGATATTATCAAACAAGAGTGTTGTTGTACTGAATCATAGAATTGGAATTTTATGTAGCGACCACAGCTAAGGAAAACTAAGGTTACTGCTGAAAGAGGTATTAGTGACGCCAACAGGGCGACAGGACGCCAACTAAACCTGTGAACCACGCCGCCATCCTTATTATCTTCAGCGAGACTGCATGTCTGTTGTTTGTGTGACAAAAACGCTTCATTTCTACTCAATATTTTCTCAAAATCTCTTAACTTTTCTATCCCTTTTTAAAGAAAAAGGAGAGGTAAGTAATGAGCGAGAAAGAGTTAAAGATGTGTGTAACGTGCTCCCGTTTCATCACGGGGGGAAAAGTGCACACTTTCTGGGTGAAGTGTTAGTGGTGTAGTATGCGATGGCAACCTTGAGAGGCTGCGCATGGTAACGCTACATTAAGCAGCTCAACTCGCGCTCTTCTCAAAAAACAAAAAACAAAAACGGAAGCCGAGCGAGTTGGGTTTCAAAGCCTCGTGGATCTGGGCCGGCTGCTGCCGAGGCAGCCAACCGTCTCAGGTTCGGGGGATCTCTTAAATCCGGAAGAGGAGCCGGAGACGAGCGCTGCTCTATCTCTTTCTCTGTCTTTCTGGTTCAGCTCTCCTCTGGATTTTGGAGTTCGCATCACGACTCCTCCTCCCGCTATGGAAAGCCAAAGGGGTAATAATCCCTCTCTGACTCCGAAGAGATAGAAGGATGTGTGAAAAACTGAGCGCTGCATATAAAGAGCTGCTTGAAGTGATTACCTAGTGAAAGTAAATACTTCACTCTGCAGGAACTCCCCTGTCTTCCAGAAGTTATGACAAAATCTCACTTCTGGGGGAAAACCATACTTAAGCCATAGTCATAACTCCACGATGTTGGATTATTTGGCCATTGTGGGAATGAATGGCATGGCTATTTAGCTATGCCCGAGGTGGAGGCGGCACGTGCTAGCTACCTCTCTCCACCGACGGCAGGTAATTACAGGGGCCGGCTTGCATCGAAGGTGGCATTGGTGGGCAAGCCTATGCAGTAGTAGTCTTGGTTGTGGGTCACTGCAGACAATGACAGGGTTGCAGGCCTACCAAGCAGACCTGCTGAGTGAGCTCGACTTATGGCAAAAAAAAAAAAAGTTGTCTCAAGCTCATCCGGGTGTCCACGAGTGGAGCCTGGGCCAGCACTAGTATCGGAGAAACCCAGAAGGCAAGTATGGCAGCCCGCCAACCCTCGCAGACAGCCAGGGGAACCGGGCGGCCACAGTCGCGGTCTGCTGTTAGGCCTGATCTGAGAATGGTCATAAAGGCCAAGCAGGCGAAGATGAGCGGTCCTGAGGGGCTGTGGAGGGATGTATCCGGGGACATGAGGTTGTTAGGGCAGGTAGCCCCCAGTGCTGCTGTAGGGCCTCCCCTAGCCAAGGTGGTCCCCAAGTTTTCGTGTTCCCTGGTCAGCAATCTGTCACAGGGCAATGGAAATCTGATGCTTCTCTCCAATAGAATGTGGAATAGCTAACGTCACTAGAAGACCATCGGGCAGCGTGCAAGCTACGGCCAAATGTGTAACCATGGGTTCTGTCTACCATAGAAAGGGTTACCGGGTCCAGTTATAGCTTGACCCCCCCGTTCACAGGTGTGCTCAACACAGAAGTCAGCACAGACCAGAGCCCGGCGTTAGCGCAGGAAGTAAGCTCCCTTTTGGACAATGGGGTCCTGAAACATGTACCCCATTCCCTCAGGGAGGGAGCTTTACAGCCTTTATTTCCTGTTCCGCAAAAAAATTGGGAATATGTGGCCAATTTTAGATCTGCATCATCTGAACCGTACTCTTTGGACATACATGTTCAGAGGCTGATGTTCAAACTTATCGTGCCACAGATCCAGTTCGAGAACAGTTTTGTGGCGATAGGTCTAAAAGGTGCATATTTCCGCATAGGAATATTGCTAGCTTTATCCCCTCGCACCTTCACAAAGTGCATGGATGTCACTCTGGCTCCATTGGGACTCCAGGGCATATGTGTACCAAGCTACCTGGACGACTGGTTAATTCTAGCACGATCCAGGGAGCTGGCGGTTCAACATTGAGATGTTGTTCTCGCCCACGTGAAGAACTGGGGGCTCAGGTTGAATCTCAGAAAAGTTGGTTTTCCCCGGTGCAGTGGACAACTTTTCTAGGGGTTATAGGATTCTACTACGATGAGGGCGTTTCTATCCCCAACAGGCGTAGTGTCAATCCTATCAACACTGAGCTAGATAAAGCTGTATCTTGGGAGCCTAGGGTGGAATCCACACATGTGGCTGAGGTCACATCTGTATGCTGCCCCCCCCATCGCTGCTCCCACTAGCTCTAGTGAGAGTTCGCCAAGATAGCCTGCTAATAGCACCTTTTTGGCAGCTCGAACATGGTTCTGAGAGATAATATCTCTGCGAGATGGCACTCCTTGGGAGATTCCCGTCCGTAGGGATTCACTGTGGACCCAGTAACTGCGGAATAGCTGGAGCTCCTAAAATAACATTTCTCAGCGGGGTGAGCTCCTTCTACAATCAGGGTTATGTGGCCGCCATTTCGGCCATCCACGCCCTGTTGAGGGAGCCTCTGTGGGGCAACATCCTCTAACTTCGAGGTTCATGCGTGGTCTCAGATGGCTGAGGCCCATCTGCAGGCCGCGCATACCTTCCTGGGACCTTCTATGGCCCTGGAAGGTCTGTCGGCTGCCCCATTCGAGCCCCTAGAGCGGATCTACTGTCTCAAGCCGGAGGGCTGATCTATAGAACTATAGATCTATAGGCTCGGCCAGAACTCGGCAACTGTTGGTCTGGCCCCTGAGGGGCACCAGCTCATAGATTCGGGTCTCACAACTGAGATTGTTGAAACCATGTTAAAAGCTGGAGCACCATCCACAAGGAAAGCGTATGCACACAAGTGTCAGCTTTTTGTCTTCTGGCATGAGGAACGTCACCTAGACCCAGAGAACTGCGCAATTGCTACAGTCCTGGAGTTCTTACAGAATGTTTCTCAGCGGGCTGGGCTCCTTCTTCAATCAGGGTACTTGGCCGCCGTTTCGTCCAGTCATGACCCTGTTGATGGAGCCTCTGTGGGGCAACATCCTCTACCTTTGAGGTTCATGTGTGGTGTCAGACGGCTGCGGCCCATCTGCAGGCCACGCATACCTTCCTGTTCACGAGGAGAAGGAGGCGCGGCTGCGGGTTCACGAGGAGAAGGAGGCGCGGCTGCGGGTTCACGAGGAGGAGACGAGCTCGCTGAACAATTTTTGGTCCCAAAATTTTTAGATGTTTGCATACAATTTTTGTACAGATGATTGTGGTATCTTCAGCTGTTTGGAATTGCTCCTAAGGAGGAACCGGAGGCCTGTTTCATGAAGCCGGTTTCAGAGGCTACCCAGGTAAGTTTGCTTTTAGTTTGAACAAACTTTTTTTTGGTCTCAACAAGGTGGATTGGTTTTTAGCGGGTTTCATCGCAGCGGTAACGCACGATGCTCGAGAAGAGCAGGTTTTATTCTAACAACTCAAACCAAATGAGCAAAGTGATATAAATCTAACACATGAACATTAACCCTTTGGTTTTGCGTAAATAATAAGAAGCTTTTCCTGATGACCATCTGTATGAAAGATATAGATTTTTGGCTGATGGTTTATCATGTTGGTTTCTTGAGCCGCACATAAAGAATCCGAGACGCTGAAGCCACACTCTTACTGTACTATATGTATTGCTTTGCGATTCTTTGCTTTGCGGTGACATCATTCCTGTCCTAATATATTTTAACAAATTTGTATTTATTTTATAATTATTTAATTAAAACTATTTCCATTTATATTAAATCCATCCCATCTTCAACCGCTTATTCCTTCTTCAGGGTTGCGGGGAACCTGGAGCCTATCCCAGGAGGCATCGGGCACAAGGCGGGGTACACCCTGGACAGGGTGTCAGTCCATCGCAGTGCACAATCACATACACACTCACACACCCATTCATACACTATGGACAATTTAGACGTGCCAATCAAACTACCATGCATGTCTTTGGACTGGGGGAGGAAACCGGAGTACCTGGAGGAAACCCCCGCTGCACGGGGAGAACATGCAAACTCCGCACAAACATGGCCCTGGCCTGAATCGAACCCCGGACCCTGGAGGTGTGAGGCAATTTATATTAAATGAAATGACTTAAAATATGTTTAAAATGAGTTTCCAATCCATTTATCCTCATTGTGAGCCTTATGTATTTACACAATCAGCAAATTTCCTGAGCTTTGGCAGCCGCAGTGCTTTTTGTGCTTAGTGTATTTTTAAATTCGTCATATTCCCACAAAATAATTTCTTGCTCTACAAGAGGAAGCATGCAGACTTGCTGTTGAACGTCCATGTTGAACATTATTGACTGTTTTCTGCAAATGTCTGGCTTTAATGTGGTAAATGGTCTGCACTTATACAGCTCTTTTATCCAAAGCGCTTTACACTGTGTCTCATTCCATTCACCCATTCACACACACACTCACACACACACCAATGGTAGCAGAGCTGCCATGCAAGGTGCTAACTTGCCATCGGGAGCAACTTGGAGTTCAGTGCCTTGCCCATGGACACTTTGGTACGTGGAATCATGTGGGCCGGGAATCGAACCGTCAACCTTACGATTAGTGGACAACCCGCTCTACCACCTGTGCACACACATGCTGTTTAAACCTTGATTCAGCGTTAAAACCTGGGTTCACTGAGAAGGTTGACGGCCAATGTCACGAAACCTGTCACCGTTGCATTAGTTTGATTTTATCAACTCAAACGAGTCTGAGTTTGTTCAACTCATTTCCTGAAACTGGCTCAGACTTGTGGAGGTCCACACTGGCTCTAAAGGTAGGCCCTTAAATACAACAACAACAGGTGTACTCCCAATAAATTTTTAATTGTAACAATTGGCCAATCAGAAGCTTCTAAAAGTCACAATGCAAGTTACATAAATTTCTGGAACCTTTCAGACTGTTTAAAGCGCTGCATTGTCTCAACAAGTTAAGTCCTAATGTTCCACACTAGACACTATACAGAGGTGTCTTGCTCCACAGAAAATGAATGTAATTGAGACCAATGTAAAGGAGCCAACTCTGCTTTGAGACTGTGAATATATTTCATGAAGATCCACTTGTTCTTGAACACATTTCCCTTTATGTTTGTATACAGAATGTAGTCCATGAGGAGAGGCATTATACTTAATAACATTTATAAAAAAAAGTAGTATTAGGGTGCTATTTGGAGCTAAATTAGACAAAAACTGAGGATAGCAGTTTATAAATTAAAGAAAAAGGTCAAGCAAAAAAACTTTTTTATGTTTTATATCTTTTTTATGTATTTTATGTTTAATAATGGCCCATTTTTCCTCTGTAAAAATGATTTCACTTGTGGCTATTGCTAAAAAAAACAAAGTAACAATATTGCTATAAGCATAAAGAAAAACATGTTTTGCCAAGTCTGTAGACTAGCAGCTAGTTCATAAGCTATGTTAACCTACTCAGCATGACAGATTTGCTTATTTTTGGTAGAATACTGTAGTTACAAATTAAAAATATAAATGTGTTTGAAACTCTGTAGAAAAGCACTATATATAGTCTGTCTTTGCAGTCTGTATACAGAATAAAAGTCCCTCATAGGTATCATGGAGGATTTTTTCCAACACACTTATTTACCTGCAAATTGACTGCTATTGTGCTTTGTCTGCCATTTATCTGTAAGAAGAGTTAAATGTGTGGAAAAAAAAGTGTGCTATTGTAGACTATTACACGTCTTTGTCTTGGAGTGATCTTTGTTGATCGACCACTATTGGAGAGTGTAATGATGGTCTTGATTTGACCATCAAGACTGTGACTGGATTGAGAGTCCAAACTCTTTAGAGATAGTTTTGTAGCCTTTTCCGGCCTGATGAGCATGAACAACTCTTTTTCTGAGGTCCTCAGAAATCTCCTTTGTTCGTGCGATGATACACTTATATAAACATGTGTTGTGAAGATCAGACTTTGACAGATCCCTGCACTTTATATAAAACAGGGCGCTCGCTCACACCTGATTGTCACCCCAATGATGAAGCCAAAGAGCGCTGAACCAGAGTTATACTCCATTTTCCTGATGTAGAGACTGATCTGGTGTAAAATAAAAAAAATAAAAATTACAAATATCAAGCTCTAATAAATTTTAATTACTGAAAGATGACCAAATAAATACAAATCAACATAAACAGTCATCATGGGCCCCATTTTAGCAAGAAATATTAAAAGACCAAGAAAAATAAATGTGTGTGTGTGTGTGTGTGGTGCGTTGTGTGCGTGTGTGTGTGTGTGTGTGTATATATATATATATATATATATATATATATATATATATATATATATATATATATATACTGGTTGCAGTCTGCTAAAACTATCACGACACAACCACAGCTAAAGATGATATATATATATATATATATATATATATATATATATATATATATATATATATATATATATATATATATATATACCAGTTGCAGTCTGCTAATATACCAGTTATATATATATATATATATATATATATATATATATACCGGTTGCAGTCTGCTAAAACTAACATCGACAATAACCACAGCTAAAGATGATGAGATTTCACCATTTAGCAAGACAGTGGTCCAAGCACAAGGCCAAAACAATACAGGAGTGGTTAAAAACAAAAAGGTCAAGCTTCTAAGTGGCCAATTGAAATTCCAGGTATTATGAATCCCATTGAGAATCTGTGGCACTGTTTAAAAAAATGCAGTCAACAAACAGGATCCAACCAACCTGAAACAAATCTGTCAGGAATTGGCAAAAATTACTCCCAAACAGTGTGCAAGGCAAAAGGTGGTTAAACCAAGTACTAGTCTGGGGTTAAATGCTCATGCAAGCAGCATTTTTTTCACATTAACAAATAATGAATTTTGACTTTGAAGATTAATTTTAAGAGCATATTGGTTTGCAATAAAAAATTCTGTCTGGAACAGTCAGGATTTAAGATTTAAACAATTGTACTGTAGATGCGTCCTCAACAAAAAGCATTAATTATAGAAACATTTAAATAAAGAGTATACCCCTAGAGATTACTAAAGGACTGGTTTAGTACCTTAGTGTTTATTTTCCAAATTTCTGCCTTTGCATTTGTTTGTTGCTGGTCTTTTTTTTATTTTTGTATGTACTGTGGAAAATATTAAACAATATTTATTTTAGGTCCAGATGTTTATGATGGTGCAAACTGATAATGTTCCCATACTCCAAGATAATAATTGAAGCCATACACAATTATTTAATAGTGGTTTTGTAAACACACAGAATTTCCTTCCCAATGAATTATTCTGTATACCACTGATCACAGTATGGGACTTAAGTTCCATTCAAAAAGCATTGAAACCATTCCATAGGTTAAGACCCAGTCATTATTGAGCTGGAATTATCTCAGATTACTACCTTGTTTAGTCATAATACATGCACTTTGCCACACTATCATAGTAACCATACATTCATGTCAACTATTATACACAGTTTTATTCAAGGAGGGCCTTTTTAACTATGCAAAGTCTCTTATTGCTGCTAGATCCCCATAGCTCTCTTCCCTAATAGAAGACAACAAAAATAATCCTAGATTCTTATTTAATGCAGTAGCTAAGTTATAAGTTATAAGGAATAAGACCATAACAGAAGCACAAATGGCAACAATATGTAGTCATGATAGAGTTATAATCATAAAAAGGTTAGCATGATTTTTCCATGACAAAATTTAAAATATTAGACTTTTTTACATAATACTTTAAAAATTTGGGGGTGGGGGGATGCAATTTGTTTTGGTAAGCAGGGCATTCTCAATTGGACTGTTTTGTGATATTTATGGGTGGATTTTATTCATGTAAAACATGTCTAATGAACTAGAGAACTTTATTACAGAAAAGTTCACTCATTGATAAGAAAATATCTCCATGTTTCACTATGACACTGACTCTCAGCATAAACTTATCTGTTTATGTGTGGATTGAGGACCACTGTAACCACAGACTTAAATGAGATTTTTATTAATTTTTTAAAGAGAGAGTGGGATAGGATCAAGCTAGCAAGTGTAATAAAAGAGCATGCTTTAAAGTGAATAATAGAACAGGAGTGTAAAAAGTAGTAAAAGGGAGGGAGGGAATGTGGGAGGGAGAGAGAAAGAGAAGCTTCACACATGAAAGACATGACGTAGCATAAAAGAAAAGAGGACAGATTTTACAAAAGGAATGAACAAAAGATTTGTGACAGTGTGAGCACATGCACAAGCATACAAACATCAGGAAAAGTTAGCTAGAGAGACTGGCAGAGCATGCGTATAAAATATGAAGGTTCTTAGCATAAGGCTGCTACCCATTCTCTTTTTCACCTCCTTCTGCAGCGGGCTGCTTTGGCACTACTTTGGTTATAGGTGAGTGTCTGATCCTGGTTCTGTATTTGTTTTTGTCTATGTTTTTTTTTTTTTGTTTTGTTTTTTGATTTATATATATATATATATATAATGGTGGAGGCGAAGACAGCTGCAGATGCAGGTAAAACAACTTCAATAGCAGGTCAAACCAGAAAAACAGGTTGTCATGAATGATTGCTTAAACATGCAAAAAGAAAATAAAATGTACATGGAAGCCTGCTTCGTTTACATTTTGCTCATAAAGATTTCTATGGGCACTAATAATTGTGATTATATATGAGTACATATGTGATTTGGTTACTAATTTTGTTACCAATTAATTTGCTTCAATTAAAGGTTTTTCATTTGTTTTATATGATAGTTTTCTATTTCTTCTATTTTCTCATTTATCAGTAGTTTCAACACCTTTAAACACCTTTAAATTATTCTCTGTTTTTCTCTTTACAGTGTTAAAGCTCCCAGTGGTCCACACAACATTAAACATGATCCTCCAAAAAGCAAGTGAGAATGCAACAACATTCATAGACATATCACACCAATAAACCTAGATAGCTATACTTGAAAGTCCAGAGACGTTATTATTAGTGTCATATAATTTGACTTTTAGACTGAATGTTACAACGGCAGTAATGGCAGTAACTTGTGCTACTATCACATTCTTGTGCTACTGTCACTGCTTTCTTATTGCGTATGTGTGGGTTTGTGTTCCAGGGAAAACATCATTATTGACCAACTGTTATTAAATTACACTACCAAATGGAAAAAGCAGGAGAAGAACATTGAATCCTTCAGGTAACAAACACACACACACACACACAGGTGACAGCACAGTAGCTCAGTCTTCAGGTGTTTGAGAAGAATAATAATGAAAAGGTCTATGTGCTAATGTCTGATAAACAGGGGTGGAAAAAGTACTGAGAAAATATACTCAAGTGAAAGTATATGTAAATAATGTGTCAAAATATTTTCAATTAAAAGTGGAAGTACAGTATTTGCCCATCCTTATCTGTTTTTGTGTATATCTACGACTAAGTTAAATAGTTTTAGATCTTCAAACAAAATACAACATTAAACAAAGGCAGCCTGAGTAAGCACACAATACAGTTTTTATTTTTATTGAAACAAAAATTTAGCCAACACCTATCACCCATGTGAAAATCGAATTCCCCCTAAATTAGGTGTGCCACCTTTAGCAGCAATAACTGCAACCAAACGATAACTGGAGATCAGTCTTGCACAGCACTGTGGTGGAATTGTGGCCCACTCTTCTTTGCAGAACTGCTTTAGTTCAGCCACATTGGTTGGAGGGTTTTTGAGAATGAACTGTGTATTTAAGTTTCTGTCACAGCATCTCAATTAGTTCAAGTCAGGACTAAGCCATTCAGAGGTGGACTTGCTCCTATGCTTTGCATCACTATCTTGCTGCATAATCCAGTTGTGATTGAGTTTCGACTCGCAGACTGAAGACATTCTCCTTTAAGATTTTCTGGAAGAGCGCAGAATTCATGTTTCTCTCAATTGTTGCAAGTTGCCCTTGCCCTGAAGCAGCAAAGCGTCCCCACACCATCACACTTCCACCATACTGCTTGACCATAGGTATGATGTTCTTTTTGTGGAATTCAGTGTTTTGTTTATGCTAGATGTAACGGGACCTCTGTCTTCCTATCAGGTCCACTTTTGACTCATCAATCCTTAGAAAATTCTCCTAAATGTTTTAAAGATCATTAAGGTGTGTTTTGGCAAAATTCAGATGAGCTTTAATGATGTTATGGGTTACCAGTAATTTTTACCTCACCACTTTTTCATGGATGCCATTTTTGCCCAGTGCCTTTCTAGTAGTGTAGTCATGAGCAGTGTAGTTCCTTTGATGCTGTCCTTGGCACTTTTGTGACTTCCTGGATGAGTAGTTGCTGTGCTCTTGGAGGATTTTTGGAAGGTCAGCCACTTGTGGGAAGGTTCACTACTGTGCCGAGTTTTTCTATTTGGAGATAATGGCTGTCACTGTGGTTCTCTGGAGTCCCAGAGCCCGTGAAATAGCATTGTACCCTTCCCAGACTGATGTATTTCAATCACCTTCTTCCTCATCATTTCTGTCATTTCTATCAATTTTGGCATAGTGTGTTACTGGCTAAGACCTTTTAACTTCATGCTGTTGAAAAAGTTTGATTTAAGTGTTGATTTGATTGAACAGGGTTTGCAGTAATCAGGTTTTGTCTAGTCCAACTGAACCCCACTATGAATGCAGTTTCATAGATTTGGGGAATTAGTAACTATGGGGGCAAATACATTTTCACACAAGTCCATTTGTTATTGGATAACGTTTTTGCTTCAATAAATAACATTATCATTTAAAAACTGTGTTTTGTATTTACTCAGGTTGCCTTTGTTTTATATTGTATTTCGTTTGAAGACCTTAAACTATTTAGTATGAGATATGCACATAAACAGAAGAAATCAGGATCGGGCAAATACTGTTTCACAGCACTGTATACAGACAACAATGGTTCTGAAGTAAAAGTAAAAATGTTGCTACTTTTAAAAGTACTCGTATTAAAATGTAAAAAAATTTAACTGATGAAATTAAGTTTATGTCACACTTTTGTGTGAAAATTCATTTTTATTACTTAATTAAATCTGTTTTAAGCAAGCGGGATGTTTTACTTGGAAAAACACGACGCATTACTAATACTATGTGGTTTGATAATGAATTAATCAGAAGATAAATATCACATAATCAATAATTACCATTAGCAAGAATTTGATTTGCAAAGAAAATAGGTTAACTTAGTTAATAGCCAATTAACATTAGCAAATTAGTTAAATGTACATAACTGAGTTCATGTCTTCTAGGTAGGCAAAAAAAAGTAGGGCCATGGTTTCTCATCCTCAAGTCCCACATTGGAGCCTTTTGGTTTATCCATGTTCAGATGTATACGGATAGATATTGCACTAATTACATTGTGTAACTTGAGAAAATCACAGCAGCTGATGAACTGACACAATTCTTGATTGTTCTACATTGATGAACTTGATTGGAGACTTTTTTTTAGATGTTCAAGTATAAATATTCCAAAAATCCTATTTAAATATAGTACAGTAAACTAAGCCTTACAGTACATTAAAAAGTCAAACTAAGTTTTTTTCCCCCAGGTCAATGCTAGGCAGCAGTTGCGATGCCATTTCCAGTGCATTGGTTACACAGATCAACTCACCTGAGGGGACAAATATTAGTTACAGTATGATTCATCAAAAAAAACCCTGCTGGTATCACCAAGCCTGTTCAAAGTGTTTCTAACGGTATGGTGTGATAAAAATATGCACACAGAATACAATATATGATTTATTGATTGATTGATTGATTGATTGAAAGATTTATTCATCACGATTAGAGTAAAGTCATGTAAATGTTTGCATAAGTCAGACCAAACTAAAAATTCACTTTTAAATAGTGATCTAGAAATTGTCCAACATCTTGATTTTTTTTAGGCCTAAAAATGATTTAATTTGTGTTTGCATTTAAAATAAATGAACAATTTGAACTTAACAGGGTAATTTGCAGTATGCAGTCACTCATTGCAAATTATACGATTTGAAGCCGATCAATCAAGGTTTGCATTAGTTAGTCTTCTTATGCATAAATTTACATGCAGTCAGGAGAAGGAGTAGGATACAACTTTTTTTTGGATTTAACATGATTTTTGTGAATACCGAATTTTTTGTGTGAACACGCATACAAACACTTTATGAATAAGTCTGTTCATATCCAGCTTGATAAATGAGGCCCAGTGTGTTAATATTAGTGCTTGTACTGTCTATACTGCATGTACATGTGTTTAGGAGAACCCCTTTAAAAAAGTGCCATGGAAATCTTGTGCTGTAGTTGGCAATGGAGGTATCTTAGCCAACAGCAGCTGTGGAAAAAAATCGACTCTGCTGCATGTCATCAGGTGTGTCCAAGACAAAAATTTATTATAAACTGATTAACCTTATGAGTACCTCAGATTTCTTCAACAGCACAAACTGTTGTGTTTGGAGGAAAAAAAAACTGCATTGTAACACCAAAACCTCATCCTGACTATGAAGCCTGGTGGATGGAGTATAATGGTGTAGGCCAGTGTTTTAGCAGCATGGGATATAAAGTCAGCAATCTATAAGAGTTTCAATTCTAAACAGAATGTAAGGAAATCTGTTTGTGATACAGAATGTGAACATTTTGAAGTGCAGAAAATAGGGGTGTAAGGCAGTGCCATTATTTGTATCTGTATTTGCTTAGTGCTCAAAATATGTGTGTCTGATTATGGATTCAGGTTTAACCTGGAAGTGGGTGTGGTTTATACCAGAAGTTTATTTAAACTATTTAAACAAACTACAAAAAGTCACAAAAATTCAAATTGCAGTGGGGGAAATAAGTATTGAACACATCAACATTTTCTTCAGTAATTATATTTCCAGTGAAGCTATTCAGATGAAATTTTACCCAGACATGGGTATTAACTGACGAAATCCAGAAATACAAAGAATTCATAACATTAATATCCATAAATGAAGTTATGTGTAATAAAGTGGAATGACATTGGGAAAAAAAATTTGAACACACTAAGAAAAAGCAGTTCTCCAAGGCAAGGTAAGGCTGAAATAAGTAAATTATTACACCTCCTATCTGTGCAAATTAATATCAGCTAAGTTAGTAAAAGGCTTTTTGTAACCAAGGTGTCACACAAGAACCATCTCATGATGGTAAAAGCAAAGAGTTCTCCCAAGACCTTTGCAACCTTAATGTTTTGAAACATATTGATGAATACAGACATATTTCAAAACTTCTGAATCCTCCAGTAAGCACTATTAGTTAATAGCCATTATCCACAAGTGAAAGGGGCCATTATCCGCAACATCACTCCGTCATCAACCGGCCACACACAGGAGCTCCTCACAAGATTTCTGAAGGGAGTCAGAAGAATAGTCAGAAGAGTAGCCCAAGAGCCAAGAGCCACTCAGAAAGAGCTCCAGGTGCCATCGTCACAGAGAAAACAATAGGCTACTGCTCACACTCACCCTAAAAACACTACACCAACAGTGAATTTTGGAGGTGGAAGCATCATGTTGTGGGGCTGTTTTTCAACGCATGGCGCTGGCAGATATCATGTAATTGAAGGAAGAATGAATGGAGCCCTTTACTGGGAGATTCTTGAGAAGAATCTGCTGCCATCCACCAGGATGATGAAGATGAGACATGGGTGTACCTTCCAGCAGGTCAACGATACAAATCATACAGTAAAGGAAACTTTCAATTGGTTTCAGAGAAAAAAAAAATTAAGGTGTTAGAATGGCCCAGTAAATCACCTGACTTGAATCCAGTTGAACAAGATTTAAAGACAATATGTTTAGAAGAATGTGCCAAAATCACACCTGAATACTGCGGCCAATTAATTTCTTCATAAAGGAAGCGTCTTGAAGCTGTCATTTCAAATAAAGGCTTCTCCACTAAGTAATAAAAAATATATATATTGTAGCGGGAAAGGGCGAAGCACAGAGACACGGAGGCGTGAGTAGAGCAAAAGCTGAGGCTTTATTCTCGTTCTGGTAGAGTGTAGGTTCGTGGGGGCGTGTGTGTAGGTCTGTGGGGGCGGGCTGATGTCGTGACGCTCGCGGGGGCATGTCGGGGGAATCCCGGAAGAGGCCTCTGGGTTCTTGAGCCGTACCTAAGCGATGCGTGTCGTCTCGGCCGGCGCCATCCTCGTCCGTGTCGGTGCCTTGCGGAGAAATATATGGAGAGAGAGTGAGATTAGTCACCTTTAATGCGGGTACGGGGGAATACCTGTACTCGAACCGTTCCAGACGCCAACCATTTCGATGATTCGGTACTCCACTTTCCTGAGGTGGAAGGGCGTCCTTTTATTTCCACCTTCCGGTTAGGGAGAGTTGGAATTCTTCCGTCCGATCCTCCAATCCCCGGACGGTACGGCATCGGCGGGTCCTCCCCGCCATGGCGTCCTTTCCGGTTAGTGCGGGGTCCGGTGCGGGGCTGCCTGCTTCGCGCCGGTATGGCAGTCGGAGGAGGAGCGATTTTCTTTCCTCTCGCGCCGAGTGTCAGTCCATCGCAACAGTACCCCCCCCCAGCTCCGAGCCTACTGCCGCCGGGTGGTGGGCCCATTGTGGGTCCCTCCGTGAAAGCCCGTCTGCGTTCCCGTGTTGGGTCCCCGCCCGGTGTTAGTCCTGAAACAGAAGTCCTGTAGGGTGAGAAACCAACGAGTTACCCTGGCGTTAGTCTCCTTGGCCTTGGCCATCCATTGGAGCGGGGCGTGGTCCATCACCAGGATGAAGGGTCGGCCCGCCAGGTAGTACCTCAGCTCCTCAATGGCCCACTTTATTACCAGGGCCTCTCTTTCCACCGCGGCGTACCTTCTCTCCGCGGGGGACAGCTTCCGGTTGCTATCAAAATACAAGACTTGGTTCATTCGTTGCAGAGCCGAATTCTCCCGTCGGGTTTTGGCAGTACAATGATAGGGCTGGACCAGGGGCTGTTGGATTCTTCGATAACTCCGTCTCATAGCATTCGCTCCACCTCTTCCTCGGAGGCCTTACACCGGGCCTCTGGGACACGGTAGGGCCTCTGTCTCACCACTACCCCTAGAGGTGTCTTTAGGTGGTGGCGCACCACTTGGGTCCTTCCCGGGGAGGAGGAGAACACGTCTGAGAATTGGTCCATCAACTCAAGGAGCTCCTGTCTCTGGGCGGGGGTGAGGTCCTCCCCAAGGTCGACCAAAGCACTCTTGTTCTGATCTGTGTCCAGGGTGGTGTACGCTGAAACCACCGGGGCCGGTTCTACCCACTTCTTCAACAAGTTAATGTGGTATAGTTTCCCGTCCGCTCTCTTACTGTTGCAGGCGGTAGTTGACGGCACCCTGACGCTCTAGAATGGTGTAGGGCTCCTGCCAGCGGGCCAGGAACTTGCAGGCGCTACTGGGTACCAGAAGAAGTACCTGGTCCGCTGGGTGGAACTCCCGAGGCTGCGCCAGGCGGTTGTACACCCGCTGCTGTCCCTCCTGGGCGGCGCGCATGTGCTGTTGGACTATCGGCGCCACTCGGTCGATCCTGTATTGCATTTTTCGTACATGTTCCATGACCGAGCGGTATGGGGACGGCTGTTCCTCCCAGGCTTCGCGGGCGACGTCCAGTAGTCCTTGAGGGCGCCGGCCGAACAGCAGCTCGAAGGGGGTGAAGCCGGTGGATGCCTGGGGACACTCCCGGATGGCAAAGAGTACGTAAGGGAAGAGAAGATCCCAGTTCATCCCTTCTTTGTCTACCACCCGCCGCAGCATCTGTTTGAGTGTCTGGTTGAAGCGCTCGACCAGCCCGTCAGTCTGCGGGTGGGAGACTGACGTCTTCAGGTGCTTCACCTGCAACAGCCGACACAGATCAGACATTAACTTGGAGACAAAGGGCGAACATTGGTCGGTTAGTATGTCCTTGGGGATTCCCACCCGGCTGAAGAGGAGTACCAGTTCCCTGGCGATGTTGGGGTAGGTGGCTTTGCGCAGTGGTACTGCCTCCGGGTACTGGGTGGCGTAGTCTACGACCACCAGGATGTACTCGTGGCCCAGGGCCGACTTGGGGAGGGGCCCCACGAGGTCCATGCCGATCCGCTCAAAGGGAATGCCGATGATGGGTAGAGGGATGAGGGGCGCCGGCGGGGGCCTCCGGGAAGCAGTGCGTTGGCACTGGGGACACCGCTGGCAGAACATCTGGACCTCGGCAATCATCCCGGGCCACACGAATCGGTACCTCAGTTTTTCCAATGTGTTCCGCGGTCCCAGGTGACCGACGAGCGGGTGGGCATGGGCGAGGTGCATGACGAGGGGTGTTTTCGTCCGTGGTACGACCAGGAGATCTACCTGCTCCCTGCGGCGGCAGGCCTGTTGAAAGAGGGGGCCACCCTGGACGAGGAAGTATGAGGTGGGAAGTCTCAGGTCGGGGATTTGGTCGACCCCGTCTACAACCCGTACTTGGGCCCAGCAGTGCTTGAGGCGGTCGTCCTCCCTCTGCTCCCAACCAAAGCTCCCCTCTCAGTTAGACAATAGACATTGGTTTAATTGATATAGAGGACTCACCTTCGGGAGTGGCGTCCCCGTTGTCCTGGGCCAGGTAAGCGGTCTGGGCCCCGGTCCTCTGCTTCCGACGTCGCGGCTTCCCTATCTTGGCGTCCTTACCCGGCAGGCATCCTGGCCAGTCCCTCCCCAGGAGTAACAGTACGGGGAGGTCAGGGATCACGCCCACGTGGAGAGACCAGATCCCGGTCGTGCCCTTGATCGGCACCTCCGCTGTCGGGACTTCCAGGGTGTCCCCGTGAACGCAGGTTACAGCGAGGCTTCCCCCTGGGTGGAGTCCGCTGAGGAGGACGGACGAGGGTCACCGTGCTCCCGGTGTCCAGCAGCGCGGTGATCGGCCTCCGTTCAATCCACACCTTCTGGGTGGGCCCCTCCGGCAGCGGTCGCGCATGGAGGGCGCAGCCGGCCAGCCAAGGTTTCTTGGTCGGTCCAGGAGGTCCCAGTTTCGGCTCCGTGGGCATGGGCTTGTCGGTGGGAGTTACCTGGGTGGGCGACCTCTGCCGGGTTCGCCCAGTGCCAGCTGGGCGTGGCCGGTCAGACCGGACCCCCGAGGCCCCTAGGGGTAGGTCCGGGGGTC